>VZTN01002615.1:2017-309266 GCA_013400515.1 Erpornis zantholeuca | reverse complement strand
TTCCAGTGTGTGGGTGGTGAGGAGCAAGGAGGGAAACTGACTAATTATTTTAATGTTGTTTTTACTAGTTTTATTTTTCTTATTGTGATTGATGGTGTATTTTTAATTCACTTACTAGTTTAGTAGGCCTTTTGAGAAGGCCTTCCAAATATCAACTCCATGATGTTGTAGCCTCATCAAATAATTTAAGTTTAAACATTGTAGAAGAGAAATAAGGTTTGAGTCACCTCTACTCCTCCCCCCATTATCTTTATATCTGTTTCAATCTTACTTAAATATAAAAACCTCTCCCGGCTCATGGGATTCACACCTGCATTCTAATAGGAGTTCTCATTTTGTGAACATGATAAAATTTGGGCAGCCTGCTTTTGTCTGTCTGAGTGCCCTACATTCAAATACATTTTGATTCTCCAAATAACTAATTAGGTCTTTCTTAAGCCTGAAATACTTAAAAAACTGAACAGGCAGCTGTCTTTGGACAAATTATGGCTATGATGCTGTCTGTAAGTGCCTCCTTTCAGCAAAGAGTATAGAAAACTCCCCACCAGAGTTACAGGAGTTACTAAAAAGATTAGATTCTAATCTTGGACCCTGAAGGGGTGAACACGTGTCATTAACAAATATGTCATGGCCTTGAACATAAATAGGTCATTCTGCCTCTAATGTAATACTTACTGCAAGAACAACAGGTGGGTTTATTCTTTTCACATTTGACTTCTTAAAAATTATTATTTTGGTGGTTTAGGGTATAATTTTCTTGTAATCATGAACATGTTGAGGTTTTTTCCTTTAAGATAGTGTTTGATTTTTATATTAAAAAGCACATATCCTAGATTTTGTTTTCAGAAGAATTCAGTAGTTATAATGTTTTCAGCTAATATTGACAGTTAACCTTTTTGTTATTGTTGTTTTTCCTAGTATTACAACGACTATGGTGATATAATTAAAGAAACAATGAGTAAAACAAGACAGATAGATAAAATCCAGTGTGCTAAAACACTTATTCTTAGTTTGCAGCAGGTAAGAATTTACAGTATTTTTATGCATGAAATTCCATACTGTAGATGATGTCCTGTTGTTTAGTAACTCGTTTGAGGTATTGATGAAGAAATTTTTATGGACAATAGGGATAAATAAACAAAACACATTTTCTGCAGCTATGTGAAGAACTCCCAGAAGTCTTCCTATACTTACCAAATATTGTGCCACAAAAAATGTAGGAGAGACCAATAAATACAAAATGAATGTAATTCTATAAAACCTTCATAAAAAACTCTAAAACAATAGTTTAAGTTATGTATTCAAAAATATGTTGTGAAATGGCCAGTTTACTTGTTTGTGAACAGATAAATACTTCCTGCCTGTGTGGTGAGGGGTTGTGGTTTGGGTTTTTTTGTGGAGGCTTTGTTTTGCTTTGGTATGTTGTGGTTTTTTTTTTTTTTTTAAACTATTCTGAGAATTAATTTGAAGTTTTAGTAATTTCTTAATGTTTAGGAGGGACTTCACACATATTTGATATTAAAACAGAATTTAATGCTCTCTTCAGTAAAGTTTGTTTGTGTGGAAACCTGATGAATTAAATTAACGTTAGCATTTGATTCATCTGCTCACATAAACCATCTGCATGGATTTTATTCACAGGCTCAGAACCGTAGAGCCATATATCTGCAGAACACTGTAATCCAGCATAGATCATTGGTATCCATGAAAGGAAAATCTACCCAAATTTATCTTCTCTCTCCCTGTTTTTTTTTGACTAAAGGTTATAAAGCTATATATAGTGAATATAGGTCTAGATACTGATCCTGGTGGAGACCAAAGACAAATAGTCCTTATTTAAGTAAGGTCAGGTTTATCAGTATGGATATTGCCAAAAAAAGGGAGGGTGGGGCTTTTCCTTTTGATAGCAGCCTGACTCTTAAGTAGCTAGTGGAACTGTAAAATATGTAACTAAACACTGTGGTTTATTCTTTGTGATACCAAAGAGTGAAGGGTGTGTCAGACAAAATTAGATAGAAAAATTCATTGTTGAAGTGAATTACAGTCAGATTTGGTAGGATGAGAAAAGGATTGATCAAAGAAAAGAAAAGACTGTAAAGTTCAGAGTATTCGGCTTTGACAACTATTGATGAATACTTAAAAATCTCATAATCGGTGACAGAATCTCTGGTGTCTTTGGCAATTTCCCTGAAGACATGTTTCCATTTTAGATTTTCCTCTTTATACTTGTATTTTGAGAAGGGAAAAAAAAAATTGGGAATTAGTAGTTTGACAATGTATTATAGTGAAGACCAGGTGAGGATTACCCCATTTATTTCTTCTCTGTTAGTATGTAATTCAGGAATCCTACTAATTTTTTGTGTTCTCAACTTTAGAACACCTGATTTAGTGAAGCACTGAAATCTCTCATCCAGTGTTATCTACAGTTTGATGAGTGCATTTCAAAGTTTGTCTCTGGGATGCAGACTCTCCAAGAGTTGTTTTGCCTTCACTGTCCAAAACATCCATGTTTGTCTATTGGTGTTAGCACATTAAGAGCAGGGGGGAAAAATGCTGTAAAACATACTTTTAAACAGAAATTTAGCTCGTGTGTATTGGTCCAAAGTTTGGCATAATCTTTTAATATATGAAAATTTCCCTTTTTATTCCATACAGCTCTTCAATGAAATGATTCAAGAAAATGGTTATAATTTTGACAGATCATCACCGACATTCAGTGGCATAAAGGAACTTGCTCGACGTTTTGCTTTAACATTTGGATTGGATCAGTTGAAAACAAGAGAAGCTATTGCTATGCTACACAAGTAATTGTGTGCTTTGTATTACTTCCACTTTTGTAAAGTCTTCTTGACTAAAATAAGATAATCTTCTTCGTCTTTGAAAATCAGTTTGTTAATACTTAGTGCATCAGCCCTAGAGATGATATAGCCCATATATGAATTAGGAGATGACAGCAGTTTTGCCTCTGAGTGAAAGCCAAATGTTTAATATTGTTGCTGTTTTCCAGCATCATTGTATAAGCATGTAAATGATACAAGTGTCGATGCTATAATGAAAAGCCTTTTTAATGTCTGGTCCATAACAGTAAGAATAGATCCACTTCATTGTCAGTGTAGGGGGCCTCTTGCAGAAATCTGGCAGTGCAAGGTAGAAATTCCATGACAGAAAGAGTGTGTCCAGGTTCAAATAATGACTGGTGTTTGCTTTTTTTGCTGGAATATGGAAACATCAAATTATTGCTCTCTTGGCATAAAGGAAAGGGGTTCAGTTTCAGTACCTCACAGTGCTTTGAACTTCTGTTCCTTTTTCTGATGCAATTTTTAATTTCTTCTTAGGGATGGCATAGAATTTGCTTTTAAGGAGCCTAATCCACAAGGTGAGAGCCACCCACCATTAAATTTGGCATTTCTCGATATTCTCAGTGAGTTCTCCTCGAAACTTCTCAGACAAGACAAAAGAACAGTGTAAGTATCTTCTTAATATTCTTAATATTTGTAATGATAATCACAAAGTACATGCATCAGAATAAATATTTGTGTATTGTATTCATCTAAAGTGAAATCTTCGACATATCAAGGTAAGTTTACACTGATGTAGTCAAATATACTCACAGAGGGTAAATTGTATTTATTGTTGTTATTTTTCATTTTATGATGGATGAACAGAAATTGTATTCTGGGTTTGCTGTTGTCAGGCCTTTCTGTTAACTAGATGAGAAACATTGAGTGATAATTTCAGTAGTTACTTACCTTGACATGAACATTTTGTTACAGATGATTTGCATCTCTGTATTTCTGCTTTCATTTAAAGGTATGTTTACTTGGAGAAGTTCATGACCTTTCAGATGTCTCTACGAAGAGAAGATGTGTGGCTTCCTCTCATGTCCTACAGAAACTCCTTACTAGCTGGTGGGGATGATGATACCATGTCAGTGATTAGTGGAATCAGTAGTCGAGGATCTACAGTAAGAAATAAGAAGACAAAGCCAGCAACAGGCAAGCGGAAAGTACCCGAAGGTAGAACTTCTCTCATTTTAAAATTGACTAGAGTAGATATTCATGTAAACTGTGTTCCATATTTGTTAGTGTGGCATTGGTATGCCTTAATATATTTTTTCAGAACAGGTAACTTCTGACCATGTATGTGTCTTAGTGAGAAAGGTATTTGTTTGATTCACAAAAGGAAATAAGGGCACTGCACAGTGTTAAGTCCTACAATACAAAAGTACAGAAATGCTCCAGCCAGTGATTATAAATCCAAGCCTTCTGAGCACATGTAAGACTTCTTGGCAAAATTAAAGCAATTGCTTCTCTATAAACAGAAGGTACACACATTTAATTCATGTTTCAACATTCACATTTAGACTACTTTGAAAAAACTTCACGGATGTTCTTCCTGTGTTTGCTTCCAGCTGAAGAAAGCAGCAGTAGTGACAGTATGTGGCTGAACAGGGAGCAGTCAATGCACACACCAGTCATGATGCAGACACCTCAGCTCACTTCCACGATAATGAGGGAGCCCAAGAGATTGCGACCTGATGAGAATTACATGGGTGTCTATCCTATGCAGCCCGAGCACCACCAACCGCCGCTTGACTACAAGTACGTACATGAGTAGGTCTGCTTTGTGTTAGTGTTCATACACAAAACCAGTACATGTTTAAAATAGAATAATGGTCTTTTTAAGCACGCAAGTAACGTGGATGTTGGCTCAAAGGCAACAGGAAGAAGCTGCGCGGCAACAACAGGAGAGGGCAGCGATGAACTACGTCAAGCTGAGAAGCAACTTGCAACACGCCATGTGAGTGAAGTGAAATGTTTCTTCAGTGGGTTGGGAAGGGAAGGGTTTATAAATGCAGTGTTAACACCTGTATCTTTTAAGAGGGATAAATCTTCTAAGTTTAAAAGTTCTCTGCATTCTTAAGGACTGTGTGGTTCTACAGAAAAAAAGTACAGGTTGCAAACAAAAACCATGGGCGTGTATGTGTTGCTGTTGCACATAAAGTGAAAGAGGAAAGATTTTAAAATTTCAGAAGATCAGAAGGTTCTCTGTTTTGAGATCGATCCTTTTATAGGGTCTTCTGCTAACAGCTACTTGATTGTTTAAATGACACAATGCCTCTCTACTGCCATTGGATGAGATAGAGCACATTTTGAAAACACACACAAGAAAGTAACAAATTAAAGTGAAAAACAGCACTTGTTATTTTGAGAACAAGAGATGTTTACAAAACTTTTATCAATTTTATCTTGAGAACATGAAATGCTTACAGAACTGTTCTCTTTAGAGGTAAAATGATTTTCCTTGGGAAAATTCAGGCTTGGTGTGGATTTTTCTAAGAATCACTAAATGTCAGCTCCACACATATGTATTGAGGAGCTTTACATCTTTCCCCTACTTACTTTTGATGATTTTATTACCTGTGCTTCATATAACATAGTTTCAGTGGTGGCTTTTTTAATACAATGACACCAATTAGTATAATTAGAATGACTCTGTAGTTTTCTCATAAGATCTGATGTTTCATGTAGGAGTTAGGAGGAAAGAGGATGAAGGACTGTGTGAGAATATTTGTAGTGGTTTTACACATTCTTCCTTGCCTTATCATAAGGCAGTAACAATTTTTCTTCAGGTGACAAAACTTAAGTTCTTTCTCACTTGGGCATAAAATAGGTATAGAGTAGATCTGCTTATCAGTTTTCACACCCTCTCAGAATACCCATTTCTATAACTGTAGTACCACAGTTATCTAAATTAACCTTTATTAGGCATTCTTCCACACTCTCTCAGTATCTTCTGGTTAAATACCAGCTTTCTTTAATAGTAGTTGTGCATTTAATTACTTCATTTCTATTTTATCTAATGGAATTATCCTTTGTTGGGAGTCCCTTGCTGAGCATTAGCTTTTAGAAGAGATAAAAGTTAAGTTGATTTAGTGCTAAACAGTATTGCTTTTCATTTCAGTCGACGTGGTACAAGTCTAATGGAAGATGATGAAGAGCCAATTGTTGAAGATGTGATGATGTCTTCAGAAGGGCGGATTGAAGATCTTAATGAAGGCATGGATTTTGACACCATGGACATAGACCTAGTAAGAAATTTATTTCTCTTTTAGTGGTCTTAGGATTTGTATTTCTCCTTTTAAAGTAATATATTTGAAATTTTCCTTCCAATGAAACAAAAATCATTCTGGTTGCTTTCTGCATTGTTAAAGGGCTGTGCTGTTGTCTATATACAAGAGCTATCTGCTCCAATTGCCATACAAAAAGCAAGAACACTTCCTGTAATAACTAATAATAATGTCTCTCTCTTGTGAATTCTTACCACTTGAGAGTTCACTTACTGCGGTGTAAAACCTCTGCTTTTCTGGTGAAATTGCACTTAACCTGTTTGTTTGTTTGCTTTCTAAAGCCACCATCAAAGAACAGGAGAGAAAGAACGGAACTAAAACCAGATTTCTTTGACCCCGCTTCAATCATGGATGAATCGGTAGGTTAACTTATGTAAGGGGAAAGTAATGTCAATCAGTCTTAAGGTTGCCATACTCTCTTACTTCATATTTTAAATGGAAAGAATGTAATCTTCAGGTTGTCTTGTTAGCTTATTTTGACAGACTGGTACAGTCAGAAGTGTTTTATGCTGTAATTCAGCTCCATACATTCTAGGATAGTCAGTGTTCCTTGCAAGTTTATAGGATTTTTGTTCTTAATATTTATATATAGCTATGTAAAAATTAAAACCTATGATTCTGAATAGAAAACACATCTGGTATGGAAAAGACCCTCACAGAGGCTGGTAGCAAAGTGTTAGAAAAATAAAGAAATGTGCATACACGGTATTAAAGACAAGTTTCCTGTTTTGCTGAGCTTAGTTCAGTGACTGATGTCGTTACCAAATGTCAGCATTGGATGGTTTGCATTTTGTGTTTTTTTTTTTTTAATTGGCCTATTTACTTTTGTGCATAAGTAAGATAATGGAGAAATAAGAGATAATACAGGTATCTGTTTATAGAGATGAGAGGTATTTTTTCTTTCCATATGAAGTTTTAGGTCCAAAACATCTGAAGTCTGTAGTTTCTGCTTGCAGTTGCCCTTTTATCCGACTTGATAAATCTGCAGTCTCTATTCTCTTTTAAAAATCTGCATGAGGGATTCCTTCTGTCTTGAACCTCTTGTAAAGTATGCAGCCATTTTTGACCTTGTGTAGCTGGTACAAAATTACACTGGAAATAACAAGCTGCAGCAAGCCAGCAGAGGACAGTACAACAAGGCTTCCTGGGAATCTTGGACAGCTTGGTGGAATTTGGAAGATGGTTATGTATTTTTTTACAGTATTGTTGCAGCATGAACCTGTTCTTGTTTATGGGAGAAAGAAATCCTAAATACTGTTTTAAATGCAAATCGATATATTTTGTACCAGTAGGGCTTCGCTTTAGTAATAATGAATCAGTTAGGCTGTGCGTCTGGCTGTCATGTGTTCTGTTCCTGAAGTAACCCTAAGGAAATATCTCACCTGTTCTCTGACGTTCTGCTTTACAATAGTTCTTCCCCTCCTCTTCTCGATTTTTCCTGGACTGATCTGTGAAATACCAGTCACTTTCTAGTCTGACATTGCAGAAACCTTGGCCTTCTCCAGGTTGCATTTAATTGATTCGGGAACCCTTTTAGCTTTCCAGCTCTAGCGCTAGTTGAGGAGCGCTCCAACAGGTTGAGGTTCCTCCCCGGCCCTGCTGTGCCGCGGGCGCAGTGCGCGGGAGCGGCCGCGCGGGGGCAGCCGCCGGCAGCGCGGGGAGCGCCGGGGCGGGGCCGGGCGGGGAGCGGAGCTGCGCAACAGCAGCGCCTTTACATAACCCCCGCAGACAGGCCGCGGGATAACACGGGCACGCGTGAAATCAGAGCTGAATCTAACAGTCAGTGGCCAGTGTAAAAAAATAATTTCATAAATGAAAAAAAAAAATCTCAGAATAAAGTTTATTTGCTTTATTCGTATAATTTATTTCAGGGGTCTCTTACTCTTGGAGTTGTTGCACTTGTTTTTAATAGCCGTAGGCTTAATAAATCTGTTTAATTTATTCAGATGCACATGGTTTATGATCAGACTTCTAGTCTGTCTTTTCATTTTTTGATTTGCCCTGTTATTACTGGCACCAGAGGCAGTTCTGTCTGTGTGCTGCATTGTAGGAGACACCCAAAGTGAATTTAATTCAAAGAACAGTAAAAATAGGTTTTTAAATAGATAAATATGAACAGCAGTGTAAAGGTTAGTCTGATTTGGCTCTTGCTGATTTTATAAAGTCCTATAAAAGCTAGGACAGTCACAAAATCTGGATCATCTGGGGTTTTTTGGCACATCAGTGGTCATGCTTACTTCCATTGGCATAGAAATCTATATGGCTTGTTCTCACATGGGAAGTGGAAACTGATTCTTTGTTTCAGGAAAGCTTTTTCTTTCTGTAGTCACACAGTCTCCTGAAGTACAGTTGCTTGATTTTATCTGATGATTGTTTGGTTTTTTTTCACTGTCTTCCTGGCAGAGTGGATACATTTCCTAGGAAATGTTAAGTTTGTGTCCTGGTTGGCTGATGTGGGATGGCCTGTGGGTTCTGTGATCACAGACGCAGCAGCAGCCAGTGTCTGGAGTGTTTTGTCCAAGTATAGTTGCTGGAAATAACACTTGATTTCAGATTGAGGCCCATAGAATGTCAAGAATGTCATTGTCAAAGAACTCTGAGTTAGGCACCTAACTAAAAATCTTTTTGCAATTATTGCCTAAAATAATTAAAACACAGACTTTATTGCATCCCTACTGGATGTAGTTAATTTCAAGTGTGAAAAAAATATTTCTAATGAATGAGAAGCCCTTTTCATATTATTATCTAAATCAGAAATATGGTTAATCCGGTTTGGAAGAAAAATAAACTTAATAATGCCTTAACATATCTTGAAGTGTCTTAATCTTAAATCATATACTAATTGCTTTGTTATTTGTTAAATGTGTAGTAGACTACAAATTGACACCATTTCTAACTTTTTTTTTAGGTTCTTGGGGTGTCAATGTTTTAATACCAGAGCAGCAAATAAATCAGTGGTGAAGTCATTTTCTAAGTGGAAGAGGAAGTTTTTCAATACAAAATTGTGGTAGATACAGTGAAATTCTGAACAGATTTTTCTCTAAGGAGAATGACATGCTTTCAAGATCAAGTGCATTGAAGGGGCAGTTTTGTTTGCCTGAAAGAAAAAAGAAATGTAAAGGACAAGTAAACAATTTGAGGATAAGCTACACTTTTTGTTGGGAAAAAACTCAATATTTTATTTATGTGCTATCAGTTTATTTCTGGATCATAAGAAGTATTCCCTCTGAGTTTTAATCTTAACAGTCTGAGAGGTGTTTGGTACAGATTTGAGCCCCTCTCTATACTTTTGCTGGCTATACTAAATAATCATGAGCTCTGCTGGGTTGCTGTTCACATCCATGAACCTGAAATAGTAGATGGATTGGTTTTCTTACAGTGATAGAACAAACCAGAAGAGTTGTCAGTATTTTCAATTAAATGCAAACTTCAGCAACAGAAGGTTTGTATTAATTAATCATGGAAAAAAACACATAAAGCAGAATTTTAACAGCTTTTTAATCTAAACCACACTTTTTATTCCAAAAGCTTCATGTTAGCCTTCTCAGAAAGGTCCATAAGCTATAAGCTACCAGAACGTAACAGATCTCACTCTTGCTTGCCCATTACCAACCCTGAAAGTTTGCTTGTCCTTTAAGAAAAATGTAATGTTGTGAAATTCCTTCCAGTAGTGCCACTGTATTTTGTCTCCAAATAAAAGAAGCTTATTGTAGTATGTTTGCAGAAAAATTCTAAACAAAAATTATACAGCTTATTAGAGTGTGGGAATAGGGATCTAAATTTTAAATAAAATTATATATATATATAAATTGGTGCTGATTTTATAATTGCGCAGTTTGTTTAGTTTTTTCTTACTTTTAAATTCCAACTTAAAATTATGAGGTTTCAGAAATATATTGAAAGTTTAACAATGTTTAAAATAGAAGAGCATGAGAATTCATGCTTTAAAAATGATTTTTAAATTTGTATTTTATATTGTTTTATCTATCTGTCTTTGCAAGCAGTCTTCAGGTTAAAGATACTTCTAACAGGTTACAGTACATTTCCTCTATATGTAAATTAGATTGGATAATAGAAATTCATAAACAACCCATAATATTCTTTGAAAGCTAAGCTTTAAACTTCATTTTGTGTCCATTCACAAATAAATTAAATTTGGTCTAAAACAGAAAGTGGATCTATGCCATTTTGACATTGACTCATTTTGCAAGGCTTAGGCAGCTAGACATCATTTTAAAGGAAATATTAACTTATATTACATATGTATATTTTTTGTCAGTTGTCTCTCAGTTCTTGAGGTATATTATTTTAATCATTCCATGCCTTAATACGCTTGCAATACAAGAATCTCCCCAAATGGGTGAATACAAAAAGGCTTCCTGTTTTTAGACTCAGAAATTAAACATTCGGCTGTGGTAGCCAAAAACCATAGATTATCTAAAGGATCATGATAAAATATAATTATTTTAGTAAGTCATGGGGTAACAACAAACTCAAAACTAGATCTGCCTAACTCATTTTACATAAATAAATACTCTCATGTCTAAAAGTACTGCCTATATTGTTTTCCACACCACTGCATTTAATAGAACTGCTGAGAGGACTGTATATATGATTTTAAACTTAAGTTGATTTTTCTTACTCTTGAAGGAGTGTTTCTTTGTGAAAGCAGTTCTTACAGCTTTGTTTTCAACCAGCTAAAAAATGTTTTATATATTTACCTTAACCTGTTGTCCTCCACATTCTATTGTCCTAATTGTACTGTTTTCTGATTTGTATTTATGTCTTGAGACAGTAACTTTTTGAATAAAAATAAACCTACAGTATGTTGTATGTTTGATCTTTTTAAATTGGGGCTGTGGGAGGACAGTGAAGAAAGGGGTATGAATAATGCAAATGTTATGTTTATAGAAATCAAAATCTTTTTCCATGTCTTTTAAGTGTTTGTCTCAGAGTTGGGATAATGTATGAAAAACTGCACTGTTTTATATTTGTAATAAATTGTACAAGTTTTTAAAATGTGAATAAAGCACTAATTGGGTAATAATTTAAAGCAGAAAAGTTAATGCAATCATGATTGTTTTAAATATGCTTTAATTTGAGATAAACTTGTTAAAAGAATTAGTGTAAATACAGAGTGAGCTTTTGAAGAGGTTAGTACCTGCAAATAAAATTTTTAAAATTTGTATAGAACTTTTACATGCCAAGAAAGCAGTGGTTAATTATTTTTGTGTTACGTTTTTTAAAGGTGTATTAATACCCTTTCTGTTGGTTTCTTTTTCCTAATAACTATTATCTGATTTTACTCAGAATGCTTTTGATTCTGACATTGGAGATGCTGTACATAGTCCAATGGAAATACCATTAAATGTGTATGCTACTTTCCATTCCTTAAATTTATTGTACACCTGGTAAACATTCTGAGCTTAATTGGCCAGACAGCAAGGGAATGAGGGGAAAACCCTAACCATGCCTTCCCCTCCCATTCCGCTCTCCTCAACTACTGAGCACCTCTAGATGGGGATTGAAAACTCCTTTCTGGTACAAGAGTTTTTAAAGCAGTAATTTAAAAATCTTAGAGAGGTAACACTTTTAATTCTTGCTAATGTAACTTAAGAAGTTTTGGGTTGGTTTTTATTTTAGTTATTATTATTGAAAATGTTCAGTATTCCTGTCTCTAAATCCTGCTGTAAGTTCAATAGTATCTTGTGGAAAATTGTTTTAGTACGTTCTAAGTTTATAATGCAAGAAAAATACCTTCACTATACAATGTAAAGTCTGTTCTAGTTATACCATTTTGGTACAAAAGCCTGTAAATGGAAGAAACTGGAGTTTTGAAGAGAGATATGATAAAAATGTAGAAAAAAGCAAACTATTCAGAGAAAGTAAAGCCTGTCCTCTGGTTTACCAGAGGCCATAGGGAAGGTATTGACACAGAATGAATTTCAAAGGAATAGTCTCCACATATTCTGTAAAAAGTATTTCTTGATATTAAACAACCAAAGACAATATGTAAGACGTTAGTGACGGCTGTTGTTTGTTTGTTTGTTCTTTCCTCCTTTGGTTGGTGTGATGTTGATTCCTGTAACATGTTAAAACTCCTGAATCCTCATCTTTAATCTCAGTATAACTAGAAAACCACCTCTTTAAAACCTGATCCTCTGTTTTCCCCATAGTTTGCACATACACTTGTCCTAGTGTGGGATATCAGAACAGCAGTACAATTAACTTCCTATCCATACTGGATTTTTTGAGTTGCTTTGATTCACAGCAATACTTTGCTGCTTTTTAACCCATAGATATGTTTTTATAGCTTGATGAATATCAAGGACTTGTTCATTCTTTGAAGCATTTGTCAAAATTGTCAATTTGTGCTTCAGAATTCTTTTGATAAAGCACAAATTGGTTCTTTAAAAATATTTTCAGTCCTACTTAACTGCTTTGATATTTTTAAATCAATCTGTGATACTGAAATGTAGCTTATGCCATTGCCTCATTTTTCATAATCCTACGTAATTTCTTGTACTGAGATTGTTTAATTTCATATATATTTGTTGGCATCCAAAAGGGATCATAGTTTTGATGGAGGCCGATGATGACACATACTCGGAAAAAAAGGTAATGTAGGAAAAGATGGTTCTACAACAATTCTGTTTTAAAAGTAACAATTCCATGTGAATTGTGCCTATCATTTTCCTAAGCTGTCCTTCGCTCCTGTATCCCTTCTTCATGTTGCTGAGCTTTCTTGAATCTATTTCTTTGATTAAATCTTAATTTTCATATTTCTGTAAAGTTTTTACCAGCTAGATGTCATTACAGCTGTTGCAAATGGTGCCTTGCAGTTAGAGATTCAGTTTCTGCTTTTCGCTGTGGTTTTTTGCAGCTACTGCCAGGTTTTACAGATGTAAATCATAGTGGCAGTACAGTGGTAAAAAGCTATAACTGTGCCCAGAAAAACGATCCAAAGCATGTTGAAGTGGTTGGATGGCTGGCTGACAGAAAACATCCTTGTCCTTCAGTGAATATGTACAGTTTTTTATTGTCATCACACTTCCCAAACCTGATTGTGTAATTTCTACTGAGCTTTTCTCAGCATTTTTTTGTTTGGAAAATAAGAGGAAAAGTCATCATGTTTTGTGTATATTAATTGGTTTTTGTTGAAGAAAAAAAGCTGCAGTTACCAGTTTTAAAAGTGAAATTTGTGTTCAGCTGATAACAGCTTGAATTCTGAACTGTTAGAAAAGCTATTTGAAAGAACGTTAGTAAAATAAAATATGAAAGTAATAAAACATCTGAAGGCCTAGAACATCGCAAATTAGGAAGGAGATGTGAACTTGGTAGTTACTTTGTGAAAGCATTCAAGTAGTAGAGCAAGGCTCAGGAAAATGGATTAATGGGTGTAAAGACAGTTTCTCGTTAGTTGAGGTGGGTAATGGCAGGTGAGAGATCAGTGCACACAGCAGCAGCTTGTTCCTGATCTGGTGGGCTGTGGCTACAGCTAGAATGATCTCTCAGAAATTTAGCAGGGATGGTGTCCTTACGCTTATCCAGCCTTCTCTCAACTGCTCATTCAGAACATTCACCCTTAAGGTTTTCTCCCTGAATCCCCTGTACTGTCTGTAGGGCCTTGGCTGTGGGACGTGGTGTGAGCACTGTGCTGCGGTTCCTGCAGCTCGTGGGAGAGCTGGATTGGTGCAGGGCTTCAGCTCTGCTCTGATCCTGAGCTGCTCAGCACTGGGGTATCCATGCTGGAGAGCTGAATCCCCTATGTCCTGGCCAGCAGCTCCACATGACATGTATTTCCCACCCATATGGCCATCAGGGAAGCCTTGCAATTGGCTGCTGCTTTGTGAAAAGCAGTTAAACCACAGTTCTTGAGTGACATATGCACCCATCTCTTATTATTTTAACACACTCTTTTCACAGGCTTAAATTCTGTTTTCTTCTTTTCAAACTGCTGCACTCCACCAAAAGCAAAAAAGCAAACCACATCCACTTGTTTTTCATATCATGCACAAAAGCACTTAAAGATGTGGCATATCTTATATTTAGCCTGCTCTTTGTATTGTTCATCTTAAAAAACTGAGCTGTCTTTTACACAACTGTTCTTACGTATCAACTGACAAAATCTGTCTTTCCATTATTACTCTTGCCAGTTTATAATCTTTTGAATCTTGAAAAGCAGATTTCTTGGGGTGTTTTTTTTTAACTGAAGTCTTCCATTACAGACAAGAATCAAAGTACTCTGTGAAACCTAGCGTGGATTAGGGAAGTGGCATTGTCAGTGAAAACAGTATCTTGTCAGTTCTATCCTGTTTGAGGGACTGATGGTGTTACAGTTTAAGGGCTTATTGTGTAAATGCTTGTAACTGGGGAAATCTATGGATTTGGACTATTGGTAGTTTTCCTCGTTAGGGACCCTTTTTTTCTTGCTCATAGCAATAGCTTGTATGTGGTGAAAGCAGCTTGTTGAAGTGCTGTGAAGTTAAAGAAGCAGATGTTCTATTTAAAGCTGCTTTCATCACAAATTCTTTTATTTATTTTTTTTAACCTTGCAATGCTTAATCTTCTACTTCAGACTGACTTTTAACTGCATAGTTCACTAGCTCACTTGGGTCGGATTTGTAGATCTGACAGAAAGAAAGGTGTCCTGTGGAGCAGAGACTGCCAAGGATGCTATATCAGCTATTTGTGTTGCCTTTTCCTGGGATTTGTGTTGAGTTAAGCAAAGAGAAATAGGCTGTTTGTGTTGGTTCTGGCACACTTCTGATCTGTCTCAGATTATGACAGAGCTGCAGATTTTTTGGATTTAGACAGTTTAGAAGCATTGTCTCTTCACATGCTGTTTCTGTAGTTAACATTGTTCAATTTAGGTCCCTTGATCCATTAGTAAAGTTCAAAAGACATGTGTTCTAGTTTTTTCTTAATCCCTTCTTAGAAGGAAAGTTAAATTTCTTTTCTTTTTGAATTTGATTTGCTGTTCATCTCTGATTCGTTTACCAGAAACAAATTGTGTGGAGTGGTCCATGAAGCCAAACCACAGCACTCAGTGATGTATAATCAAAACTGTGGTAACTTGGCGGTGGATGGTTACTTGTGGGTGGATAACAACTGGTGTTGTACCAAACACAAACATTCACACAGATGACAGCTCCAATCTCATTTACGCTGGCGTAACTCGCGTCTGGAGAGCAAAGATTCTCTGGCCAGTCACCACATTGGGCCCTGGCTGACAGCTTGGCCACCATGTGGTTCCTCCTCAGGCTCTGCTTCCTGCATGGTATCGGACGTGGGGTGCCCATCTTCTCTGAAACTGCAGTTTATTATTATTAATTATCATTCCTATTATCATCAAGCTGTCAGCAGCCTTCCCAGTCCTGTAACCCTGGGTCAGCCACCTTCTGACTCCCCCAAATTCATTTTAAATTGCTTAGTGTGGTCAGCCTGAGCCAGGAAATGCCATCATGTCTCACCTGCCTGCAGAGTGAGAGAATTAATTTTTTTCAGGAAAATATTAGAAATAAACCAACTTGATTTTGAGTCAAGGCTTTCAAGGCATTGTGTTCTAGGAATAAAAGTACAGATCTGATGCATCAGCATAAAGTACACCCCTAATCCCTTGATGGGGAAGAGGAGTGGGGACCCTCCTTCACCTGTATACGTTGAATGGGATGATTGTTTTCTGAATTTCAGAACAATGGTTCTTGTGATGAGGGACTTTTCCCATATGATTTTAAGGTAAAGGAGGAGAGTGCATGTTACAGGAATTTGGACTGAATGAGCCTTGTTTTGGCTCAGATACACATCATTAAATAAACTGATGTTCATGGTACAGCTTATTAAAAAGTACTCTGCTTCCAAAGGTTGAGTCTGGCAATTACAAAGTAAAGCTCAAGTTAGTAGTACAGGCAGCTCAAATCAGTATATTTTATAAGTGATACCTTGCAGCTTTTGCAAAGTCAAAGAATTAATTCTGTTTTCGTTCTAGTACCATAGCATTTAGCAGAGAGTTTCCTGGCTTTGAATGAGAGTCAGCTCAGGGTAGATAATTTGTGGTAACTTACTCACTGAATTTGGCCTCTTCGATTTGCTCGAACATTGGGTGGTTTTTTCCATTATTTCTCTTTTTGTTGTTACTATCCCTGGTGGAGATTCGGATATTTTTTTCTGTCACTCTTCCAAAATACAGGGAGTTTTTCTAGTTATCTTTGGTCCCTGTTGTATTTTTTAAATATATGTCATTTTTGGACAACTAAGGTTTTTTAATGCTGTTTCTGTATAGTTCTTGACACCTAACAGATTACCAGGTGGATATTGGCAGACAACTTGAGACTTTTATGACAGCTCCTGGTCTCCAACCAGGAGAAGAAATTTCAACCAGATTGAGGAAAAGTTGCAAGTAATTTTTTATGACATCCAAAATGATGTAAAAGCAACAAAATATATGTAACTGTATCCAAATGGGACATAATTTTTAATGAAGTTGTAGAGTCATAGATGGGAAAGGGGTTCTGTGCATGCCCCAGTGGAGCACCCTGTGCCCCAATTCCTGTCTCCATCGCTTGCCCCAGCCAGGAGGAGCCTGACCCCAGTGCTGGGGAATGCCCTGTGTCCAGCTGGCACAGCCTGGTCCCTGCTCTCTCCCAGCCTTCTTGGGTCTGGATGTGACCTGACGGGAACATTGCTGCTGTGCCTGGTTCACAGCTGTCTTCCCCTGGGGATAAGGTCTCTTGGTGGGCTGGGGGTTTTTCTCCCTCTCTCTCTTTTTATTCCTTTATCACTTTGTTCCTGCAGATGTTCACAAACTAAATCTCTACAAGAACAATATGAATAAGCAGAACTGTTCTTGTCACTTTGCGGTAACAAAAAAATTAATCCTCTTTTGAGAGCAGAGAAACCACAGTAGGGTGAAGATAAAATTGGTTAACGAGACTCTTCCATAGAGAAGAATAATAGTGAGAACAACCTTCTTCAAGGATACTTTCAGGGGTTTTGTGGTGAGAGCAGGGCTGAAGATTGATTCTCCACTGTGTTTTGTGAACTCTGTCTGGGGACTTTATCTCTTCCCCTGTGTTGTTGAGGCCCCAGGTGCTGTTGCAGAACACTGGGAAGGGGTGTGTGTGCATAGGTGTCTGACTGGTGCCTGGAGCCTCTTTGCAGTTTGAAGTGCTGAATGCTGTTCCTGCCCCAGAGCAGCTCTGCAGAGTGCTCCAGCCTCCCCTCTGCAGAGGGTGGGGGTTTATCTCTGTCTTACTGAACAAAATGGAAGTACTTCTGGAGTCAGCAGGAATTAATTTATCAAAATGGGCTGAGTTCTCTGTCTTCCAAAATTGTAATATGGAAGGAAAATATTAAATTACAGGAGCCTCTGATATAATTGAAGAACCTGACAGAGTAGAAAGATAAACCAGGAGATGCTTGCATGGTTTTGGTGGCTGAGAAATTTGAGAGCAGATTGTACTTTTCAGTAGTGTCAGGATGTGCTTTACAGATGCTCTGGTTTAGATGTGTAATGGAAAATAGGTTTTAAGTGCTGGAGTGTTGCTGTGGTGAGGACGGCTGTTCCTCTCACTGGAGAGGGGCCAGGTGAGTGATGCTGGGCTCCTTGGAGAAGGCTTCAACATTCTTCATGTGACAGAAATTTGGGGAAGAGAGAATACTTCTTGTTCAGGCTTAAGTGCAGCACAGATGTAGCTAAATTTATTCTAGCACCCAAAATAGCCCAGAAGTGGGTGTTGTGGTGCTTTGTGCTGCACAGATACTCTTTATCTCCCCGTGTGGCTCCTGCAGTGGCCTGACAGATGCCTATGCTTGCACAGCTGAAGTGATCCCTGGAACAGCAAGGTTATCTCCCTGGTGTTCCAGGGATACATGGCCACAGAAGGGCTCCCTTAAGAGACTCGAATTGCAGTGTAAATTCCATATTCTCACTATGATGTCTCTGGGGAACTATCTGGGCTTGCTTCAGGTCCCCATTATGGCTCAGTGGGGATGAATGCTGTGTAAGTTGGTTGTTTCATTTCCATCACAGGGATTGCTCCCCATTTCTCCTGTAGGGCCTCTCAAGATAATAATTAAAATGGGAGGTCCTCACCACATTGTAGTGGTCTCTAGCTGGGGCCTTGGGAAGATGTTCTCTCTGAATCATCAGCAAAAAAGATCTGTATCAGCGTCTTCTGGACTGTTTTCTCTGCTAGTATGTCTTACCATGTCCTCCAGCTAAAAAGAAAAATTTAAAAATGTGAGCATGTTCAGCAGGAATTTGGGATGGCAGTTCCACAGAAGCCAGTCATTCAACTTCACATATTTTCCCCAAAATTTCTTGTTGTTTTAGTTTGTCTTCTGAATGGATTTGTCAAAGCGACAAAGTTTTTCAGCCTGGGAAATACTGATTATTTCCCCCCCTTTTGTGGCTGCCTGACCTAGCAGTAGGACAGTTACCTGGCAGTGGTGCCTGAGAGCACCCACTCTCACCTTGGCCTTTGGAGCCACACGCCCTGTGGATATCAGTAAAGCATAAAAGCAGTAACATGGGAAACCACAGGGCTTGTGGCAGTTGATGATAGAAGAGGTACAGCTATATCGTTTCATTAATAGCAGTTAACTTCATCAGTTCTTTTCAGCCTTGGGTATGAAATTGGCAGCCTGACCACAGTGCTGTCCTTGACTTTTTACTGCCTTCCCTAAACATTTCTTCTCAAATTGTTGCAATTTCTTAACTCATTCAACATTTACACAATTCATTGTCAAATATGTTCTTGACATAGGAAAAGTAATAACACACAATTTTTGATTAAAATTCGAGTAGTTTTCAACTAGACTTTGACTAAGTATTCAGCTTCTAAGAGGCTGTCAGGGCTGAGGTAATGCCAACTCCTGCACCAATTAGGACTAATCAGTGTCATTTAAAAAGGAATTTAGGATCTATCAAACTTGATATGCTTTCCATTAAATAACAAATGTTTCTGTCTCCACCCTTTCTATGGCAGTTGAAGTCTCCTTGGCTCTGTAGGTGGATTTGTTTTAAGTCAGACTAAAACTTTGCAGGTTTTTCTTCCCATCAATGAGGCACTGTTTGAGTGATAAATGCTAGAGGAAATGGGAGCAAAACGCTCTCCTTTCTTGAGGATATGACCACACAACCTTGCATGACTTGGTTTTCTTTGCCTCCCTTTTGCACTTCATGTACCTGGTTCCATTTTATTGCGTCTCTTCAGTGCCACTGGCAGAGCATTATGGTCAAGGAGCTGAGCTGGTGGCTCTCACCGAGGAGGGGCTCTGGGCTGGGGAGCCATGGAGGAGAGCCAGGAGTTTACTGGAGGTGGATTGGGAGTGGCTCGTGAGCTGGGGCAGCATGGGAATGGGTGCCCTCCATCAGTGGGGAAACAGGCCCAGGAGAGCCTCAGCTGTGAGCAGGAGAGGATGGCTCTGCAGGCATGGGGGAGGTTTAATCTGCTCCTTGTTGCCCCCTTGAAACTGTGTAGGACAGTGTCCCCCCACTTCAGAGGGGCTCATGTTGGAAGTGCTCTGCAGAGGTGAGTTGTCAACATCCCATAACATCAAATTCTTTGTGTTGAGTGGGGGCTGTTCCCCACAGCAGCACAGTAAAGGTTCTACAGCACTCTGGGTACAGCAGAGATGGAGGGATGGGGGTTTGAACTTCTGTGACCATTTTCCTGGGCTGTTGGTGGGGCCATACGTCTTGTGTTGTCCTGTCTCAGGGCAGTTTCTGGTTGGGAAGTGTGGATGTGAACATGCAGAGACCTGTGTGTGGGGAGGGTCGGGTACTGGCTCAGCAGGTGCTGTTGGCTGCTCGATTCACTCCACAGTGGAATTTTAGCAAAAACGTGATCCTCTCTCACTGCAAGTGCTCGACAGAAGGCTGAGCTGTGGGGATGGCCGAGGTGTCTGATGTACACACATCTCCAGTGCCAGGTTGGTGTCCAAACATTTTCTCAAATCATTACAGTATTTTTCAGTAGTGAAGTCTGTGATTCCCTGCAACGATGTTGGAGGCCACATGGAGCCTCTCATCTAAATTGGCCTTTGCTAATGATTTCCTTCATTCTATCACAAAAGACCATCTTCTACAACTTTTAAAAGTTCATGTGCAAACTAAAATCAGAATTCCACTTAAAAGGTTCTGCATACATCTGGATTGCACAATGTCCTGCAGCTGAGCAGAACACAGAAGTTGAAATTTCACAATATCTGGGCACATCCCTACACAAGCAGCATCACACAATGGTACTGAGTGCTCTCCATAGATAGGAGGAGATGCTACAGCCCTCTCTCACTTGCACTGCAGCTGGTCCCAGTCCCACAACCAGTCAGCTGTGGACAAGAGCTGAGACCCGGGTGGAAAGCAGAGCTTGTGGATTTTCAGTGCGCTGAGCAGCAGTGCCCTCCCTTTAAAGATGTAAGTGAATGATTTAAAAACTGATTTAGTAGAACACATCCAGTTCTACTGGATAGGTTAGGTCTCTCCCAGTTGGCACAATAGTGTTTTCTGTCCCTGACAGTACCCAGCTGTACCCCAGGCTGGGCTGTGTTCCCTGGGAGCTGCCCCTGCTGGGCAAGGAGCCACGAGTGCTGGACCCAGGGCTGTGTGCCCAGGGAACATTGAGCTGTAGATTTGTTTGGGTTGGGAAAGACCTCTAAGACCATGTTGTGGTTTGACACTGGCCAAACACCAGGCACCCACAACAGTCACTTACTTGCCCTCCCCTGCCACAGCTGGGCAGAGGACAGGAAAAAAAAATTAAACGAAGGATTCATGAGTTGAGATGAGGACCAGGAGAAAAATGCTCCCAGGGCAAAACAGGCTCAACTTAGAGGTACAAAGTGAATTTATTACTAACGAAACCAAAGGAGGATAATGAGAAGTAAATAAGCCTGTAAGAACACCTTTTCTTCCCCCAGCCCCTCCCTCCTTCCCACCAACAGCACAGGGGAAAGGGCTTTGGTCAGTTCATCACCTGAGATCTGCTGCTGCCCAGGGAGAGGAGCCCTTCCTCTGCTATGCTGTGGGGTTCCTTCCTACAGGAGACAGTTCTCCGTGAACTTCTCCAGCATGAGTCCACTCTCATGAGCAGCAGTTCTCCCAAAACTGCTGCACCGTGGGTCTCTCTCCCACGGGCTGCAGTCCTCCAAGGACAGGCTGCTCCAGCCTGGAAGCAGAGCCCTCTCTCTCCACTGGGTCTGCCACTGGATCACAGCCTTCTCCAGGCATCCACCCACTCTAGCATGGACACCTCCCCTGCAGGTTGCGAGTGGATCTCTGCATCCCTCATGGATCCCCAGGGGCTGTGGGTGGATCTCTGCATCCCCCATGGATCCCCAGGGGCTGTGGGTGGATCTCTGCATCCCCCATGGATCCCCATGGGCTGTGGGTGGATCTCTGCATCCCCTGTGGATCCCCACAGGCTGTGGGTGGATCTCTGCATCCCCTGTGGATCCCCACAGGCTGTGGGTGGATCTCTGCATCCCCTGTGGATCCCCACAGGCTGTGGGTGGATCTCTGCATCCCCCATGGATCCCCAGGGGCTGTGGGTGGATCTCTGCATCCCCTGTGGATCCCCATGGGCTGTGGGTGGATCCCCACATCCCCCGTGGATCCCCACAGGCTGTGGGTGGATCTCTGCATCCCCCGTGGATCCCCATGGGCTGTGGGTGGATCTCTGCATCCCCCGTGGATCCCCATAGGCTTCACCATGGTCCTCACCATGGCCTGCAGAGGCATCTCAGCTCTGGCACCTGAGGCACCTCCTCCCCCTCCTTCTCCACTGACCTTGGTGTGTCCATGTTGTTTCCCTCACATGTTCTCACCTCCTCCTCTTCTCTGGCTAGGAAAGAACTGTGCCCCCTTTGTTTTGAATATGTTTTCACCATCAGCCTTGGCCAGCAGCATGTCCATCTTCAGAGCCATCAGGGATTGGTTCTGCTGGACATGGTGGAAGCTTCCAGCAGCGTCTCACAGGAGCCACCTCTGTGGCCCTTGTGTTACCAAAAACCAAGCCCTGCAAAGCCAACACAGACCATTAAGTCCAGCCATTAACCTAGGCCACCATTAAGCTATGACCAAGGGCTAAATCTGCATGTCTTTTAAATCCCTCCAGGAGTGGGGACTCCACCACTGCCCTGGGCAGTGCCCTGTTCAGTGCTTGACAGCCCTTTAAGCAGAGAAGTATTCACAAATATCCAATGTAAACCTCCTTGGGCACAATTGGAGGTCATTTCCTTTCATCTTGCATTTGTTACCTGGTAGGAGAGTTCGACTGCCACCTGGCTACAACCTCCATTCAGGGAGTTCTAGAGAGTGATAAGGTCCCCTCGAGACTCCTTTTCTCCAGGCTAAGCCTTCCAGCTGCTTCTCTTCAGACTTGTGCTCCAAACCCTTCCCCAGCTTCATGGCCCTTCTCTGGACATGTTGGGAACACCACTCAGCTGCCTTGCTGCATTTCCCTCCTGCACCATGGGAGGCAGAGACAAAGATTTAGATCTGTCTGGAGTAAATGGCTGCAAGGTGGTGGAAGAAAGACTTCAAGTGGGGTCAGCTCGAGGGTGCTGTCCCCAGGGCACAGTGTTTGGTGGGGATGGGCAGATCAGTCCCACCAGGTATCATCTGACATTCATACATGTCAGGCTGGCCTCCATCCTGTGGGTGTCTGTCTGTCCATCCCACAGACATCTGTCCTACTTGCCATGCCTTGGGGCCTGGATGTGAATACTCTAACCACCTTGGCACAGGGCTGTTGCAGTGGGGAGCCTGCAACCTTCTCTGGTAGACAGCTTTGACCGTGGGAAGAATCAGAGGATGATATTTTTGATAGATATTCCTAGATGTTCTTTATTTCTTCCAGCTCCCTCATGGCTGGGGGCCTGGACCAGACTAGTTACCCCTGGGCAAACCCCAGAGTTCCCCAGGCAGGAGGACATGAATAGCCAATAGTGTACACAGCTTGGATACCTGTGACCAGAGGAACCCCATGTAACCCATGCTTCCCACCCAGGGCTCATCTCCCCAGAGAGGTGCCCCAACACAGGGCCCTGCTGGCTGGAGAGGAAACCCACTGTATTCTGGGCTTGTGACAGAAATCTAGAAAGGTTTTTCAACTTTTCTTCATGATTCAGGAGGGGGAAAGAAAAGTGGATTTTTTTTTTTTTTAATGCTTTGTTCACTCTCTGGGGTTCTGCAGCCTTTCAGGCACCTGAGTAAATGTTTGTTCTGATGAACTGCTCACTCTGCATCTCTGTGGTTGGACTGAAGTGGTTTGTGCTGGGTCACTAATAAAAAATAGATATTTGCATTCCTGTTCCGAAGTGTGTTCAAAGCACCAGGCACAAGCGACGGCACTCAGTGAGTGATTACTGCATTTCATTGCTTGGCCTGTGACTCCCATCTGTCTGCTGCTTTGATGCCAGGTCTCCAAAAAGGCCCAGAACTCACCTGGGGATGGGTTTTTAAACATGCATCATCTAATTCAAGTACAAAGCAGAACAGTCTTATAAATGTGATCAGTCACTCAGGTGCTTAAGTTAAAGCACTATCTCTTTGAAAATCCAAATACCTGTTAATCTTCAATCAGAGCTACTGGCTGCTGCATTTTTTCCCAATTTATTTATTTTTAATATCTAGCTACTAGTATGGCAGCACTCCACTCTTCAGTACCAGGGGGAAAACCCGTACAGCCTTGCTGGCAAGAATGTCTGGGGAAAGCAATGTGATTTGTGTTTGTGCACGAGTAGTGACAGAATTGAAGTGTAAATAAGGGTTCAGGCTGTGTAAATCTGTGCTGCACAAGGTGCTGCTTGGTGGTAAATCCCTGTGTCCCAGGGGGAGGAGGCGGCAGGAGCCTGTCTGGGCTCTGGCTCTCTGCGGATGAGGAAGGAAGCAGTGAACACAGATTTCCCCCTGCCCCAGGTGAGACTTTGTCACTTTGCAGTTGTGGGGTTTGCACTGCCCATGGCTGAGCCTGTGGTGATCCCATTGTGGGGATGTTCCAGGACATGCTCCAGGGCTGTGCCTTGTGCCCCTGGGACTTGGAGGGAGGGTTTCAGCATGTTGGGGATTAGTGAGTTAAGCCTGGATAGGGCCCCAGAGCAACAGGAGCAGCACTGCTGAGACAGTCCTGTAGTCCCCTAAAAGGGGCTTTGTTTGCTGGCACTGGGGAAGGTGCTGAAATTGCCCCAAGGAGCTCTGCAGCAGGAGCCCCTCTCCCTAGGAAATGCACTTAAACCTCCTTGCAGCTCACACTCAGCACTGGGTGGAAGGGTGGGCTCCTTCCCCCCCCTTACCTCCCTCAATAGTTGTAGCTGGGGAGAACCAGTTTTTAATCCAGGATGAATTTTGCTAGGGAAGAAAGGAGGCCAGTTCCAGAAAGGAAAGGTGAGGTGCTGGGCAGAGGTTTGGCCTCTGCAGCTGAGGGCTGTTTCCAGAGAAAAGGTGTATTTATAGAACAGTCCAGAAATAGCAGTGTGATCTATATGCAAGACCCTTGTTCCCTGCCAAGACACTTGGGGTGGCTTAGCCATTTAAAATATTTTAGGCACAGAGCAACATCAGCTGCTATCAAAGCTTACATGGAGGAGCAAGAAGTGTCTGGGCACAGCGGCAGCAGCAGCCCTGAGCCCTCTGCCCAGAACTGCGAACCAGCCATGCCATATTTGCAAGCATTGAAGTCTAATATTAGCATATTTAACTTATTTATGTTTCGAGTGTAAGTATGATGGAGAGAAAAACAGTTAAACTTTTCCTAATCCTTTTATTTGTTCCCCTTCCTGCTCAAGCCTGGCTTTCCCAAGGGAGCTGCAGCTCAGCCCTTTCCTACTGTCCTTTCACAGAAGGGAACAAGGGACAAGGGAAGGCAAGTCCCAGGCCCAGATGAAGAATAATACAAAGGGAGATGCTCAGAGGCCTGAAGGCCCTCTCCTATGGAGACTTGTGGAGAGATGAGGTTGCTTAGCCTGGAGAAGAGAAGGTTCCAGGGAGACCTTCTAGCACCTTCCAGTTGGAGAGGGGCGTTTGACAAGGGCATGCAGTGGTAAAACAAGGAGAATGGCTTTAAATTGTCGGAAGGTGTGTCCAGATGAGATATTAGGAAGAAATTCTTCCCTGTGAGGATGGTGAGGCACTGGAACAGGTTGCTCAGAGAAGCTGTGGCTGCCCCATTCCTGGAAGTGTTCAAGTTGGATGGGGCTCTGAGGAACCTGGTCTAGAGGAAGACATCCCTGCTCAGAGCAGAGGGTTGGAAGTTGATGATCTTCAAGGTCCCTCCAGCCCAAACCATACTGTAATTCTATGATTTGCCTTGAGCTAAGAGCCTGCAGGGCCCCAGGGTCCTTCTAGCAATGCACAGCCACCAAGAACATGCAGAGGCCTGTTCCCTCTGTGCTTTGGGTCACTTGTAGATGCTAATGGATGCTGGAGGGGGAAGAGGAGCACCGTGTCTGCTTTCCTCATGGATGAAGTTGTAGTTTGGTGGAACTGGAGACTTGGCAGCACTTAGAAAAATCAAAGAGATGGAATAGAGGAGCTGGAATAGAGCAGCTCTGCTGCTGTCCCTGGAGACAACAACCAGTATTTGGTCTTTTGGACCCCCTTGGGTGCTGCTACATACTGGGGGACCTCTGTGCAACTCAAAGGGGAGGACCACTCAGTGCCCCACAAGCCCCATGGATCAGTGTAATGCAGACACCTGTGGCAAAGGAAATAATTCCATTGATTTCAAGATGCTCAATCAAGACTGGAAAATGTGAGTGTTAAGGTCACAGTTGGGTTGCATGGATCTGTCCCATGGCAGCACCGCTCCGTGAAGGGTGAGTGGCAGTGCCCACGGGGCTGCTTCCACAAGCAGATCTGTGCTGCACACTGCTGGGGAGTGACTCAGCTGTGGAAGCCACTGTCTGAAGGAGAGCTGGCTTTGCCAATATTCCTGGCTGTATGTCCTTTTCTGATAAAAAGGGAAAAAAGAGCTTCATCCACCCTTCCCAGGAGAAGCCGGTGTGAATTTTGTGTGATATATGTAATTTGAGGGCTGAGGGTCCAAGGAGCTTTTGGAAACAATTAAGTAACTGTACTTAACAATGATTTAAAAGTACCTCTGTTTCCTTCCTGCAGGTGAGGGTTGGACCTTTCCTTCCCCCTGGAGCACTTCTGGGGCTCAGGCAGGTGGAGGAGGGTGCTGCTCCCTGCAGCTGCAAAGAGACAATGAATTGAAATTGGGGTTTCCTCAATAAGAGCAAGGACTCAGCTTTGCTTTCCTGCAGGAAAGGGGAGGGGGGATCTGTTCTTGAGGGGTAGAAAAGGCCAATCCACTGTAGGATCCAGGTGAAAGCACTGTTTTCCTGCAAGACAGCAGGATCAAGGGCCTGCTGTTTGCTGTGTTGACTGCTCTTGACTTATCCCATGGAAAATCCCCAGTGTCTTGCTGATGTGAACTTGGGTTTTTATAGGAAAATACCAATATATGCTGTTAAAAAGAAGCACCAGTCAAAGCATGGCTCAATTAAGACAGGTTCTTTCCCCTGCTTAAACCAAACAACTAAAAAACCACAGCAAAGGTAAAGCCTTCTAGCTGGGGGTTTGCATGACGAAGCTGGGCTTTCTATGACAAATGCTTTCTATGGTCTCTTTTATTTATTTGTTAATAGTTCATGTGTGAAATGGAAATGCCCACATCATACATGCTCCTATCTGGTGTAACCAGCTTTTCCCCATTTTAATGCCTGCTGCTACTGCTCTGCAAGGAACAGAGATTCTCTGCCCTGTGTAAATGCACTCAATGTGACCATAGTTCGGCAGATTGGTGGTTCAGGTGCTGGAGGTTTTTTTGCCCCATTGCATTTGTTGTGGTGTTTCACATGCTCATAGGAGACAAATGCCAGAAATCAGAACCGAGCTGTAAAGCTCATTTAAAAATTTTGTAAGTAATAATGAATAAATAATCCTGACCCAAAAGCGAGCTGTGCCATTCTCACCCTGGGCACATCCCTCTGTTTTGAGCCAAACAAAGCAGGCATTAGTGGGCTGCATCCCAGGAAAGAGGCCAGCCTTAACCCTCCATGTCTGATCAAGCAGAGTCACTCTTGGCATTCACAGGGATGCTCCAGCAAGGCAAGTGACTGGGGGCAGTGAGGCAGGGCTGTGTGAGTGGTAGAGCATCCATCTGCCTCGTGATGACACCAGGAGATGGTACCAAGAACAGGTCAGGGTGGTATTTCAGACAGCAACTTCACCCTATTTCCACCTCCATGCCCCCACATTGCTGGAAGTGTCCCAGGATGTGTGTGGCCCTGCTCTGCCTGTGGTGGCTGTGACCTCTCCTGCTCCATCGAGCACCCCTACACAGGGTCAGTCATGGCCAAGGCTTTATTTCAACTCAGGCAGGGTTGCTGTACTCCTGCCTCTGTCTGGAAGGTAGAAATATGGACATGGGTGTTACTGTGTTCCAGCTCCTCTCTCCCAGTTTTTGCCTGGGTCAAGCAAGGCCACTGGACCAGGGATGGGCGTCAGCCAGACTCAAGGCTGAGCCAGAGCTCCATGATAAAGGCTGTGTCCCCTCATCTCTTCTTTAATGTTTATGCCCAGACTGCAGAGATTGGAAATAATAAAATAGTTTCAATCGATAAAATAGTTTGACAAAAGCAATCAATAAAACATTATAAAAAACAGCTGAAGATGGAAGAGAGATCCACTGGCTATAAAGCACCAATGCTATGTGCAGGCTCTCCAGACAAGGAGCATGAATTGCTGGTAGTTTCCAAAAGCTGTCTTTTCTATGGGGTGAGGAATAAAAGCATTTCCAGCTGCTGGGATGGGCTCCAATGGCATCAGTGGGGCATCCAGGGCTCTCTTCTAAGAACCACATCCACTGGCAAAACTTCTTGGTTGTGGGTCTAGAACAGATTGTGCAGAGGCTCATGGTCTCCATCCCAGTGCTTCAGCACCTTCCTGCTGCCATGGGCTGGGGGTGGCAGAGCTGCCATGGGCAGAGCTGCTGCTGGGGGTCTGAGGGGCTGATTGGCTATGAAGGAGAGGTGCTGGGGTGTCAGGGCAACAGCAGCGAGTGTGCTGCCAGCAGGGTCTCTGTGCTGGGGCCAGACAGCAAGGCCAGCTTGGTGCCACAGTGAACCCTGAGAGCTGCAGGTAACCCAGGTGATGTTCCATGGCAAAAGCATGAAGCCATTCTTCACTATCTGGCTAGCCTTTCCATCCTTTTAATCCGGAGGAAGTGGTAAAAAAAAACGTGGAGACCCAAAGCAGGGAAGGTCGGAGTGCTCTACAGCACCTGTGTGATCACTGAAGCCACACACACTGTTTTGCTTTTGTTTAAATAAAGCCCAGGAAATGTGAACTGATGGTTCTGCCAGGAGGAAACAATACCACAGATCACATCCCCTTATAGGTGTTTGTGGTTTTGGTGTAAGTGTGCAGCTGTCAGTGTGTGACCACTGGGCACTGGCTGTCCCTGTGCCCTGCTCACACCTCACACCTGGCCTTGGGGTGGCAGCAGCAGCCATGTATGTGGTGCCAAGGAACAGGCACCCGAAGGTTAAACCTCACAATGTTGTCTGCTCTTGGAGGATGGAGAGAATTTAATTCAGCAGCTGTAAGCCAAGTACCACACAAGCCAGGTGGAGAGCTGGATGAGAGGTGCTGGAGGCAGGGAGATGGGAAGCTGAGGATGTGGATTTGCAGGTGCTCTAACCTGAGACTGGTGCTGGGTGCCCCACAGTGAGCAGCAGTTTGATTGTGGAGCCATTGACCGCATCCTCTGTTGAGTTCCGTGTCAGTTCATCTCAGTAACTACGGACTTTGGTGCAGTTTCCACACATGACTCATTGCTTCAACCCTTTTTGCTGTGACTGATTTATGCAGGGACCAAATCTTGTCCAGAAAACCATCTGAACTTTGTGAAAGACTAACTCTTTCTTCCCTGTGAGGGTCGCCAGGCCCTGGCACAGGTTGCCCAGAGAAGCTGTGGCTATCCCATCCCTGAAAGTGTTCAAGGCCAGGTTGGATGGGGTTTGGAGCAACCTGGGATAGTGGAAGATGTTACTGGCCATGGCAGGGGTTTGGAACAAGATGATCTCTGAAGTCTGAATTCTGTGATTCTATGACTCTATGGTAAGAACTGGGGCTGAGTTCTCCCACCCCACCAAGCCCTGCGTTAAGGTGTGGGGCAGCTGCTGCCCTTGGGGGACAAGCAGGGTTGGGCTGTGGGTTATCAGGGGTAGAGGGAGATGGCTTCTCTGTCTTCCTTTATTCCTAGGGTCTTGTGCCAGGTGCCCAGTGCTGCTCAGACACTAGCAAAGAGCCTGGAGAAAGTGGAACTGGAGCCAGCCTTTATTTCTGTGGGAATCACTGGAGTCTCTTGGCAGTGGGAGTGCCTCGCCTCGCTCAGTGCTCCCACTGGACTAAAGCTCCTGGTGTTAGATATGTGTATTTACGTTACCGTGGCAGAGCTAACAGTGCTTGGCTCTACAGGAGCATTGTAAATATGAGCTTTTCCCTGTCATCACACTCATCTTGATTTTAGAGCACTTGGTGCTACCTGGAGTATTTAACAGCACCTGGCTCTGACTAATGGTTACAGAAGCATATAAGATAGAAAGATTAGCAGCTCAGATGTCCGATTAATATGTAAATGTACCCAGTTATGTGTGAGGGCTCTTAATGAAGTAGCTCACACTTCTCCCTCTGTATATCAAAGGTGATTGATGGAAAAGTACTTCAGGCGCCTGCTGGAGAGTGTAAAAGTCGGTTTCGTCTACATCTTGCCTTCAAAAAATATCTGTAGGCCTAGGGCTGAGATTTCCTAAGGGAGGAAAACCAACCCAGTCTGAATTTAATCTCAACTAATCCAAATTGTTGGCCATGCTCCTGCAGTATCTGTAAATTCTCAGATAGGAATAATCCATCAGGATCTTGTATAACCATCCACACGGTGTCTTAAATAAACCTTCCTTTTTTCTGTAGCCTGCAGCTGACACCTCCTGTAAATTATTTGATGATACTTTATATGAAGGGCTGGAGGCTGAAATGAATGTTATGGTGAAGGTAGGAGGCCCCAGCCTCATGGAAGATGTTCCTGTGCTGCTGCTTCCAACTGGCTCAAGTCACATCACAGCCCCATCCCAGAGCCTTCTGCTGGGCAACCCAGGGCAGCTGCATAGATCAAGGAAATCAAATGAAAATCCTGAGACATCAATGGATTTGTAGAATGCAAGGGTTTCCCTGCTGGAGAAAGAATGCCACCTGAGATGTCAGCCATGCAGCACAGGGCGGTGCTGACTGCACCCAGGGCAGGGGCTGTCGCTCTCGGGGTGTCCCTGTGCCACGCTGAGCACCTCTGTGCCCCTGGTGGGCAAAGCTGGCAGCTCCCGAGGCACCAGGCACAGGGTGCCCCTCCCGCCGCAGTCCTGGGATGTGCCTTTCCCTGGAAACATCCCTGAGATCACTGTCCTGAGTCATGTTGGGCTTTCATCCTGCCCCTACAAACCACTGTGTACATTTCAAGATCACTCTGCAAAACAAAGCCCATTCTGCTGAAAGCGGTCGTGGAGTGGAAATTTTGCTGTGGTAGTAAAACCTGGGGTGATGCCGCAAGCAGAGCAGTGTGCGATGGGGCTGTGAAGCGCTCGCTGCTGCAAGATCTCACACAGATAAGGTGCACTATAGCACCTGGCTGGCAGAGGAGTTCAAAACATTCAAACCTTGTTACAGCTCTCTTTTGCTGCATCCTTCTCACTCCTGCAGGTATCTGGGTGGCTCAGAGCACACATTGTTTCCACCTCCTCTCCAGGCTGTGGGGAACCTCAGCCTGTCCCTGGCCCAGCAGCTCTACCTAGAGCGTGTCTCATGTTGCTCTCCCTTTGTCGGGGTGTCTCAGTGCTGGCTGGGGCTGCAACTGCTTTGTCTAAAGTTTTCCATGCCTCTGGCCAGGTTTTTTTTGGTGCTGGTTTTAAATGGTCATACCTTCCTTAAGAGCAGGTATTGGAGCAGTGTGAAGTTTCCTTCCAAAGGTATTTGCTGATGTTCTCTCTGTGAGCAGAAATGTCATCACACTTGGTGAGCAAGGGAAGAGGGAGTGAGTGGCAGGGCAGAAATGTTGCAATGCCACCAACAACCACACAAACCATCATGACACACTTGCCATTCCCTGGTTTCAGCTGTGGGGAGGAGCATTTGGGACACAGGTCCCCTTCAGCAGCCTTGCAGGAGAGCCCTGTGGAAGGTGCGAGGGCAGCAGGGTGACCCTGACTCCAACTAGGGCAGGTCAGTGAGGGTGGGTGCCAGCCCCTGACCACCATCTGGGCATTTTTCAATAAATAAACACTGCTGCTGGCTCTGAAGGATTTTTCCTACCACCACCATTTCCTACCATCTACCATTGCCATTTATTGGCAATCATTCACATAATTTTTCCCCTAACTGCAGCAACCTGGATGCAGTCTGCATTTTTAAGTGTTGCTTCTTATTTCCTTCCAGTTCCTCTGATGCAGGAGAATCACCTCCTTGTAAGCACTGGCTCAGATAACGGTTTATTCCTGATGACAAATTGGTTTACGATAATTATTAGGTTGATGTTTAAATCTTTCAGTGTAAATGAATTCAATTAAAAAGAAAATAATACTCCATAATTCATACGAAGATCTTTGTCTATGGCCATTGTTTCAGAGGAAATTCTGTATGAGAATTGTTCAGTCCTTGTAACTGGGACTGCAACACTGCTGTCTCTTCGTGTTCATGGCTACCACATGCATGGGTTCCCAGCACTGACCTGAAATGCTGAGGGGCTGAGAGTTCCCTCTTGTGATTCTTTGTGACAGCAGAAAGAGTCGGTGATTTCAGCATCTTATTCCAGACTTCCATGATCCTTCTGTTGTGAGTTCTCTGCTCTGCCTTCTCTTCCCACCCTTCTATGAAAGGTAGGTAGGAGTGCAAATCAATGGACATTTTGTTCTGTTCCCTGTGAGCTGGCCTGTTCTTCAGCTGGAAGATTTGTCAGAGATGAATGTTATAATTTATGGCTTAAACATCTTCATGAAGGACTTTTGCCTATTATAGCAAAACTATTACAAAAGCTGTGGAGAAGAGCACCCCACCCTGAATAGGCCTGACTGAGGTTCTGGACTGCTCACTGATGGAAATAAGGTAAACTCAGGTCTGGGGAGAAAAGAATACATTCATAGAGGGATGAAGCTTAATACCTTCGGGGTGGAGACCACAGCCCCAGGGCTGTCAGCTGCCAGGCTTGCACAGGCCCTCACACCAACACTGAATACACAGGAGGGACAGCAGAGGGGTCAAAGGGGTCCCCAGGTCCTGCACCAGAGCGCTGCAAATGATGCAACAGATCCACAGTGTTGCAAGGGACAGTGTCAAACTGGCCCTCTGCAAGGGAGGCTGCCTGGCCCAAACGTTTATTAATTCCTGGATCCTATATGTTTTGGTGTGGTGGCGGTGGTGGGGGAGCCTTACCACCAAGACCAGATGGAGGGGAGCAATGAGACGTCTTGGGGAGTTCCAGAGGGGTGAAATGCTTCCACCTTACCCTGTCACTNCTGGAAACATCCCTGAGATCACTGTCCTGAGTCATGTTGGGCTTTCATCCTGCCCCTACAAACCACTGTGTACATTTCAAGATCACTCTGCAAAACAAAGCCCATTCTGCTGAAAGCGGTCGTGGAGTGGAAATTTTGCTGTGGTAGTAAAACCTGGGGTGATGCCGCAAGCAGAGCAGTGTGCGATGGGGCTGTGAAGCGCTCGCTGCTGCAAGATCTCACACAGATAAGGTGCACTATAGCACCTGGCTGGCAGAGGAGTTCAAAACATTCAAACCTTGTTACAGCTCTCTTTTGCTGCATCCTTCTCACTCCTGCAGGTATCTGGGTGGCTCAGAGCACACATTGTTTCCACCTCCTCTCCAGGCTGTGGGGAACCTCAGCCTGTCCCTGGCCCAGCAGCTCTACCTAGAGCGTGTCTCATGTTGCTCTCCCTTTGTCGGGGTGTCTCAGTGCTGGCTGGGGCTGCAACTGCTTTGTCTAAAGTTTTCCATGCCTCTGGCCAGGTTTTTTTTGGTGCTGGTTTTAAATGGTCATACCTTCCTTAAGAGCAGGTATTGGAGCAGTGTGAAGTTTCCTTCCAAAGGTATTTGCTGATGTTCTCTCTGTGAGCAGAAATGTCATCACACTTGGTGAGCAAGGGAAGAGGGAGTGAGTGGCAGGGCAGAAATGTTGCAATGCCACCAACAACCACACAAACCATCATGACACACTTGCCATTCCCTGGTTTCAGCTGTGGGGAGGAGCATTTGGGACACAGGTCCCCTTCAGCAGCCTTGCAGGAGAGCCCTGTGGAAGGTGCGAGGGCAGCAGGGTGACCCTGACTCCAACTAGGGCAGGTCAGTGAGGGTGGGTGCCAGCCCCTGACCACCATCTGGGCATTTTTCAATAAATAAACACTGCTGCTGGCTCTGAAGGATTTTTCCTACCACCACCATTTCCTACCATCTACCATTGCCATTTATTGGCAATCATTCACATAATTTTTCCCCTAACTGCAGCAACCTGGATGCAGTCTGCATTTTTAAGTGTTGCTTCTTATTTCCTTCCAGTTCCTCTGATGCAGGAGAATCACCTCCTTGTAAGCACTGGCTCAGATAACGGTTTATTCCTGATGACAAATTGGTTTACGATAATTATTAGGTTGATGTTTAAATCTTTCAGTGTAAATGAATTCAATTAAAAAGAAAATAATACTCCATAATTCATACGAAGATCTTTGTCTATGGCCATTGTTTCAGAGGAAATTCTGTATGAGAATTGTTCAGTCCTTGTAACTGGGACTGCAACACTGCTGTCTCTTCGTGTTCATGGCTACCACATGCATGGGTTCCCAGCACTGACCTGAAATGCTGAGGGGCTGAGAGTTCCCTCTTGTGATTCTTTGTGACAGCAGAAAGAGTCGGTGATTTCAGCATCTTATTCCAGACTTCCATGATCCTTCTGTTGTGAGTTCTCTGCTCTGCCTTCTCTTCCCACCCTTCTATGAAAGGTAGGTAGGAGTGCAAATCAATGGACATTTTGTTCTGTTCCCTGTGAGCTGGCCTGTTCTTCAGCTGGAAGATTTGTCAGAGATGAATGTTATAATTTATGGCTTAAACATCTTCATGAAGGACTTTTGCCTATTATAGCAAAACTATTACAAAAGCTGTGGAGAAGAGCACCCCACCCTGAATAGGCCTGACTGAGGTTCTGGACTGCTCACTGATGGAAATAAGGTAAACTCAGGTCTGGGGAGAAAAGAATACATTCATAGAGGGATGAAGCTTAATACCTTCGGGGTGGAGACCACAGCCCCAGGGCTGTCAGCTGCCAGGCTTGCACAGGCCCTCACACCAACACTGAATACACAGGAGGGACAGCAGAGGGGTCAAAGGGGTCCCCAGGTCCTGCACCAGAGCGCTGCAANCGCAGCACCCAGCAGGTCCCTCCTTCCTTCCTTCCTTCCTTCCTTCCTTCCTTCCTTCCTTCCTTCCTTCCTTCCTTCCTTTCCTTTCTTTCCTTCCTTTCTTTTTCCTGCCTTTTTGACTATTAAATAAAACTTATCAATTTTTTAGCACCAGCATCTAACCTCATTTGGTTTTAATCATGTTTTTTGGGTATATTTTGAGCCTTTCTGGGTCCAATCCATTTTATTCACAGAGGCTTAGCTTCCTTTGGTCCTCTGTGTTAAAGATGTTTAAGGCTGCACAAAGTACATAATAGTCAAAACACTTTGCTCTCCCTGGCAGATTGGGGAAAACACAGGGAAGGATACAGCCCTCCTTTGACAGACTGAGGAAAGGGACTGGTCCATCACTCCCTCACGTGATGAGCCACTGTTTGTACCAGGTGGGAGACACCCAAAGTGGACTATTCATTCCTGCCCAAGATGACTTTGAGTCACACCTCCCCTTTTTGGAAATGTCCCTCACCGTCAGGCTCTGGGCTCCCCTGGGCATGGGCAGCTGCCCTCTCCCACCTCAGCCCACAGCAGCAGCAGCAGGAGGAGGTTCACTGGGCTGGGAGAAAAGGACCATGGCTGGTGAGCTCAGACTGTCCTGGAAGAATGGCAGTCTGGGTTCTGACTTTTGTGACAAAATTATTAATAGATTTTCACGCAATGACTCTTTAATGGGTTTGAAATGTAAATATTCTCAATGTAGAGTGAAATTTAGGAACTGCAGAAAATTGGGTCACTCCTGGGTCATTCCTTTACAAAATTATATTGTAACTCACAGACCTGATATATATCTACATATATCTACATATATATATACACACATATATATACATATATTTATATATATTAAAATATGTATATAGTATATTCACTTCACTGTAACATGTTACTCATATATTAATAATTACTAACAACACATATCTTAGATCTGGGTGGAGAATATCCAAAGTTTCTGCAGTTCAGTTCTGTTTTAAGGCTTCAAATCCTTTGATTCTACATTATAAAAACAGACCTAAAATTATTCAAGAGACATCCAGTATTTCAAAGCCATGTTTCTTAATATGACAGTGCTTTAAAATTTGGCCACTATGCAGAATTAGCCTTTGTGTCCCTTGCTAAGGGGCAGTGTTGTGGGCGTGCACTGCAAAGTCCTAAAGCAACTTAATGATGAGTCCAATCTCACCCTGTAATTTGCATCCAGCCCTTTACAGCTCTACCTGGGTCTTCCGTGGTGGATTTTTTTTTTTTTCTTTTTCAATTCTGAACCAATTTAAAGCCTTTTAATGGCAGTAAGTGTACACCTGCTCTGCCGTTTTCAAGCCGCAATTTATGTTGTCTGGCAGCAGCATTATTCCAGCCCCGAGGCAGGAGAATGGCTTACGGCCGCCAGACTGATGAGCAGGAATGGATCTGTGCTGTTTAATTAGGAGCAGCAGCCGCTTCCCACAGAGCAGCCAGCACAGGACCTGGAGGCAGCCCAAGCCCCAGACACCCCCCGGGGCATGGCCAGGACCCTGCACCCAGCACGGTGGTGGGACCCTGCGAGGGGCAGAGCAGGAGAGCAGCCAGCACGTGGCTCCAAGGCCTTGCCAGTGCTCCCAGCTACGGATTTGCCACATTAACCTCCAGGCACAAACTCCATCATTGTGGAGCTGGGATTCACCCTGAGTGCAGTCTCGTTCTGGGGACCCTAAAGACCGTGTGTAGCACTGTGTAGAATAAGAGATTAAAACCCCACTCAAATTTCCCTTCCTGCAGGAGAGCATTGATAGTTTTTGTGCTATTAATTGCTCTGTATTTTAGGAAGATTTTCTGACAATCCTGGTGAGTCCTGCTTGCTCCAGAACACTTAAGATGGAGAAGTTGTCACTCTTGGAGGGAGGATGGCTGACTATAGACTTTCTGAGTTTTCTAAAACCAGAGAAAGATTGTCAAGGAAGAGTGTATACTGGCAATGGTCTTTCAGGTGTTTTTCAAGGGCAGAAGTGAAACTGCACACCATGTGACAGGGACGTAAACCATCACAAAACACATATGTGTCAGAAGAGGCGTAGGGTGGTTTTCTTTGCCTTTTCCAGTCCCTTTGTCCTTGGCCTTGCAAGTGGGACAAATACTTCCCAAAATGCTTCTGGGACAAATGCAAGTGGGACAAATGATTCTGGGACGCTCTGGGGGAAGGGAAAGAAAGGACTAGGAAAGAGGCAGATAAAACTGGAAGCAGCAGGACGTGATGGATATATTTGCATATCATTTTGCTTTCATGAGAACAATCATAACCCACTTATAGAAGGATGACATCAAGGAAATGACATAGCAGCAAATCAGTTTTAAAGCCTTTCATTTCGTTTCAAAAATAAGTTCTCTGCAGCTATTTTCCTCTTTAATCTAGGTCCATCCAATCTACCTATGGACTGAAATTTGGGATAGTTTTGTTTTATCTGTCATGCCAAAAACCAGATAAATAAACACAGCCTTGTTAAGTGGGGAAACCGTGGGTTAAAGGGATAATGATGAGAAATGTGCCTGAATGGGAGATGGGAGCATGGTCAAACACGCAGCTTTATGGGGTGGGGTCAGTCTTTAATCATCTGGTTTAATCACACAGAGTCCCTGCCACTGGGAGAAACCAGTCCCCAACCTCTTCTTTTTAAACATTTCCCTGCCTAATTCTGATTCTTAAACTTTTCTATATTTGAGAAAATGGGGCTTCCTTTTATGTGGGAAGGAAAACGATACAAGCAGAGCTCAGTAATTTTCAAAATATATTGGGAAGAAAAGGTTTTTATTTTGTCAGGTACCAGCTGAGCCCTGCAAAAAAGATCTTTTTATAATGCAGAAGAGACACTGATAATGCAGGAAAGGCACTTGATCCTTGCAGAAATGTTCAATAAATGTGTCATGTTTGGGGGAAACCCATTTCAGCTGTGGTCACACTGCTGGATGGAGTGCCCCACAGTGACCCTGATTGTGCAGCATAGCACAGGCCACCACTGGTCACTGATACTGGCCACACAGCTCTCAGAAGTGGTTGTAGTGGTTGTCAGTGGTGCTTGGGCCATCACGGATGAGCAACAGTGAAAGCAAGCTTGGAAAGCAGACCTAGACATACATGGAACAGCACATGGAAGGGTATGACTAATGAAGGTTGGCGACCTATTCCAAGTTATTCCATTCACTGTAGGGTTGCAGAAAAGAACTTCATATCTTTTAAATGAGATTTCAAATTAGACTGCTAAAGGTAATAATGTTGTTGTAATTTACAGAGATATTTGATTCTTCAAAACTGTTGATTAAGGAATTAGAAGGATATAAAATTAATGTAGCACATACTGAGTGAATTTCAAGGGAAGGGATTTACAAGCCTCACAACAGAGCTGCAAACACAGGAGCAAGGGAGCTTGTGCCTATCTAGCTCTGGTGGGGCTCAGGTCTTGCTCTATCACAGTTTAACACTTCTGTCTGTGGTTTTGGGGAGAAAATGAAACAGCCACAGATGATGTAAAATCAGAAGAAAATAAAGAATGAGGTAGTAAGTCACCAAGGCTGAACATCTGGGCTTTCTAGCTTGGCAAAAAAACCCAGTGTTTTTTGTTTGTTTTTTAATAAGGTCAGGCATCAAGCCCTGTGTCCTGGAGGTCAAGAGCCAGGCTGTGTTTGCAGGACAGGGATTGCTGCCCAGACAAGCACTGAGCCAGAGAACAACTGAGAGATTGTGGAGAATTAAAGCTCCTCGTCCGGCACTGTAGCTTGAAGGTAAAGGAATTATTTTGGTGGGATAGAGGGAGGAAGTTCAGCACTGGTAATGAGACACTCGTGTTTCTGTGTTGGATGCCATGTGAAGATTTCTGAAGCAGAATGTAGCAGGGTCTGAGACAGGGCTGGTACAGGAGGCCTTTCTGACCTGATAAACTATGAACTGCAGTGCATGTTTCAAATAATGCCTGGCATGGGTGAATGAAATGTGTGCCAGCTCAATCCAGATGTGCCTTGTCTTCCTGAAGCCTCTTGTTGGAGCCAGGTGCTCACTCCCACCTCCTTGCTGGGGCTTTGTGTGCTCTGGACACACTGATGAGTACAGAGGCAGGGAAAGAGGGATTCAAGTGATACATTTTATATTTCCCCTTTGCTTCTGCCTTTTGCTCCTCTCTAGCTGCTTGGTGAGAGCCAGCTGTAGCCTTCAAGCATTAGAAATATTTAAAAATCATCCGCTTTGCTCAGAGGAAAGGGGGCATAGCCAACAACTGCCACGTTCCCCAAGAGATCAATAACACCCTGCAGGAAGCTACATTGTCCTTTATTAATCTGATGAATTAGCCTGATACAAGGAGGAAGAGATCAACAGCATGGAAAATAAATGCATGCCCTGAGGCAAGACTTGTCAGCTATGGAAATAGAAGTGTCTTTCGTTTTATCCATAACAAATAATCTTGAAAGTTAGGCTGGGAGACCAAAGTGACTTGTGAGGTTTGTTAGTGCAATGTGGATAGAGAAACTCACTTCTCTCTTTGAAAAGCAATTACACAATCACGCAGAGACAAGCAGTTTCCCTGCTGTGCTGCTGAATTAGAAAGCCTGAATATCTTCCTCCTTACGCTTCAAGAGGGACTGATTCAGCCAAGTACTTAGTTATATGTTTCAGCTTCAGAGTCATTCCAGGGAGCTCAGCTTTAACCTTGAAGGTTCCCGATCTGGGGAAAAAGGCAAAATGAAACATAAATTTCTATCTTCTATTGAAGAAGGCAAAAGAGAGTTTTCACAATAAAGAACAAAAATCAGCACCCCTGACCAGATACCCTGAAGAGGCAGCCCTGGCCCTGGGTTTTTCCCTTGCCCTTATGGGAACAAGTTGCAGACAGCCAAGAATCATTGTGGCTTTCTCTCTGAAAATGGCATGATTCAGCCTTTCCTTAGAAAATGTGTTTAGCTTTTTTGAAAGTCTCCACACTACCTTTGGTTGCATTGATTTGGCTAAATCAGGGCTGGCTATTTTGAGTTTTCAAAGCATATTCAATTTGCCAGTGTGGAGAGACTCCTGATGTGACTTAGGGACATGGTTTGGCAGTGTTGGTTAATGGTTAGACCCAATGATCTTTGGGTCTTTTCCAACCTAAATGATTCTTTGACTCTATGATTCATGCCCATTTTCTTTCAAGAGCATGATGCAGCATCACCCAATCGTGCTCTGCCTGGGCCAGGGCAACCTGTACCCAGCAGCTCTGCAGCAGAACTGGGGCAGATTCTGACTGGAGAGTTTTGTTTCCTGCAGGTGCAGGGGCTCAGCAGAAGCTTTTGCACACTGGCTCATTTCCCAGTAAAATAAGCATGAACACTTATTGCAGAGCCTGGATGATTGACATGTCAACTCTCATATCACTTTAGTGGTTTTGCAAGAGTGAGAATTTCAGTTTTCATTTCAAAAGTCCATATTTCTTGCTTAAACTGTCAGAAACTGCTTGAAGAAATTTTAAGTCAGATTTAGGATTTGAGGGCATGTCAGAATTTGCAAATGGCTGTACATGGCAATCTGAATTGATAGATATGGAGATAAAATTGCCACTGGGGGCGATTTTTTCAGGGCGTGCTAAAGTCAGTCTGGAAGATCTTCAAGAGGAGAGCACAAGGATCTTAGTGTATTTTCTTGGTGTAGAGTTAAGGGCCACATTTTCCCCACTGAACTCTACAGGCTGAGTCAAAACCAAAAACCACTGTGGTCTCTAATTCAATCTTTACAACTTACTATTATTTTTTATTAGATAGAAAATGCAAATGCAAATACACAAATAGTTCCTTGCAGTTATTGGGTCTGTGCAAACCACGAGGTATTGCCAAAAAGCAAGCAGGGAATTCTGCAGGTGCAAAACACAATTCAAATGATAAACTACCTCCAGTGTCACTGCTTTGCTCATTTCCCATCCCTATGGGCAAATATGAATTTTTTCTGAACCTTTAATCTACAACATTGAATAAAGTTATGTAAATCTGGTGCAATGAAGAAGGCTTTTAAGCTGTGGTAGGTATATCATGGTCCTCTCCCATTCTGTGAAATTGCTTTACAGCCAGGCCATAATCGCAATGACAGACATGCTTGATTGAGTTTTGTCTCTCTGGTAATCTATGGAGTCATTTGCAGGTGAAAATGAAGAGCTGTGTGTATCTGGGAAAATGGGGATGCACTGAAAAATTATCCTTTTCATACTGAGCGTGGAGATTCCCTTGTGCTATTATAAGAATGCATTTTAGGATTAGAGTCTTTGGAAGCTTCTCGTTATAACTGTGATTGATTTTTTAGTGGTTTTCCCCCATAAAGTAATATTAGATATTAAGGAGCATATATTTCAGGTGATAGTGAAAAACTGAAGATTAAGGCAAGGTACTGTGAATGTGAGTGCATGAGAGATGGTGAAGATGACTCATTTCTCTAATGCAAAGAGTGAAAGCTTAACTGAAAGAGTGAACAAATGAGAGGCAGAGCACAAGTGGTGTTTTATTGTCAGATCCTGAGAAATGTCATTTCAGACTCTCAGGGGAATTCTGCCTGGGCTTTCCTGTTATAAGTACAATTTGTTGTACATGAAAGGAAGCAGTGATGAGGGGATGGATGGCCTTTCACAGTGGGATGAAGAGAGCCACACATTCCAGGCAGGGTGGACTTGCAATGGCATTACCAAAGTAGCCAGGAAGGCTGGCTGTGTCCTTTTGTGGTAAGGATGATCTGAGCAGAGCTACATCAAAGTGGGAAGGTTATCTTGAGTCTATAGTAACAGACTTGGTGGGACTCACCAGATCCTGAAAGATGGTTGAAGTTAAATCCAGCCAGTGCAGACTGGAAGGGCTTTTCTTCTCTTTTCTTTGCACAAGGGGATGCATACTTGCTGCTGGAACCTTGTGTGGCTGCAGTCATCCTGTGCCACCCTGGAGGGTTCACACTGCCACTGTGAAAAGGAGATAAAAGCTCTTCTTATCTACATGACTTCTCTCAGATATCAAGATGATTAAGCACATGCATTTGTAAAATGTGCTCTGGCACCTCTTATTATTGATGACAGGGATGACTGGGAGCAATGAGTCAAAGTGAAAAATCAAAAGACAAGGTGAGGCAGTGGGAAGAACGTGACTCCCAGTCACCAAGGCTCTGCCATGGTTCTTGCTGACAGGGCTGCTTCCCACCCAGAAGGAAGGACCCTGACAACAACCAGGTTGCAGATGGGGCAAAGAGGTTTTGGTTGCTTCTTGTCTAATTGTCATCATATGAGCTGTCCCCTTCTCCTGAGAAGGCTGTCCCTGGACAGGTGACAGTGTGGAGCAGTGCCACAGCAGATGGCAAGGAGGGAGTCACTGGAGAGGACTTGGCCCTCCTTGCACAGACCCATTTGATTTGCCTGTTTCCCTTGGAGAAAGAAGTGGAAGAGTAGACAAAGTGAAACAAAGAGTACCTCGGCATATTGACTCATTTCCATGCCCAAACCTCTGTCTTCAGGCTCCTTGCTGGCTGCCCTCATCTGCACCCAATTACACACCAAGTAAGTTGGTGAATACTGGGAGATCTGATCATATTTCTGTTAAAATCAATGGCAAACCTTCCCTGGTTCTGGACCAGGCTTTTGTGAGAAGTGTTTCTTATGAACTAGGAGAGTTGGTGGGAGAAAAAGCCGAACTTCTTAAAAATCCTTTGCGGTTATCAGCATTTAAATTTAGCCATTCAGGGACTTTTGATCCAACGTAAGTGGAAAATTGTAACCTTTGCTGAAGAGCGTGATTCTGCTTAGCAGGAGGAGGCCGGATGCTCCGGAGCTCATGGGCTTGAACCCAGACCAAGATTTGTTTTTTGGTCTCATGTTGACTAAGTTCTCCTCTCTCATTTAGAGAGGGTAGTGTTACTGTAAGGAGGGATATTCAGATATCCCTGAATTGCCTCGGGCCCTTCAGAAAAATTGCCACATTTTACATTAAGGGCAACCTTCCTCACATAGTACATCTGTGCAATTAATTGTCTTGACACATGATTAGTACCTAGGGGCAAGGACGGATCGTTCTGTTGATTGGGCAGGGATGCGTTATTAATTGTATAAACTGGCTTATAGTCAAAGGACACAAACCAGTGGCTGCAGTTACTGTCACTGTGGAACTGATATTTGAAAGAGCACTGGAGATTTGTGGCAGGGCAATGCTCCTTTGCCATCCCAATGTGATCAAGATTCTCTCACTGCAACTCCTAAGAAATTAGTCTCTAAACCTGATCCCCTGGAACACTAGGTCAGTTGGTATTTCTGGTACCATGCTGCATCCTCTCATTTTCTCTTGTTTTCTCTCATTGCCCAGGCATGGAATGTGGCAGACAGAAGACTGCAGGCAGCTTCTCCCCAGCTGGCAGGGAGCAGTGTGGAGTTTTGTACTTAAAAAAGGAATAAGCTGACCTTGACTCATTCTGAAATGACATGATATCCCTTTTAGAGTTTTAATGCCATTTTCTCTGCCAATAAGTAATTTTGAAAGGAAATAAGTTCATGAAGAAAGTTACAATATTTAGCAGAAGCAAACATCAAAAAACTCAAAAAAAAGTATCATATTGTCTAATTTTTTTTTCTTCTCTCTGCATCCCATGTAGTTGAAGCAATTGTATAGCTATTGTTACACTGTGCAGGATCTCCACAGTATTAATTACCAGATGAGATAATACAGTTTGAGCCTTACATACTTCACTAAAATGAATCCCTTTTTTCACTGCTGATTACTCACTGTCCATACCAATGAGAATGCTTTGGAGAGCATACCTGGACATAACAGCAGGCAGCCACAGATGAGTAGGAATGATGGCTCCTTCCACAGATGAACGTGTACAGGAGAAGCTGCGAGGTGGAGGCCGAAGGAAAGTCCGATGGCCTAGAGTGGGGGGATATGTGAGATATGATGAGGATGGAGCCAAATATTTAGGTTTTTTTCAGGTTAATGCTATTAGCTGTGAGTTGTGCATTGCAACACCTGCAACATCTCTGCTGACAGGAGGCAGTTCCATGCACTGCATTTTATTCATGTTCGTTCTCTTTTTGTTTCCAGCTGTGTGGGCTCTGAGGGGAGCAGCTGATGCTTGCATGCTTTCAGTACCTCTTGCACGAGCAGCTCCCATGCTCATTTCTAAACCTGTCTGACATCTCTGGAGCTGATGGTGGTGCCAGGTCCCTGGTGGTGCCCGGGGTGGGGACAACACTCCTGCCCTCAGTCTTGGGGTGACCCTCCTGTCCCCAAGTCCTGCCCAGCCGCATGATAAACTGGCTGCTTGTGTGCAGCTTCATGCAGTGCTGCCAAAATTCCTCATCTTGACAGCATCAACCTCTGCTCTCATTACATTAGAAACAGAAATTGTCCATACTAACTTTTTAGAGTGACGCCTAAAGGGAAATGCATGTTTTGTTACACATTGTTATTAAGTGCCTCAGGCACCAGCAATCTTTTTCCTGACAGCATTGATTCATTAAGCAGCATACGGAAGTATAACAGTGACTGGTATTAGCTTACATCTCCCTTGCTAACCAGACTCTAATTTGTCTACTTCATTTTTATTTCCAGTGTTTTGCATTGTTGTAATGAAGAACAAATAGCACAGGAGAAAAAGCACCTACAGAACTGTAGCTTTTTGGCTTGTGATTTTCTACCAGGCCCAAGTGGTTCCCTGATAGGACTTTTATATGTTGCAAATTCAAAAAGAAAGACTTCTTGGTCTAAAAATTGTCTTGATTTAAATGGGATCTCAAACTGAGAATAAACTTCTCAAGTTTAAGCACATTCAAAAGTTGCAGGCCATTGTACCTGGTAATGTACAGAGATATCCAGGGCCCTAGAAAGCTTATGTAGCAGCATAGGGAGGAAAAATAGATAAACCAGATAAAGAGAAAATAGCCCAAGAAAGGCATCATGAGAAATACAGAACATTTTGCTGTCTCCCCACAGGAGAAAACCACTCAAACGTCAAGAGAAGCCCAGTTTGTTTCAGCAGCAGCAGCATGGTGTGCTGCAGAAGGCTCCTGTGCTGCCTTGCACACACACCTACTAAAGGCTGCGGTGGCCTGGTTTTCGCAGGGCCGTGCAACACTTTGCTGTTACAGTTGATCATCTTTGTGTTTGTGTCAAAAATAACCTAACAGAAACCACATAATGTACAGAGCGAGGTGTGGGACCGCTCAGGGCACGTGGCAGAGATGGACAGGCAGCCCCAGTGCACAGGAGGCCTGTGCAGCTGAAACGCTGCCTGGCCTTGGGTGGATTTTTACCTCTTGCTGAACATTTTTCTCAGCCAGTTGTGTGGAATTTCCTTTGTTTCTGGCTTCTGCTCTCTGTTACACCTGTGGTGATTGCGCAGGAGAAGAAGTGACAAAAAGCTCATCCACCTAGGAGCCTCAGTGTCTCAACCTTGTACACCTTCCACAGCATGAACACTTTCACTAATGCCTTTTTTATTTTAAAGTCAGGTCTTGGGAAGCTCTGGGCTCTGTGGTGCCCTGTGCCAAGAGTGGCTGGGTGGTGATAACAGCCTCTCTGCCCTCAGGGCTTGGACCCCATAACATTTCTTTCCTTGTCCTGTCAGAAATGACCCCCACACTCTGCTCCTGCTCACATCCTGAATTTTTAAGCATCTTCAAATAGTAAAGACTTCAGAGCTGCTCCTGAAAAGAACCCTGAGATTAACCCTGCAACAGCACTAAAAGTGATACACCAACCTCTAACAAAGGTTAAGTGCCCTGTTAACCAAATACTTCATGTCTCAATTCAATTTAAACCTTCGTATGAAAAATGTGTTCCTTTGAGGTGAACAAAAAATGTTTTTAACCGATGATGCACATTTTAAATTAATTTAAAAATTACTATTATATTAAGATACACTAATGACAATGGAGAGAGATGTGTGGGTGCTTGGGGCAAGGCCAGGGCAGACACATTCTTCAATATGAGTTAATTTTTTTCTCACCCATTTTGTAATCACCTATCATGTGTTTTATTATTGTTAATAATTAATTTGCATTATATTAATATTTATTATTGTTCTGACCCTCAGAAGAATCCCAGGGGATTTGCTCTGGGGAGCAAAAGAAGCTCTGTCAAACTCTTCATGTTCCAGCTGCAATGGAAACATGTAGGGAGAGGTGAGCTCTGTGTCTGAATTTAAAACATCACTGAAACAAAAATGGAAAGACAGTTCTGAGGACAGGTGGGTTTCCCCAGGTTAGAGCTTCTTGCAGTGTCTCTGGTGCTCTGGGTGTGGATGACCTCCTCTTTTATTTATTTTTGTTGTAGGCAGTAATTTTGTGAGTAGTTTTCTAGGCAAAGCAAAGGTTGAACTTTTGAAGCAAATGTACACGGCATGACCTTTATGTCTCTTAGCCACTGTCAGGCTTCACTGAGTGCTCTGCACCCTGACATTCAGTAAGGCAATAAAGAAATGAAAAGTATTAATGTAACCTTTATAAAAATAGTTGAAATGATAGTTTAATTTTTAATCTCCCACTATGGTGTTAAAATAAGCTCAATAAACTTTGGCGGTAAATTGCATTCAGAAGGAATTCAATTTAAATAACATTATGGTTATGATAGTCAGCAAATTATGTCCTAAACTGCTGCTTCGAGAAAAAAAAGACCCATTAGGGGTGGGATTGTTGACCTTTCCAATTTTTGGATAGTACTTGGGCCACTATTAATGTTTTGGTAGTTGATCTGGAACCTGAGGTCCTTTCTTCTTGCCTATCTTGCCAGACAATCAAGAGGATGTTGTGGATTAGCACCTCTCAGCAGCCAGGGCAGGTGAATTTTGTGCTGCAGCATTGTGCTTCCTGTCATCTTTAGAAATGACCTGCAGGAGAAGATAGGACCAAAAACCTGTTTGAAGTGAAGAGGAAGAAATGAAACAAAAGAATGGTTTTAAAAAGGTTGTAAAGTTGCTTGATAATGAAAATAATTTCTTGGCCTTCATATAAAGTTACATGGTTTGCAGGGTGATCATTACAGATCAGGCTATAAAATCTGGCTGAGCTTGTGGCTCTGAAGTACCTGTCGGAAACTGAACATGCTATAGGCTCACACACGAATATGTGCTGCAAACAACTGCTGTGTGGTGATTGAAGCCTGTATGCAAGATAAAAGTTAAGTAGAACAGTATATACACGACTATATCTTGCGTCTTACATAGAGAGATCTGAAACTGTTTCTCAAGCACAGATTTCTCAGAATTGTTTTACCAAAAGTGGTCTTCTTTTGCAGCCTGTGGTGATACAGCAGTCTTTATCCATCACCCTGGATGCAATTTTGAGCTCTGATTTGTCTAACTGCACAAAACATACTCAGGAAAGTGAGGGACATGTGCCCAGCACTGTTTTTGTTGGATGTTTTAATTCATTAGAGATATCCCCATTCTACTTATTCTCTTGCAAAATTAAATCCTCTCCCATGTAGCCAGCCTTTAATTGCCTGTAGTGCTTAGGCAGAGCTTGGAGAAGAACTACAAAAGGATTTATTTAAATAGGTAGGACTAGAGAAAACAATGGTTCCTGAGCTCTGCTCACCCTCTCCTGCCTCTGTATGTGCTTAGCCTGACTGCATCTTTCACCGTGGAAGGGGACATTTGGCCTGTCATGGTGGAAGCACCAGAGAAGATGAATACAGTAAAAAAATACAGTATTGCCACCAGTTCAGCTAGACCAGGAGCTATTACTGGAGGACTGAGTTTATTTCTTACAGCTGTTGGGAGGTTTCTGTTCCTTTGAAGCTGAGGAGAGCACAGCTGAAGGTGTGGGAGGTAATGTTCAGTGTGGGGAAGAGGGACAGAGGGAGAACAGTTTGCACTACCAGGGAAAATGTGCCAAAGGGAAGGAAACAAATCTTGCCTGTGGGTGATAAAAAGATAGATGCACATTATAGACTAGTGGGGGCTATTTTCTGGAGAAATGGTGATCTCTACTAGCAGGTGAGCAGGATTGCAGTGCTAAAGACTTATTGCATTGTTCCCAATGCTGCTCTAGGCTTAGGTAATTTCACACTTTCTCTATGAAGAAATAATCTGCTGAATGAGTTTTTACTGTATAATTTTCAATGAATATAATTTAAAAAGGTTTCAGTAAAACAGCTCTTTACTCATTGAAGGAAACTGAGAAGTAGGAGGTCAAAAATTAGTGATCTAGTTTCATGTTATTGGATTTCCCCTAATCAAGGCAGCAGTGAATATACTGCATTAATAGAGCACCAACTGTGTAGAACAAATGCATTATGATTTATTTTTTATGGTGCTGCTATAAATACTTTGTCCCTACTTAGATTTGCCATTGGAAGTGAAATATGATATTTTAACACGTAAAGAAAGCACATAATCATATCTGCATAAATGTTACTTTTGACTTTTTAAAAAGTTTCAGTTCTTTGTTTTTGAAAACTAAGGCAGATGAGCGTGTTAGAGATCCTGAATTGGAGGGGGTTTCAAACCTATGGTTATATTGTTACTAGCTGGACCTTAATCAAACTGGGGGCATTTATATACTTTTGCTAACAAAATATCTGACTTGTTCCAGGGCGTAAAACTGATAAGAAAGGAATGGGCTAAAAAAAAGGATACTGCAGGAAATTATCTGACCTCAAATACTTAGAAGTTAAGAGAAACTTTTCCACTGGCTTGTAGTCAGGACATAGCTTAGCAAAGGAAAAGGCATATTTTGTTTTTTTCAGTGACTGTCCCTTCTTTCTATGAAATTCAACATGCTATCTAGAATTCTATCATTTCTTCCTCTTTCATGAGTTTTCCCCTTTTTTCACTCAGTATTTGCTCAGTAGCTTTTCTGTTAAAGTATATGCATGGGATCATAGGATGTAGAAGTTAGGTTTACTTTGCTGAAATCTTTGTAAAAACAAAGGAAATTTCAGAAAAGTTATGAAAATAAAAGCCTCAAAGTCTGACATGTTTATTCTATTGTCTGTTAGAAATTTTAGGTGAAAATATTAAAGGAAGAATAGTAAAAAAATGTTTCAAGGCAAGTATTTAATGAAGTATTTATGTACAAATAATTAAATGAAAGTAAAATCAGAATTGTATTTTACTTTAAAGTTTGCAATACAATATCTGGGTGGGAGAAAACCCTTTCATATTTGGTGAGAGGCTATCTAAGGTAAGAAAATAATTCAGGTCAGAGATTTCTGCCTGTTGTATCTGTCAAACAAGAGCAGGAAATTGAAGTCAAACACCTACATTTAGCAGCAACAGAATTATGTGCCTGGTACAGCCCACACGGCTGGGACTGCCTCCTCACCTGTCACCAGTGTGTCCCTGAGTGTCCTATTGCCACTGGATTGCCCCAGACCAACGGGCTGGGGTCTCTTTGGAGGGCTGGGGTCTCCAGGGGGCTGGGATCTCTCTGAGGGCAGGTCATTGCAACCTGGTATTTGAAGATGTTCCTGGGCAAATTCATTCCTCTGCATGACCTAATGGGTTTTTTTGGACAACAACCCTGAGTGTGCTTATGAATAGTTCATAGTAAAAGCTTCCATAGAGAATATAAAAAGCAATTAAATCTTAATGGCCTGATGTTTACATTTTTTGAACTACAGGTTGGAAAGCCTGAGTGCAAATTGTTCCGACACAACTAACGTTTTTGCTGTGAGGGGATTTGTGATAAGAACTGGGCAAAAAAAAAAAAAAAAAAAAAGATTCTAACCAATCTACTTGCTCATTTTTTCATACATATTTTCCTTGTACCACTAGAAGTGAGGGTTTTCAGCGGTATTTTAGGTGACAGTTCCCTCAGCAAAATGACTGTCAGTACCTGCAGATTTAAGGTCTCAGGCAGAGGGGAACATGGTCTCACCCAGGCAGGGAGGTCAGGAAGAAAATACTGTCCCCAAACACCATCAGGGTATTTAGACACCATCCCCATGAGAGCCATGATGACTACGTACAAATAAAACACGACTCAAGCACTCAAGGTACTTTATAGTTGCTTTTAAGGAGTCAATCCCACAGGGGCAGCAGTCTCATTGTGAGGTTGTACCCAGGCTGGGACTTGGGACCCACCTACATAGGCCTGCTACCAACCTTTCATGGGTATATTATGGCAGGTTTCAGCTCCAAATAAAACTTCTCCTTTGACTCAAGGAAGGATGAGATTTTTGGTGCTTTTAGGTTTTCTTCTCCCCACTGGCCTTTGCCATCTCAAATTTTGTTACCCACAGGCCAAAAGAAACGTCAAGAGAGGCAAAGGTGAAGGCTTCCCTTTCAGCCTTGAAGACTGTGTGTCTTTGTGCCTGACACCATTTCATTTATCTTAAAATAGAGTAGTAAGTAACCACAGAATCATAGAATGGATTCATAGAATATCCTGAGTTGGAAGGCACCCAAAAAGACCATCAAGTCCAGTTTCTGGCTTTGCATGGGACAACCCCATCACACCATGTGTTTGAGAGTGTGGTCCAAATGCTTCTTGAACTCTGACGGGTTTGTATCACATGCATGCTTCCTCATCTTGTCCTTCTGGCTCTCCTTGCCTCTGACATGGAGGGGTCAGCAAGCTTGGGACAAGGCTTCCCAACCAACAGGGCTGCCAAGGCATGCCAGCCAAGGGGAATGGCTTCCTACAGGCACTTGCATGAGCATGCTGGCTCTCAGAGGGGACCCATCTGGTACAAATTGAAAGCAGTGACCCAGAGTTATGTGGATCCTCTGCATCACCCAGACTTCATCTGCTTAGCTTCTAACCTTTGAAAAACCCTCATCTGCCTCAGGAAATGGCCTTAAATGCACAGAGCTGTGACAGCGATACAAGGAGTAAGAGTCCTGTGGCATGTAAACGTTGTTGTCTTGGCCAGCTCAATTTCTTTTGCTCTTTTCTCTCAGTGTATTTGAGTCTGTAATCAATAGCGAAATTAAAAGGTCGTGGGTTTAGTCCACCCACCCCATTCATTGTCCTGCTTGGAGATGCCAATCTGCAGTGTTTTGCTAATCTGTACTTGAATGCTAAGTAGTCCATGCCTAAAGATTTCTCCTTTCCAAAAAACCCCACGTTTCCTGTTGTCAGTCGAGAGAAGTTTCACTGGCTCATGCTCTCATTACAAGCAGGGCAGCTATGCTGTTGATTTCACTCAGAACAGGATTGGAACCACTGTCATCTTAGTACCAGTGTAGACTATGAGCAGATGGTATTGCCTGACATTGAGTCCAATGCAAGATTTCTGGCTTGGGCTGAAGCAAAATGACTCTATTGCAGTCTTTCATCAGTGAGAAAAGACAGCAGTTAATGAGGGCATTTTTCAGGATCTGCCAGAAAAAGAAAAGAAATTTAATACATATAGCTATTTTAAAATGAATAAGCTCCACATGCATGTGGGGTTTTTTTTGTGTGTGTGTGTGTGTGTGTACATGAACACACCAGTTCTGGGTTTTTTGGTTTTGGGTTTTTTTGTACAGAAATATAATTTTTCTTATTGCTGAAGTCTGTGATGCAGACAAGAAAAGCAAGCTATCCCCAAAATACTTAGTCAAAACTTTCAAAAAACAATCAGTATAACCAGAATATGGGATTTTTTCCTTATTGTGTCTATTTTGGTGACAGCCTGGTGTGTGAAATAAGCATGCAATGAGGGCCACAGTTAGTGTGGTCTCTATATAAAATACTCAGTGCAAGTGTGTGTGTGTATTTCTTTGTGAGAAGCCAATATAACATCACCACAATATCTTTTGGACAATTCATGAAATGAAAAATCTCAGTGCAATGAGAGAATACATGCTGGGCTCTACTGAACTATCTGTTCAAGCAGTTAGTTTAAACTTGGTTAATAAACAACCTGACACTTAACACCTCCCATCCATAAGTTTTCCCTTCGTGCCGTTACAGGTAGACTTATGATTGTAATCTCAAAATATTAGAAACTCTAGCTGGACACCGAAATGTGCACAGAGCACATATTTATTTTGCCATGGGCAATTTTTGGTTTCAGGGGCAGCTGTTGTGCATCACCACAGACTGATAGTATGGGATGATGGGGTGAGAACTGTCATAAAAGAAACTTGGATTATACAATAAACTGGTCACATTAGGATCAGCTGGTACATACTGAATTCTATGTTTATGAACCTTCAACACAGTGTCATTTGCCTCACCTTACAGCTGTGTACTGGGAAGGCGAGACTTCATTACAGAGCAGAAGTTCCTAACAGGAAAGCAGGTCAGGACATGCTGCCAGGGGAGAAGACTCCTGTGCTCCTTGTGTGTATTGTTGGCACCACAAGAAATGTCTGGGAACTGCTGAAATAGATACCAGGTAAAATAAAAATGCACAGAAGGACTGCAAAAACCACTTTGCACTGTGAGTTTTCAGAGTTCAGTGAAGTTTATTAGAAAAACACAAAACAAAATATTTTAGAGATGACTTGACTCCAGGGAATAAACACTACACAGGGGAAAAAATAATGGGTGTCAAAGGGCTTTTTGACTTAGCTCTGAAAAGTATAATGAGATCCAGTGGATGGAATCTGGAGCCAGACACATTCAAATTGGAAACATGACCTACATTTTTAATAGTGAGTGTGCTAAGCCGTTGGAACAAAGTGCTCACAAAGTGGTGGATTCTCTCTTCTTGATGGCTTCAAATCAAGACGAGGTACCTTACTGGGAGATAAGCTTTAGTCAAAAATAGTTGTGCTTTAGTCAAACACATGTTACAGGGCTCAATATAGAGGTAATTGGGAAAATGTAATGGTCTGTGGCATCCAGGAGGTCAGGCCAGATGGTATAATGATCCCTTCTGGCCTAAAACTCAATGAATCTCAGAATGAATATAAATGCTATCATCTGGATCTGCATTTGAAATAATTGCAGGCAGAGATTAGACACGCAATTGCATATGGTTCAGAATTGATAAACTTTCCTCCCCTCCAGAACAAAGGCCCTTATTTATGCCTAATTACATGGTGCTGTTGTAATTCAGATAAATATCCATTAGAAACTTGGATGGGATGTCAGCAAATCAACTTTAACTTCTCTGTGTGTGTGTGGTGTGGAAATCTAGTTTCTAAAGCTGAATATTCAACTCCAGACTTGCTCATGTGGACATTTGCTTTGCCCTGAGAAAACCCTGATGTGATTTAGCCCTGTCAACTTTGAAGTTGGTTCAGCTAAATCATAAGGACATGGAGGTCCTGTTTCAAAGCAGCTGGGTGCCTAATGCTGATGACTGCCCACGCATTGCTGAACTTTACGGGAAAGAGTGTTTGAAGGAGTAATAGCAAAAACTAAAAAGGTTCAAGCCTCTATGAGTAGATGTTTTTATGCTGATATTATCACAAACAGCATCTCTTCTTGCCAATGCACATGCACCGGCAAAATAGCCTGCTCTTGCACTGCTTCTGGAGAAAGATGTATGAAATATTAACTGGCAAAAGAAACCGCACTGAAACACAGATAACTTTTAATATGAATTTCACCCATATTATGTAGCTTTCAATTTTAGTGTTACTTCACTCATAAAGCATTCAAAACAACTGCACAGGTAAGCAGTGAGGCTACGCAGAGGAAATAATATTGTCAAAGTTCAGTGAAATGTCGTCATTTATGGTATTGTGGGCATTTACCTGTGCTCAGAAGACAAATGTTGATGAGTTTCATTCATAAAGGTCCATAACCTTTTGCATTCTCAGTTCTTCTCTGCAATGAGTTCTGATCAATGGCACCAAACACCTAATTTTCAGATGATGAGAAACTTTATTTTTTCAAGTTCTCAGCACCATACAGAAATTCTCACAGTAGCTAACGTGCACCTTGAGGACTGAAAAATCTGAAGTAATGAGGTTTTTCCCTAGGCTATACTTTTAATTTAAAGGGGGTAAAAGCTTGGATCTGCAACCTCCCTCACCCTACCCAAAGATTTAAGCAGTTTTGTAGAATTGTAGAATTCTCAGGTTTGGAAAAAATGTTTTAGATTATCAAGTCCATCCATCAACCCAGAACCACCACTGTGTTCATCATTAAATCATGTCCTCATGTGCCATTGTCCGCACATTTTTTGAGCACTTCCAGGGATGATGACCCCACTACTTCCCTGGGCAGTCTGTTCCAGTGCTTGACCATCCTTTCCAGGAAAAACTTTTCCTGATATCTAATTTAGATCTCCCCTGGTGCAGCTTTCTCTCGTCCTGTCGTTTGTTAGCTGGGAGGAGAGACTGACCCTCACCCTCTTTTCAGGGAGTTGTAGAGAGCAAGAGGGCTTCTTTTTCTCCAGGCTAAACACAGGTTGGCCTTTCTCAATATGAATGATGTGTGTGTCCCAGAATATAGAGCTGGAATCCACACCTACACCCAAACTCTATTTATTAACTACCGTCTTCCATTTCTGCCCCCTTTTTCCCAAGACACACACATAGAATATGACGACTAACATGGAGCTGTATAAATACATGCTTATCTGTGAATTTTAAGTCACAAGTTCTTTGTGTTGTCCTTCTGCCTTGATGCTCAGAACCTTGCAGCTAATTACACATTTGCTAATTGTAGCCTGCATTTCTCAAGCTCTTTCATTTCAGCTCAAAAAGGAAGCACGATAATGGTGACTCTGCAGATACTCTAAAATAACCAATATTTTTCTGAATCTCAGCATTTTTTTCCTATGTGACTAACAAATCTGGCCCTGCAGATACTCTTCCCTACAGTTCTGAATATTTTTTCAGATTACACTAAAAATGAAAGTGAGACATAGTGAAAATAATATTTAAAATTAGCTGTGTTTTAATGTGGCATTTTACCAGTTAGATATTTTGTCAAAAACTTTACAAAAGCTCCCGATTTTAAAGCTGCTTTTTCAGTACTTCTATGGGGATGGCATTTATGGTAACACTGTTAGTTAGCAAAACTACTGACACTGGTATTTTCCTTTTATCTTGCTTTATAGCCCTTTAAACAAGGCCTTCCTATAACAGTTTGGCATTAATTTCATAAAGGTCCTGAAGGTCATTCTTATTTTCAGTCAAATAACAATAACGGAGAATTTTAATGATGCCCTTGCATTAGTGTTGTAATATTCAGAATTGTTATAAAATTCAACAATGTATGAAAATGTCATTGCTAGGGATGAATGGAGCAGCTCATCTTAAAATTAACATCAGCCCAAATCTTTCAAAAGGTGTTCAAAAAACATCATGTAATTTCATTTTCTCTCTCCTTACTGCCACTTCTCAGGTACTTCTCAGTTCCGGCACCTGAAATATCACCATAATTGATTTTTCTAGAAAAAGGAAGTGCTTAGAGCTAATTATCTAAACTTAGGTACAGCATTTGGTACAGTGCCATGTGGGAAATTATCAGCTAAAAGGGAAGATAAAGACAGAAATCAAAATCTGAATAAGAATGTGAGGGTAGGAGGAGATCAGTTCTGAGGGAAGGTAGTAAGTCTTCTCAAACATGAGTCTTGGGCCTAGTAATATTTAACGTTTTAAATTAATGGTGATGCCGTAAAAAAAATAAGGATGTGCTAATGGGATTTACCAGTGGCATGAGGGAGGGAGGCAGTCACTGCAGAGACAACACTCTCATTTAGGAAGAACTGAGTGACCTTGAGAATAGGATAATTTAGACAAAATTCAGAAGGATTTGACTGCCAGTTCATGCATCTGAGTCTTGTTAACCAGGTTTCTACTATACCTGCTCACTCATAGGTAAGAAACAACTAAGGAAGGGAAAACACAGACCATCCAAATCTAGGTCTTTTCACCAGGGTAATGAAACACCTGTAATGGTGTATGAGGCAAGTGTTAGAAATCATCCAGGATAGTACACACTATTCACAAATGATTCACTTCATCTTTTGGAAAGTGTGGAAAAAGATGTTTAGAGTGACCGTGGAAAAAGGTGTTTAGAGTGACCATGGAAAAGGAGAGCCTGCAGTGCAGAGGAATTTGGCAAAATGAATGCTGAGGGAGGCCGCTATAAATACCGCATGGGCATAAGCTCTAGGAAGAGAAAACATCTATTTAAACTGAAGGACAACATTGGCACAAGAATAAATGAGCATAAATTGGTCATGAATAAATTTAGAATAGGAATTGGAAGCAGGTTTCCAAACAACAGAATAGCAATATTCTGCAATTGCTTTCCAGTGAAACAACAGTGGAAACAACAACAACAACAACAAACCCCAAGCTACTTTTAAGATGGAATTAAATGAGTTTCTGAAAGGGATTATATGATGTGTTTGGCTAAGATAGTAGAGAAGTGGACTTGATGACCCAAGAGGTCTATGCAGCCCTATCTGTCTAAGCCTCTTTTTCATGACCAAATATTTCAGAGCACTTTTAAGTACTTCCTTTCCTTCATGTATTTTTTAGATAATTTTTTATAGCATACTGCAGAGATTGCTAGCTGGACTGATTTAGGAAAGGCACTAAGCAGTGGTGTCCAAAATATGCTGAACACTCTCCAAAAAAGACAAGTGTGCAGTATCCTACAGGGCAGTGCTTGGGTGCTTAAAGAAACCACCATTTTCTGTGGAAGGCAATGGGGACATTATCCCAACAGGAGCGGCACCCTTTGAGCCTCAGTTCTCTCTCATTTCCTTATGCTCCCAAGCCTGCTGCTCTATTTTGCAGCTTGCCTTCTCAGCCCTACCTCAGGGATGCACCAGTGTGAAATAGGATGACAAACAATGCTTTAGATCCACAAGATTAAATGGATGAAATCCAGAGCAGACAGTATGATTCTGACTGGATGCCAAACTGCTGTGAAGATGGCTTGTTTGGGAGCATTCCTCCAGCCTCACTAGTGGGGTACAGAACTGTGTCAGCATGGCATGGTTTCTCTTCTCTCATCCCAGGAAGCCCCTATGTCCTTCGGTTTGGTTTATCCTGCTTGGTGCTCTTAGGGACAGGTTTTCATAGATATTAGAAATGCTCTGCCCAAATTAAGGTACAAATGAGACCATATGCCAAAATCAATAATATAGATTTTATTTAATAGTAAATATGAGAGAGAGAGAGAGAGGAAGAAAAAAAGGAAGATAAAGAAATAGAAAAAAGGTGGGAGGACAGAAAGAGAGTGACAGAGACAGAATAAAGAAAATACCACCACTCTGTGGACCCCCACGATGTTCTGTTGATCCTCTCCAGATTGTCTTCTTGGTGCTGAGGGTTCCCTGAAAAGCACAGAATCCAATGGATTAACATACGCTCAGGCCGGCGGGAATGCCCAGGTACCTCCCCCTGGGCAGGGGGGCAGTGTGACACAGTCAGACTCTGGGTCTGTTGCAACACTTTGTGTCATGTGCCATGCTGTGGTGCAAGGCCTCAGGAATGAGTCTGGGTTGCACTTCGGGGAGTCTTTGATGAATTATGGCTCCCCCTCAGCTGCCTGCTGATTGAATGTCCCATGGATGTGGCCTGTGGGGTTGGGCTTTCAGAGCTGGACAGGTTTCTGTAAGAGAGGATGGGTGTTTGGTGCCTCTGACTCGAGGTTATGCCACACACCCAAAACCTCCTCCTCCCCCTGCCCTCGGTTGTGGGGGAGTCTGTGTAAAACTGGCCTCGGGAGACTGTGGTCTCCCCCACCCCAAACCCAGCCAGAGGTGATTCTCAGCACTGCTGCTGGGTTTGTCTTTCTTGTGGATTCATTCTTCTCCCTCAGCCTGAGTTGATTGAACAAGAGTGTCCTCTTTATCTTACCTAGGCAGCTTAACTCACAGTCCAAAGTTCCAGTCAAGCATCTTCAAGGAGAGGTGGGCTTCTGTGGTCGTAGCTTCTTTATACAGTTTTTGCTATAATGGGCAAAACTCCTTCATAACAATGTTGAAGGCATGAACCATTTCAGTCCCTGAGAGGTGCCTCAGTGTTACTGTCCCTTGTTCCCAAATGCAGCATTTCCATGACTTCTTAAAAGCTGCAATTCCCCATGTCAGTGGGGCCATAAAGGGATTTTCATCCCTTTATGTATGGAAGCCTGGGGCTGAGGTTCAGTAGCTAGAGTTTTATAGATTTCTTAACCAGGCTAGGAAAATTGGGTGTTTACAGCTGTTTTACAGTAATAGATGCTTCTTCATCCAAGTGCTGGAGAATGCAGGTTGGCTGGGTAATATGGTGATGCCCTGATTAGGAGAGGATCTCACAGTGAAAAATTTTATGATTTTCTTTAGTTGAAATCTGATGAGTGGGACAATGAGATCTGCAGAATTGAATGATTCTGGCTGGTTTTCCTCTCCAGCTAATTACACATATACTTTCCCTGAAATCAGTTATTAATATTGAGAATAGGTTAAAAAATGGGAAGGTTGGATGAAATCCACAAGAGCACAGCTAGTTTGGAAAATGAAAAGAAATAGGCAGCAGCTTTACAGCTTGTTGCCATTCACATTAATCAGATTTGCAGTAGGCAGCAGCTACTTTATGTGCAAATACTTTAACAACTGGTTTAAAAAACCAAGCAGGATGTCTGAGTCCCCAGGTTCACGTAAAGGGGGTAATGAATACCTGCATAATGAGATAGAAAGGCCATAAACTTGGTGGTGGGAGTTTTCAGTCTCTCTTCAGCTGAGGTTTCTGCAGCTTTCTCAGCCTCTCAGTGCCAGGCAGGGAGTCAGTCATTTGCCAGGGGAAAGAGGCTCTCAGAAACTCCAAACGCTGCAGCTTTGCCATCAGTGCCTTTGTGCAGTGCCCCATGCAGGAGCTACCCTGTGACTCTTGGATCAGAAATGCCCATCCCTCAAAAGGAGAAACTAAAGCTATAGTTTGAAAAAAATATTTCCAAGGGAAAACTATATTGAAGATCAAAACGTAAAGACATTCACTTTGAAATGATTGAGAGAAAATATTTTGATTGCATGAAACTTAAGAAGAGCAGCCATTATTTTTGGTATTTTTTAATTTAATTTTTGTTCCTGAACTGTGTGCATCTTGAGAGCTATTTTTCACCTGTCCTTAACTTCAACAAGTATTTGTGAGTACCTGGATGAGGTGATTTCGTTCTGCCCTGTCCTGCTAGTAAACTCAATTTAAAAGGAATCAGTCATAACCACGACGCATACTTGCTATATTTTACTGAGCTCTTGATCACGCACACAGGTGTGGGAACGTGGCTCTTCAAGGGAGGGTGGCAGCCTCATTCCAAGGATGAATTTTGCCCTGAGTTTGCTGCAGCCCCATGGAGCTGACTTGGTGGCCATAACTGCAGGGAAACATGCTCAGTTTTTCCATGGGTGGAAAGATCTGTGGGGTGGAAATATCTGTGGGGGTATAAAGCACACTGACAGTTTGTTTGCAAACAGACACACATGCTTGTGGGAGCATTCAATTGACTAGTGTACTGAGGAAATGTCTTCAGCCACAGCAGGTGAAGAGAAATGGCTCTTTCGGACATGGCCCTGGATTTTGGATGCCAGGTCATGCCGCACATGAAGGCAGCATTGGCACCGACGGCATCTGGGAAGATGTGAGGGATCTCCTTGTGTGTGCCAAGGCTGTTGCCTGCCTCCAAGTGGGACTAATGACCACCCCGACATTAACAGTGATTAAACAGTGCCAAAGGCTTTGAAAACAACCCCTCATGAGGTGAATCAGCTGGGGCCAATGTCTGTGAATGCTGGAACATCTGCTCAGGGGCTGGAACATCTCAGCAGGGGCTGTGCTTGCACCGGCAGCATGAGGTGAGTGGTCCAGTGCGACAGTGACAGTGAGGTCAGCTGACTTCCTCTAGTCTTATCCCTGGGGATTTTAAAAACAAGAGGTTAAAACATAATCCCTTCTTGGGATAATAATCCCCTTGGGTTAACACCAGAAGAGAGAAGTGCCTGGCACAGCTGCTGACAGCAGGGCCCCGGTCCTGCCCTCCCTGTCCTAGCCAGGGCAGCCGCTGGCCCCCTGGCCATCATGGGCCTCATCAGTCTCATCATGCTGAGCAGGAGCCACATGGCTGAGGGTGGATGTGTAATGACACCTCAGCAGGAGAGCTGTGGTGGTGTGAGGGTGGTATGGCCTCTACGTAAGAGGAAAACAGAGAGGGGCAAAGGAAAAAAACCCTCAAAAATTCTGTGTTCGTTCCTCACTCTTCCCTCAGTGCTGTCTCACCTCATGCAGAGGCTTCAGAGGTGAGAACACATCCTGTTTACATCTGCCACCAAGACGGGGAGGCTGAGGGGAGCACACGCCTGAGGCACAGCTGGAGGGAGCGCCAAGCACAGGGAGAGCAGCTGCAGCGGGAGACGGCCCCGGCATGGACACCGTGCCTGTCTACCATGGGGCCATCACCAGAGAGGCTGGGGAGAAGCTGCTGCTGGCAGCAGGCACAGATGGCAGCTACCTGCTGAGGGACAGTGAGAGCATCCCGGGAGTCTACTGCCTCTGTGTGCTGTGAGTACGGAGCCGAGGGCAGGGGCCTGCAAGGGCTGGTCAGGGGGAAGCTGATTTCTAACATTCCCCTCCACAATTTTTTTGTTTTGTTGTGCCCCCACAACAAAACATGTTCTAATGCTATCATCTGCTTACATGAATGAGACTTTTGGTTCCTCCACCATAACTTAAGGCAGAGGGGTGAAATAAGTTGTGTGGGGTCCTTTGTAAAGAGGAGCAGGTTTTGTCTTGCAGAGCCCACACTTCCTACAGGCAAAAATCCATAAAGAGAAAGCAGGCAGGCACACGGGAAGGATAAGCAAGGTGCCATGGAGAAATGCCAGGCAACTTGGCTCAGGATGGTGTGTACGGCCTCTTTGTGCTGGATAATCCTCTTCCTTTCTGCCTGCTTTTCTAGTGTGCTCATGGGTGGGCTCAGCAGCATCCCCAGTGTCCCTGTCATCAGGAAAGGTAACGTGGAGTGCTGCCATCCAGAATGTGCCTTTGTTCAGGATGCTCTCAGTCCCGCAAACTTGTGGCTTGTCCCGCAAGCCGCGAGGCTTGGAGCAAACTACCTCTAATGCACATGAAATACTAATAGTAACAAGTTAAGTGGTAATGTTTCATCAAATAGGATGAAAAGGGAGAGATCTGATGGGGTCATCTGTCAGAGAGAGGGTAAAGGTTGCCCTGGGAGAGCTGGGGGACTTTATATTCATAGCACCTTCTTTTAATGAGGAAATTTAATTACCCTACTGTTGGAAAAGTTCTTGGAAGTCCTGGTGACACTCTACCATTGCATCAGAAATACAAAGATATCTCCATCGAGACACTTATGCCTTACTTCAGTAGGAGAAGGAGCACAAGAGAAAACCCTTTTAGGTCCAGCATGAAATTAGCTAACAGAGGGAACTCATGTACCTGGCAAAAAAACACGAGAGAAAGAAGGGTCCTAAGTCAGGTTTTCCTCAAATCCCTTGAATATGTTTCTGGAACTATGTAATTAAGCCCTGGGTGTGTGTTGTAATCTTCCTGTTATAGACCAGTAAATGGAGACATGCAAGAAGGTTATAGGCAATCCAAAAATACACAGTCCTCTTCTCGGGAAAAATCTTTGTGGCAATATTTTTTCTTTTCTCATGAAATCAAGTGAACCAAGATACTAACAAATACCTTAACAGTGAGTTGAAAAGTGGGAAAAAAGAAGCATCTTGAGTTAAATGAAAATGGAATAAACACAGCAAGAGGTAAGGAGTGCTATGATTCCTGTGATGGGAATAGGCAATAAGAGCAGAATCTCTTTTAAATAACTATCAGAGGAAATGGGAATATATCACCTTTACACTCAGAAGTCATTCAATGCAGGTGAAACACTAAGGCATTAGTGAAAGGTCAGGAAGAGTGTTACAATGCTGAATAAGATAGAGAATATTAGAATTATTCCACCATCAGTCTAAGTGGGGATGTAGGTATGTAACAAGGTCTTTCAGTTGTACACAATCAGTTAGGACTTTTAGTGGTAATTTATGCCTTCGAAAGAAATTTCATGAATGAAATAAAATATGGAAAATGAAAATAGGAAGAAATTAAAGTATTTCTGACTGTGAAGCTCCTCAATCTTTGGAGGAAAAGATAATTCAGTAAGAAACAGAACACTACTGAATTGCTTATGGGCCATTCATGCCTTCACGCTATGTTACATGCAAACATATATATGATAAACAAAAGAGAAAAAGAAAAAAAAAGAAAAAAAAGATTAAAAAAAATTTATGCCGGCTTCTTACAGAACACAGATTCTTAATAGTTATTCTAGAAGGGAAATTTTCAACAGCATCTTGGCTAAATCCATATACAATTTAAATAAAAAATGTTATGATGAGTATGAACTGATACAGAAAGAAAGATGGCTAAAGAATGATAGAGTTAAGCCTTTGTTCCAATACTTCTTAATATTCAATACAAATAATTACGTAAGAAATAGCAGATATGGTAAACAGCATATCGCACAATAACTGAGGAGACAGTTTCCATAAAGATACCAGGAAAGGATCCCAGACTGAGATAGCAATGACACTTTGAAGAAATGTGGGCTATAAACTAGAGAAGTGCTTTGACAGGCAAAGTTTGCCAAAGCAGAGCACTTTAATGGAGAGACTGGAGAAGCAGGAAAGGATGACATGAGAGATGGAGATATGTATTCAGTGGAGAATGCTAAGCCAAAAGAAGCCAAATGGACATAACCTGTCCAAATTCGAATCTGAACATCATGGGCAGAGATGGAACAAGTGACAAATATGCATGTGCAGGGGAGCTCTGGTAAAAACTGAGGGAAATGTGCAATTGCTGTTTTCACTCCGTAAGAAAAAGAAAATTAATGAAAGAATAAGTACTCTGTTTTTTTTAGTACTTCATTCTAAATAAATAATGGAAATTATTATGAATAACAAAGTTATTCAGGAATTTACATTTTGGTTCAGAATCCATGCTGACGATCTCTAGACGTATGAAGATGACAAAAGATGAATTTACTGGAAGTAATGAAGTGATCTTTGAGACAAGGGGAATAAGGCTGGTAAGCCATTAGATATATTGCAATAAGTATCAGAGATAAATAAAACATTTTGCATGTTTCCAATGACAATTTCAGACAGAAGTGTATCTGTTTTGTACTGCCAGTAGTGTTTCTATTGCCCTTAGAAAACAGCAAAAAATAGTCTAGTTTTCCAAAATCAACACATGTTCAGTCTGTCTTTTTTTCTCTCTCCCTCCACTTCCCTGGAGAAGTAAAACAAACCAAAACAAACATAAAGCCCTGCAGCTTCCCTGTTCTAACCCTTCTTAGGGTTCCTTTTTCCACCACAGGGGAATTATAAGGCACAGTTCTGTCAAAAATAAAATAAATATTTATCAAAAGAGCAATTAAGCATATATTTGGATGACAATGGTATCATCTTCTTGAACTCACATTGGTAGCTGCTCTGCAATTCCATCTCCAGGTAAAGTAACTGTCAAGCCCTGTGATTTCACTGCATTGCTTATGCTCAAACAAGGTCTCCTTTTCCCAAGAAACTGCATAAATTTGTAATGCCACAATCACCATCACACCCTCCCCCTCAAGCACCTCCAGAGAGCCCTGACATATTTTGGCAGCCTTTGAGCCTCTTAAGGTACAAAATGAGGACCGCAGTGTTCATGGTCAGGCTCATTCACCTTTTGCTTTTCCAATTAAAAAGCAGAGCCCTGACCTTTAAAAAGGAGAAGAGTCAAAGACTTCATGAATCCCTTGTGACTGACGCTGATTTTACAGGGCAAGCATAAAAGAGACAGGTAGTAGCATAAAACCTGACCTACAGAGGTGTAACTGCAGCAGGCAGGACCCTGTTGGAGCAGAGCATTCATCTAGAAAACTCTAACTTTCTTTCTTCTTTGTTTCTCCTGAGCTACTGATTTATCTCCCTTGAATGCTACTTTCCACTTTCTGAAGATGGGGTGTGCACATGGTGTGCCTGAAAGCCTTCAAAGACACAATTAATATTTTCTTGGTATGACTGCGGCAAAGCACAAAGGATTCACTTTCAAAAATATTTTAAGACCACAATTAAACTTTACATGGAAGAGCAGGAAGGTTTTGATTTGCAACTGTGTGCTCTGGGGCTCTTGCAAACAAAGGTGCTGCTTTCGGATTTTGGCAAAGATTTTAACACCAGATGCTCCCAGGTCTTCATTGTATGAATGTCATTACTGAATTGATAATATATACTTTAAGGGTGTTATGAATATATCAAAAAAGGTACACAATCTTTTTCTGGAAATTTTTGGACTTGCATTGAAAAGAAAGATTTTTGCTGTTCCTGAAAACTGGGCTAGAAGAAATGCATATACTTTATAAAACATACACGTTTTACCCATAAACAAGTTAGACACTACGCACAGTACACCAGGGTTTTAATATCAAACCCGATTGTTCCAGGGAACTTTCTTTACTGGTCTGGTTTCCTCTTTGCTCAATGCCCCGTTTGACATTTTTAGCACCCTCAGAAATCCTCTGTGCTCACAGCTCCTAATGAAGTCAATGGGGGACACGGGACACACTACTGGTGACTACTTTGAGGAGCAGCCTCTTAAACCCTGCCTGAAAAATGTATAAATAAAATGCCTGAGAGTGCCAAAAGCCCAGCATTCCTTTACAGATATATGAGCACACATGCAGAAACAAGCAGCTCATGCCTGAATTGGCAAAGATAAAGCATTTGTAGTTTGGGTTTTAAAATTCATATACTTGAAAATACTTAGAATGTTAGTAGTTGTTTCAGAGCTTTAAGTAAGACAAACATGACGTGCTTGTCAAAGTGTATGTTCAGATGATTTGTTTGAAACCAGCCATTTGTGTACTGTGCTGCATTCAATTTGTGGAGAATAATCAAAAGCTGGAATTGAAAGCTGTTTAGAGCTCTTGAAGCAACAGTAATGGCAACAGGGATAGGCTGCAGTCCTATCAGATTTTATGTGTGCCATTTTTTCTGTCACAGTAACCACGGTGCACAAGTTCAAGGCAACGTGCCGAAACTTTCTGATGTGGCAGATACATCAGCTGTACAGTACAGAGGTGTAATACAGGCTCACCAGCCAGCTTCAACTTAGCATTTCCTTTGTTTCCTATGTAATATTTTTGATAGAAATGGCAGAATAATTGCATTTGTTATAACACTGCATGTAATAACCATCATCAATTAAAAAGTAATTTGGAACAAAAGAAGTCCCTCAATTCAATGTTGCTGTTGTAAATACCACACACTGTTTTCAGCTTTGAAAAAAGTCTTCTATACCACAATGGTAAATTTTACTGAGATGAGTATTTCAGGTGCCTGCTAACCAGAGTGAGTGTTGTCTTTGCTGAGCATAAGTTGGCTAATGACCTTCACACATTCCAATGGTTTTTCTTGGAAAGGTAAACAGCCTGAATCATGGAATTGATGAAGGTTAGTGGGAGGCTAAGTTATTGGCCTGCCATAAAGTAGTATCCTTCTACTTAGCATCTCAGATTTGAATAAATTCTTACTTTATTTCTGAATTTGAAGGAATTCCTCTTTGAGGTATTGCTTTTGGCTGGAACCTCGTTGTACCAGACTGACACAAATCCTGCTAAAAAGGCTACACACTTGCTCTTTAGGTAAATCAGCAGCATTTCTTCAGATGATTAGGAGTGTTGAAGTGGTGAAAATACTGACAATCTTCCACAGAAATCTCTGCATAAATTCAGGGATATTTCACAAGATTTAACTTTCTCTTTTAAAGTTTTGTTAATTTCAGAAGAGAAAATGAAGGTAATGTGTTTTCTTTACAGACCTGCAGGTTTACAGCAAGTTAGTATGTATTACTGGTGCGTTACTGAGGGTAAACTTTTCCCACGAGAAGTTTGATAAAGGAATCAGTGACAGGAATCAGTGACAGAAGTGTTAACTCAAGTTCTGCTGTCTTGAGTTAACTAGGCTACAGTCACTATGTTAGGCTTTTCAGATGTTGCAAACACCAGTTTAACCTATTTTATTCACTCTTGCAGACATAGAGCTTGTCTCACATCATCTCGATGGGAACACTCTTTCTTCAGCTTGAGTTAGCTGATGGGTGGTAATTTCTAAGTTGCTATACTTAGATTGTATAGCTGAGACCTAAATAAGGAGGGAACCAAGCTGTTTGTCAAAGAAAACATTTTTGTTGTCAGAAAATACAAATTCCAGGAGAGAGTGAAGAGAAGCTTAAAGGCTCCAAGGCACTGCTGTGTATTTCCCTAAATTCAGGAGTTTTGGCTTTGTGGTAGCCATCTCCCACCTCTTTAGCTCCTGTTGTGCCCATGCCATCACCAACATTCCCTGTCCAGGGTTGCCCCCCAGGAAGCCTGCCTGAAGCTGGTCCCTCTGGGAATTCAGAAGCTCATCTGCAGCTACATCAAACACCTATGATAGGGCAGAAGTGGCTCCAACCCGACCTCCTGTGCTCATCTTCTGCATGCCATTGACCCCCACTCCAAAACCATGGAGTCTCTTGCAAGCTCCCCGGCAGGGCTCCTCTCCAGAGCAGTGTGGTACTCATCTCCATAGCATTAACTACTTTCTAAGCATTATCTCTGCTTGAGAGATGAAGAGTTTAACTCTGTTTCATGGAAGAGAAGGGTGGCTCAGGTCTGCAGTACCCTCTAGCTTTGGATTCCCAGAGCAAGGGCCATAGGAAGGGATTCTGAGACTATCCAACCTTTTTTGTGCACAACTTGCTGACTTTGCTTGCATTGCTGAGGTCTGTTTCCTTGTTTCATACAACTTTGTCTTCCAAAACACCCATTTTCTGTTCCTGGCTTTCCAGCATTTTGTGCTGCTCCCAGTTCAAGTCCCTGTATATCCCTCTGTACACCCTTTTCCTTACGCATTTAGTCTTTCTGTCAGGGATTCAATTTTCATTGCTGTTTCCTTGCCCAGCTTGCATAGACATTGGTCCCCTTTTCTTTTCATCTACATCCATCCCACCCAATCCCAAACCTCCTGTCCAAGGTGCCCAATTACTAAATTACCTTTTGTTTTTTTCTCACTACTCTAGGCCAGGCAACACACATGCATTTGAGATCCTGGACACTGCTTGGCTGAGTGCCCACGGTAGAGCCAGCCCAGACATGGTGATGCTACAATTACTGACAATCTTTAGAGAGTGCCTCTCTTGCAGCCTAGGGAGGCACTACTGCTTTCAGAGGGTGCAAGAGATATACCTTCTTTCAAACAAATTTTATGTCTTACTCTGAAAACTGGACACCTCCTCCTTTGACAATTAGAAGATTTTTTTTTTAACATGGGAAAAACACTGTTTTGCCTAACATTTTCCCTTCTTCATTCTCCATCCCTAAACAGGGGTGAGAAAAATATCTAAGAAATGAAATTTCAGTCAGAAATGCTGAAATGTGGCAAAGTTGTTAAGAAACTGACTCTGGGCCATAAAATGCTCAGAACCACTGTTTGTAGGCCTCACTATGGTCTGGTTCTTAAACTATGTTGTAAAGTGAAATTCCAAGGTAAGGTCAGGTTGTAAATGTACCAGATAAGAAGAGCTGATTCACATAATGCAATGACACCTGAAGAGAAAGATACATAAGGGAGAAACTGATGTAATTTATTGCTGGCAAGGCTTTCCCTTGTCTCCCGGTCTTTCTCCCTTTTCATTTGTTCAATTTTGGGCTCAGAAATGAATAAAAATTAGTTTAATAAAATTTCCCAACTGAGATGCAAAATATTTGGAGATGATTTTAAAGTGTACCATGCAGCTGAAATGCCTTCGTTAATTTTAATCTGCAGCATGCGCCTCGTGTCCTCAGGCCATTTCAATGGTGCCGAAGATTGTAATTATTCGCCTGTTAAAGCAAATGCAGCTTTAGCAGGTCTGAGCAGAGCTGCAAAGGAGGAATGGATAGGACAGGTAGACAGATGGTGTTTCAGTATGTTGTCTGTGAGCAATGCCTTGGTAACTCTTTGGGTGGAATTATCTGGCTATAAAGAAAAAAAAGCCTATAACATAAAGTGGAGTGGTTCCTGTAATGGCAACTTTTTCTAGTTTTCCAAGGGAAGTTATTGAAACAGAGACTGTGTTAGTGCAGTTCTCAGCTGGTATAACATATTCTTCCCTACAGAGGCAAAAAAAAAGTGAGATGTCATAAAAATATCTCAGTGAGGACCAAAGCACTCTTTCATAAGTGCTATTTAATATTGTCCTTACAGCAATGGCTCTTTTCTGCTTCCTCTCATCGGTATTTTGGCATTTTTTGCCTATGACCAAAAATTTATAGAGCTTAATTCATCAAGATGTTAATTCATTATTGCTCCTGACCCTTGAGCTTCACTGACAGGAGAGAGGAGCTTTGCTGTTGTGAGTGAGGCTGTGTCTGTCCTTGGGACATGTGAAGGGGTGGGAGAGCCCTTCACTGAATCTTTACTTGAGTGTCATGGACTGGTCCTCCTCCAAGATGTGATGGTACACCAGTGTCACTGAGACTGCTCTCTGAGATCACACCACATATAGAAATATTGTGTCACTCTAGGAGCTTTTTTTCTGCCCTGAAGGGAGTAAAATGTAGAAAATTGAGCTGTCCTCTCACATTAACTGGGGAATTTCTCATTTCCTGAGACTAAAGCTTCCATAAATGAACTTTTTCACCTGCTTTTGCCCAGTGTTACATGCTTTACTAGTTGGAAGGTTATGTCCTCTACATTCTCCATTTTAATTTTTCTTTTTAAGAAAAACACTCAATCTTCCTTCAGCTCACACTGATCTTAGTCAACGTTAGGTAGATTAAATCAGAAAAACCTTTCTCATGGGAGGCTGTTGCCCATGTAGCAGTAAACTTGGCCGAAAATCATATAACTTGTAAACGGAAGGTGAAAAACTCTTTGAAGTGGTAATGAAGTAAGTTCCTGCTGCATGACAGAAAGTTTTGATTGAAAGAGTATTCATCACACGAGCTGAAACTTGGTTTCCTTGCGAAAACCAAGGTCCCAATGGAAAGTAGTTCAATGGGAAAACCTAGATGTTCACCCTCTAAACAAAACACGTGCTCATTCCTTTGTGCATTTCTTTTGAAGAGGCAGATGTGGATGTCCAGGTCATCTCCCACCTACAGAGTGGCTCCCTTTCCTGGTGGCCTCAGAGCCAATAACAGATGATAATGTTGTGTTTTTCAACTTAAGCACAGTAGAATCTCTCAAACCTTTCAGTCTTTCCTTCACTGGGAAAAACATGAACATTTGCCAGGAGAGTGGAGAGCTCTCATTTGTCCCTCACGAGGCTGTGGTAACAATGTCATACTCTCCCATTCTCCACACTGTGCTCAAAGCATCCATTTTCCCAAATTCTTATTCCTTTTTCAGAACTTTGTGGGCTTTAAAACTGAACTATCCTCAGTGCTTTCCCTGTGCTCAGCTGAACTATTTTACAGTGTAATTTTTTGAAAAATGCAGGATAGGTGCCTATCTTGTACCTCACCATATTTCAGTACTGAATATTTTTTTATCTGACCTCTATTTTTCAATTTGTTCTGCTTAGCAAACCTTTCTGGCACATTCTGAGAGCCAATAGGCAGTTTAGAGTCAGAACAGCACCGCAGCCCCTCAACCCCTTCATCTCATGCAACCCCTTATGTAGAGAAAACAACGAAAGAAACAACAAATGGCTTTCCAGAAAACTGTGCTATTTGTGAAAAAATCAGATTTTAAAGAGACTGAAGCAATTGTAGCATCACCAGTCTTTTCTTTTGGGAAAAATGGGGTAGTCAAATCATAGAATCATAAAATGGCTTGTGTTGGAAGGGACTTTAAATATCCTCTAGTTCATCCAGTTAATCTAATCATCTAGTTCAAACTTCCTTGACGTGGGCAGGGGTGCCACCCACTCAACCAAGTTGCTCATACCCTTATGCACAGTTTAGTATTGAAAACAGAGAGAATGAGTTTTAGATGTATAGATATTGATTCTGGTGGGTTTGCGACTTGAAAAAAAAAATCAGTGCAGAGAAGGTTAATACCTTCAAAGAGATGGAACAAAATACCTGGACCTGTCTGGTATTTCCCAGGACATTATTGCCTGTTTAGCTGGTGTTCTACATACTTAGGTACAGGAAATCTCCTTGTGATTTTTAAGAAAAGATTAATGTGAACATCACATTATCATGAAAAGCTGATGACAAAGGCACAGCTCTCAGTCTTTAAGAAAGAACATGATGGTACAAGACTGCCTGAGGGCCCTAAAGGGAGACACTGAGTTCCCTGAACATGAGCATATATAATCTAGTGGCTTAGAGGGATGTACTTGTAATCAGCTGGGCTTGAGCTGTGACTTCAGACACCACTGACCATGGTGCCATGGCATGGAAAGGAAAGCAGTTCCAAATTCTTCCCTCCTCCTGCAGCCACAACAGGTTGTTCACATCTTTTCCCAAGATCCAGACCCCTGATGGACTGCAGATTGCTGGGGAAAGCAGAGGGGAAAAGCAATGATGGCTCTTTTCCTCCTTAGATTTCCATGAAGTGAGTGTGGCCAGCTGCTTTTCATGTCTATCTGGTGGCATATAGAAAGCCTGGGGAAAAGGCTCCCTTAGTAGACATGAAGAGGTGAATAAAGTTGTGGTGGGATCATGGGGCAGCATCAGGCACATTCCCATACTTGAGGAGAGGAGGGCAGTGTCTCAGCTGTGCACAGGGAGCTTGTCCCTGCAGCAGCCCAGATGGGAGGGAATGGCTTTGTGTCCTTCACCTCTGTGTCTAAACACAGCGGGAGTCCAGTGGTGGGGGCAGAGCTCACAAATCACCACGTGCAGTTTTGTGCCACTTCATGGGGTTGTAGCAGAGTGGCAGCTTTTAAAAACTTCCTGCTTGGGCAAATTATACCAGACACCACTTTGCAAAGGTTGCTGTAATGACTTTTAAACAGGAATTTATCTAGGAGCCGTGACACAATAAATAATAATTGCCATCATATGATATCTGTGTCACTGATGGTTTCTCATATTTTGTAGTAATTGCTGTAATGCCACGCATAATTGGAAAGAAATACAGTATATTTTGGATATTAGTGTAGTAATCTACCATGTAAATCATTCACTGGGTTGGGTTCATGGGAGAAGCAAGAGTGACTTTGGCACGACTTGTGCCTTGTGTTATTAATGTATGTCTCCTTATTCCCCAAAGACTCAGATTTTAAAGGAAGGAATATTCCATACTCTTATATATCTCTTTTATCAGTATTTGAAAGTTGGGAATGTATGGGCAAAGCAAAGAGTAATTGATTTAACTCCTTTTTGTGGGTATAGCTTTCCAAATAAATTATAGTCATGACTTTGCTTCTGTTAACATCTGCATTTAAATGAATCACAGAACAGTAATGCTACCTGTCAATAAGGCACCTTCTCTTTTTGCAGAGAAAATGTTTCTGCTGTGTGTCAGTGAAAGGTGGTCACTGAAAAAATTAATAAAAATTAATAAAAATGCTGAGGAAGGAATGAAAGCAACACCATTTAACCTAAAATAACTGAGTACTGCTAGACTGGATCTGAGCCAGACCAATCACTCTCATCCCGAAAGAACCCAGTAGGCTTAGCACTGCATCTGGCCAGTGGGTTTTTTAGCTATCTAGAGCCTAAATTTAGAGGTGAATTTATTTTTAAGGAAAAGTGAGCAGGTGAGCTGACTCTCACGTAACAATGTAGTTCTTGTGAGAACTGTCAAGAGAAATAAATATTAAATACCTGTTGATTTTTTTTCCACAGGCATCAGGGTTATGTTTATACCTACAGAGTGTCCCAGACAGAATCTGGATCCTGGAGTGCTGAGGTGTGTACTTCTCCTTTCCTTTCTGAAAATTTTTACGTCTTGTTTGATATAGATTACAGATTTAATGAAATACATTCAAATGATTCATGTTTCTGCATAGTCTGATTTTCATTGATGGTAATTGATCTGGAGTGCATCCATCAGTAAGATGTCTTGGTGCCACTTCTGACAGTCTAGAACTCATAAATTAATTCCCTGTTTCATTTCAGCTGTTGCATAATGCAATAGTGCATTATTTGCATCATTTTAAATGGCAAAAATATTGTGGTTTTATAATTTGACAAGCACAATCTGTTTTCTTCTATCCTGTGTACCACCAATGTCAGAATATTAAAGAAATAATTTTCAGCGTACACTGTTTTAATTCATTAATCCAGATTAATTCATCATTAGTGCAAAATATATATATAGGGTAGCCCAAACTTGATACAAAATATATTTTCCCCCATCTGACAAGAAACTGCTAATTTGGATGCAGGAAAACATTACTTGTAATACAGACAATATTTAGGTTGATGGAATTGGGATATTAACCTCTATTTATTTTATAAATTTTTTTCTTTGGATGCACTCTGTGTATTAATTCATAATTAGCTTTCTTTTGGTATGTTAATGAACATTTATTAAAAATATTATATAATTTCTAGATAGGCATAATTCCTTGGCCATTACTATATTAGAAGTGATTCTGGAAGACAAAACCAAACAGATCAGGGGGTGGAAGAGACTGACATTACTGTGGAGTAGATAATTATCCATGTGACCCTTGGGAACAGTGCCCAGTAATTCTTTCTATTAGATATCAGGGGCATCCTGTAAGGGTTAGGATTTGTAGTGCCCAAGACAGAAGTTTTTCAGGACAGGGTGAGGGTGACACTGCACCCATCATGCCAGGGTAAGCACTGGCATCTGTGAAAGGATTCCAGGATGCCAGGGGCCTCCACCTGTGGAGGGTAATTCCCTGATTGAGGCTGCAGCCTCCTTTAGCCCCAGGTGACATCAGCATTTGTAGTAAGGTTTTTCTGGTGTTATATAGACCTGCTACAATGTCTGGCCCATGACATCCACTGGCTTTCTGTGTGTGGCTTTTGGGCTTTCCCTGGCTGTATTTTAGGCAAACCTGACTTGAGTTTCACAGCATAGGTGTCCTGAAGGCCCAGGTTTCTCTGTACATCCTCTGCAGGAGAGGGTCCTAGATCTGTCATACAGATCCATGACAGCAACACTTCTCTTAAGGAACAGAAACCTTTAAGTAAATGTTGCTAAGACCAGGCTGGCCTCAGCTGTTAGACACAGCAGCCTAGGTCCAACTTATCCCTGTGGAATATACCTCCAAGGCTGAAAGAGACTCCAAAGACTCCTGTCTCTGCTTCCTTCCGTGCAGCTGTTCAATCTCCGAGCAAACTCAGGTCACACCCATATTTCAAGGATGAGGCAGGGAATTTAAAACAGTGCTGGTGAAATCCCAGCCAGTGTGAAGACTCCAGCTGGTGCCAGGAAGACTGGATTTAGATCTGAGCTGCTGGGTGAGAGCAGTGTCACTTGAGTGGGACTATGCTGGCAGGACCTATGCTTGTCCTCCCTTGACTTTGGTGAGGAGGAGTTATTATGAGGATGCCCTGAAGCATTTAACAGAAACATTGGATTCTTAATTGAAAGCACACATAGTTTCATTTCATACTGTTTGAAAAATTGCTAATGTAGAGAGATAGAAAGATTCCCACTTTTAATAAGTAGGTAACATTTGTCTACCTTCTTTCTACAAGAAGTGGACAGGAATACTCATTGAACCCATAAGCCAGCATTGAATGCTCCAAGAAGGGTTAGCAAAGAGGCTGTGTCCTTGCTGGAATTTAGTGGTGTGAGGACTCCCTCTCTGTGGTAAGCCCAGGTTGCTCTCTAGGTTTAGTTTACTGGTGTTTCTAGGATGGAACTGTTTTACTGATACTGGCTAGGAAGTTATTGGTAAGGAGGTTAAATCACTGGCTGCAATAAGTCACGATCAGAAATAGCAAAAGGTCACTTGTAAGTTTGCCTAATTAGTGTGGCAGGTGAGTGTGGGTAATTAGCATGGGTTTCTCTTGTAGCAATTAAAAAATTGTCCCACTTCCAGCTTTCTATTGCCACACTGCTGGAAACTGCTCAGTGTGGGGAGACTGGAATGCCCCCAGGAAGGTGGAGAGCAGCGCGGCTCATAGGCTCATCTTGAATTGGCACATCAGGGGGTTCACATCCATGGCGGGCTCCTTCCCTGGGAGCTCTGTGCATTTCTGAGGACAAGGCCTGTGTGCCAGCACAGGCACTGGGCACCCAGAACCCCTTCTCAGCTCTCCCCCTTTGGCTTTTCAGACAGCACCTGGGGTCCACCGGAGGCTCTTTCGGAAAGTGCAGAACCTCATTTTGGCCTTCCAGAAACCCAACCAAGGCATTGTAACACCCCTGCAGAACCCAGTTGTCAACCACATGAAAGCCAACTACTGCCCAGGTAATAGTGAGGGGAAGGAAACCTTGGCTGCCGCTGAGCAGAGCCTCCATAGTGCCAGGGGTAGAGGTTTTAGAGTTACTTGTATATTTGATCTGAACTAGCCAGCAGAGTGACATTACCAAAAATGTGCCCTAACTTTGCTATCGTGTGACTTGAAATGCTGTCACTGAGGTGCTCATTACAGACAGGCCCTGTCAGTGTGATAAGAAAATGGATTTTGAATACGTGTTCCCGGGTGCTATGGCAGCAGTGGCTGCCTTCCCTCACTCCCTTGCTCATGGAGGTGGGAGCCTTCTGGACTGTCCATTTTCTTGCAGTGTTCATCTGTTCATGCAGTTGTGATTATTTCTCTTAGGGACGAACGAAGTCTGTGACTTCCACCTGCAGCCATCATGAGGACATCTCCCCAAGTGTGACATAACCATGGCTTCCAGCATCTCCTCTAATCCATGCTTTAAAACAGAATGATTTATATGATAGTAAATACAACTCTGTGAGTTTTCTTGTAACATTTGCAGAAATGTGTATTTCATAGAATTTATTGCTCAAGATGTCAAAATTTAAGTTTCGGAATACTTTGAACTTCGGGTGCGATATTTTTTGGTTTTGTTTTGGTTTTTCCTAAGAGAGGATAAAACCCCATGAACTGTTAAATCCTTTATTTTTTTCCCATTTGTACTGTCAAGCAAAAAAATTTTTTTTCCCTTCAAGATTAGTTCTTAATTAATAATTAGTTATTAATTTTACATTGTTTACCTTTGGATCCTGCTTTGCTTTGTTCTGGTTGTCATTTATGCAGAATTGGGCAAGTCCCCTTTTATAACCTTAGGATAATTGGTTACATTAAAGTGTCCTTGCCTTGGGTGGGCTGTGTTTATCATTCATACAGCTCCTAAAGATATTCCAGAAGTGACACCATGAGGATCCCCATTAACTGATTTCCCACCCAACCAGTTGCTCTGCCCTGTAACAGAATCTGTAATTTTCACCAATGACCAAGAGCTTGGGTAATGCACAGAGTAACCAAGATCACCCAGTGAAGTGGAAAGCCTTGCTCTTTGCTTTTAGGTGCTCCCTGTACTTGAAACAAGCCATCCTTGCATACAAGTTGAAAAAATAAATTATTTTTGCATGACAGCTTTTCTTTTTCCTATCTGTGTGTTTCCATGCTGCTGCTGGGCTCCTGGAGGGGAGGTTTGAATCTACAGGACCCATTGCCTGTGCAGGGTTAGCATGAGGCTGCTGGAGAATTCAGAGTACGTGCCTTTTGCACTTGGGGGAACAAGTGTGATGACACTGTGCTAATGGACTGGCAGGCAGTAGGAAACACTTTTGAACAGACTGGGTGTATTGTGACCCTCTTGTTTGAGGAGATAAGGCTGTGTTGCACTGCAGACCACAGTCCAGACTACCTCTACATGGGTTTTTGCCAGTTAGGCTTGTGTGAGTTCCTGTGGGCTTTGAGAGGGAACCCAGCTAGGGCCCAGCCTTGTTTGTGTGCAAGGGGGATGCACCTGGTCCAGCTGGCTGGTTTGTGCCACCAGTGGTCATGCTTCAACAAATACAAATGGTCCTGACTACCAAAAGAATGCAAGTCTCACGTGCTCCCTTCCAAAGCACAAGACCAACAGTGATTGTAAATGGACTGCAAAAATGTATGTAATTACAAAAAAACAACCCTTAAAAATTATATAGGCACCTTTGTGTTGCTCTGGTTTTGTTTTATGCCTATACTTCTCTCTTCTGCAGATATTGGAAGGGTGAAAATATTTCCTAAGACAGAAAGAGGCTTTTCCCAGAAATGCCAGGCTACAGACTCTGGGAGAACAAAACTAACTGAATTCCACCAGACACAGCCACCTGCAGCTTGGTGGCACAGTAAGAGGCCCCTGCCTTGTTTTCACCTCACTAAAGGCACATTGGATGTGAACAGTGGCAGAACTAAGTGGGCTGCAAGTCCAGGATTCAGCAAGGTGGGGATCCTCCAAGCAACATTTAATAAGGCTGAAAGGTTTACCTTTTTACCCCCTCTGTGTGTGAAAGAAAGAATGTGTGAGTGAGACAGTGCAAGCAATAAAAGATTTTCTGTGAAGCACAAGTTTCTTGTAAACCAGCAATAGGAATAAATGCAATAAATGAACAGCCCAGTTTTAACAGGGTCTAGTGGGCAACACTCACAATGTTGTGGTTGTGACACTTTCAGCTCGTTACTCAGCTTCTGTCTAATTGAAAGCCAAATTTCATCTGTGGTGAACTGTCCCATCATATTTTACACTGCATGTACATGTGTTGCTCTGTGCCTTCTTGGTATGTATGCTTATTGGTTGAAATTAGTCTTACCTTAATACAGTGCCATACAGTGGCAGATCCAGCATGATTTCCTCTTTAATAAAATATTTAAAGGCTGTTTTTCTTATCATTACATAACTCAGCAAATGCACTGGCTGGTTTGCTGTCACTTGTGCCCATTGAAGCTTTCCCTTCTCCTCCCTGCCTTGGAGGTTTCCCAGCTTGCTGTGAGCCTGCGGCATCTGTTCCCTGGCAGTTCCTCTCCAGCTTTGTGCTCCTGCAAACCATGCTTCCCCAAAGCCTGTTGAGCTGCTGGGTGCTGGCAGTGTGTGCATGCAGCCCCAGCCTTCCTGGGGAGCTCTCCTGCTTTCCAAGTGCTAGGTCTAAATCCCTCGTTCCCCTGGCCTCTCCTGGGAGCAGGAACAGCTGTGGCTGGAAACCATCCCTGGCAGATGATCATGCAGTGGTAGGGATGCATGCAGTGGGAAAAGCTTTGCCCAGGGGCTGTTTCCTATAGAACTGTCCTATTGATTTGAGGTTGAGGCTGCTTGTGCAAAACCCGTAGCACACAAGCAGCAGCTGCTCAACAGCTTTGCGGTGCAGTGAGCTGAGGCTAACTGGTTTGACTACGGCTGACTCCAGAAGTGCATTGTTCTTTTGAAAAATACATAAAATAGGCCAGAAGATGCCGTTTCTGTTTAAAGCTGAGAATGTAGTTTCAGATTCTGATGTAAATTATTAAGACAGAGGCTTGTATTGTTTCTTTTGGGTGCCCAAGGGTCTGGAATTGCTGTAGGCTTAAACAAGGTGGAAACAGAGAGCAGCTGATGGTGCCTGTGAGACAAGTAGATGCTTGATTGTGGGAACAGTAACAAGGAGGAAATTATATAGATTTCATACAATGGCTTAGGTGTGAAGAGCTACAGATTCTTTTAGAGAGCAGCAGCTGCATTTTGCGAGCATGACTTCCCACATGATGTATCACCTGCTGCTTCCTTCCCACCATCTCCTTCAGGCTGCAGCCCCACTGGGCTCAGCCCCTCGCTGCTGCCCTGTTCCCCTGCCAGTCCTCCTACCCCTGTCCCCTTGCTGCCACAGCCCCAGCTCTGGAAAGTGGCTTTGTAGCTCACTGTGTTATCCCTGCTTTGGCTCTCTCCCCAGCAAAGGCAATGCTGCTCCTCTGCAGCAGCTGACGCTCCCTCAGCTCCAGCTTTGCCTCCACTAAGCCCTCCCCTGCTCCCTGTCCACGGCTGTGGCAGCCCTTCTGCAGCACTAAATCAATACAGTCTCCCACACTGGTTTTCTTCCCTTTTCTACTGGACCACCCCTTTGGAATCGCTTCTTTCTCATCCACCCAGCACAGCCTCAGCCCTCCTACTTGGTTCTTACCCAGCCCAAGGTTTTTCACCATGTAACCTTTCCTTTAGCCTTAAGCATTCCTTGTGCCCCTCCATTCACATGCTCCTCCTCTCTGCTGCATGTACTGGGCTTTCAATGTTTTATTTTCCTGGGCACATACTTTTGATAACACAGAATCATTCATCATCATCTATTTGAGGCAGTTCTAAAGAACATGCAGATACTTAAACTTTGCTACTCATACTACCAGCACCATAGACTTCACCCATTCTGTTATTAGGAGTGCGAGGGCATTTAAAAGAATATTTTTTCTCTCTCACATTTGCTTTGATGAAATATAATAACCTTTGCACAAAAACTGGCTGGGATTTCACCTGCAGTGAAACTTGCAGAGTTATAAGCATGAATTTTGGTGAATCAGAAGTAAAATTAAATCTTGCTAAGCAACATCCTCCCCCCAACTTTTGAATCAATCAATATTGGCTGAAGTCCTTATTTAGCTCTATGGGAGCACCTTTTACTGACACGACCAAACGATCTCAAATACTGATGTAAACTGATGTAAACAAAGACAACATCACATGCCATAAGTTTGCATCTTTATTTTTTAAAAATGAAATAGTCAAAGTACTTTCTTTTTCAAATATCGACACATAATATATTAACTTTCAATATTTACAATGTGTTGCTGGGATGTTCTTGTAGAAAATGCATGCTTCTGGTCTGAAACCCAGAGCAAAATGCATCAGACCATTTAACTGCAGCCATATAACATAAACCTGTACAGTATCCAGTCACTATTCAGCACAGGAGTTAGAGCAGGAATAAAAAAATTGGGATCTATTGTTTCCTAGCAACGAGGCTGAGGCCATTATAACACAATTTCTGTAAGATCAGAACCTCTAACTGGTGTTAGACAGAAAGTGAAGATCTTGGCATACATTGTAAACATTTTTTACTGTTGATGAGAAAGCTAAAAAGGAACATTACTTTGACATATATCGTATGCTATGCTTCTCGTTCTTGTTTATTGACACTCTGCCAGAAGAGTATGAAGATTTTAATGTTTTATCATGGTTCATACAAGTAAAATACTGTCAAGGACACGATCTGATATACTAACATTTATTAAAAGGCTAAAAGTCCACCACGAGATCTAAGGAAAAACTGGAAATTGTCAAACACGTTTCCTTAGACAAATAATGGCAGGTGACAAATGCCCAGACAAATCCACAGCAAGTCTAACTCCACCATTCCCCGTTTCTGCCTGGAAGTGATTCCTCTGGCAGGCAGGGTGCTTTCAACCTGGTAATGTTTTGGATCGAGGAGAGGTTTAAGTAACAGCCAGCCCTGGATGGGAAAACCCTGGGGGCTGTCGGTACCGCCTGAGCCGGGCGGCACCGGGGTGTCACTGCGCCGGACCAGCCGCACCCCGGCCAGCGCCCGGGCACAGGGACACCCCGGGCACAGGGACACCCCGGGCACAGGGACAGCCCCGAGCACAGGGACACCCCCGGGCACAGGGACACCCCCGGGCACAGGGACAGCCCCGAGCACAGGGACACCCCCGGGCACAGGGACACCCCCGGGCACACGGACACCCCCGGGCACACGGACACCCCCGGGCACAGGGACACCCCCTGGCCCACGGACACCCCCGGGCACACGGACACCCCCGGGCACAGGGACACCCCTGGGCACTCCTTCGGCTCGGCTCAACCACGAGCTCCTCTGCCTAAAGCACTGCCCCGTTTGGAACCACTCTCCTCCTAAAGCACTGCCCCGTTTGGAACCACTCTCCTCCTAAAGCACTGCCCCGTTTGGAACAGCACCTCGGCTTCCAACAGCGCCCATCGCTCACCCGGAGGAGCTGCTGCCCCTGGCCCAGCCCTGGGCGCTGCTGGGGGCTCCGTGGGCAGGGGGGGACCCCAGAGCAAGGCCAGGACACGAGGCCATCTCTGCCCAGTGCCCACCTGAGGGATGCGAGAGAGCTCAAAGCAAAGAGCCAAGGTGTGCATACCCAGTTGCACATCGACCAGTTCATATATATTTATTTGGCTATGTTCTACATAGATATCTGTATATATATATATTTATAACTTTGAAATGTTCTAGATTTACTAAATAAATATGAAAGCAAAGGAAATGTTACTTGCACACACTATTTGTTTGGCTGTCATAAAAAATACAGCATGTATTTCTCATAGTAGGTACTTTACTACAGGATAGTGTGCAATAGTGGATTTAAAAAAATTTATTTTAATTTATTTTATACCTTATTTTAATTATTTGATTTTATTTTTCCCTCTTTCAGAACCTTGCTTGCAGTGCAGAATGCTAGCATCAAATTATCTGATCTAAATAACAGTAAAAAATTTCATGCTATTGTTTTTCTTTTTTCTCAACTGGGTCTCTAGGTTATAGTGCAAAATACAAAATTAAAAAAAAAAAGAAGTAAAAGGAGAACTATATAAAAAAAACCCAAACCCACCAAAAAACCCACTGAGAAATTGCTCTAAATACTAAGGAAAAAAATTGGGAGACTGAAATATTCCCTGCCTCCATCTGAGGTTGCTCACGAACAAGATGGTCCAAAGCTATTTGTTCATGTAGTTCTCACAAATCACTGCTGGCTGGCCCATGTGTAGCTACAATACAACTTCAATCTCCCATGCTCTTTCATAAATAACTTGTTTCTTGAGCACTCTCGTCTCAACATGACATTCATATTTAGTTTCCTAAATTTAAGAAACTGTTATGATGAAGACTTTTTTTCTTTTGCTTTTGTAACTGGGCCATGTAATGTCATGTGAGTCTTAATGAAACCATATTCTCGTAAGAATTATTGTTCAAAATGTACCTTAGACTGCACACAGGAAATGGGAAAATGCCAAATCTACTTCCAAAGACAAACTTGTAACACATTTCACTCTTTGACCTTTTGGCATAACATGAGAACATCAGTAATCAAGGCAGTATTAAAAACCACAGCTGTAGGTAATACAAAGTGCATTTCCTGCATATAATACAAATATAACTTTAAGAAACTAAAGGCACAAGCTAACTAAATATGTATTACATACTAGAAATGCACAGTTCAAGGTAACTCTAATAGCTTCAAATATTTGTTTATAATGGATATTTAAAGCAGTTTGAAAATGATCCTCATTACTGAATTGCAAAAAGTATAATTACTTAAAATATAAGTAAAATAGACTCTAATATTGACATCTTGGATCAGTGATAAAATACATCATCACATTTATGAATGCACTCTCTATATACAATTCATAAATTATTCTTCCATTGATTAAAAGCGTATTAGAGGCTCAAGGATTTGAAGGTCCATTTTTAGGCTGGTGTGGAGGTATTCAAATTCTCCGTGATTTTATGGAAAATTACAGAAATCTGAGCTGTCAAACCTGGGTGTTGCCAGCTCCCTGTTCTGTACATTAGTTAATGATGAGCCTGATCACAAGGTGTATGTGCAGATTTTGGTCCACAGTTCCCCCTGGCTGGGGACAGAGGAGGATTTCAGGGGCCAGGCTCCCACTCAGCCTGATCCTGCACCCCCACAGCTGTGCTGGCTCCCAGGGGAGCAAAAGGAATCTGGGAAGAGACAGTAATGGGGGGAGGCTGAGACCCGAGATGAAACCCCAGGGAGGGGCTCAGGTCTCAGCTGCCAACTCAGGCTCATCTCTAACTTGGGTACAGTCTGCTCCACTTGCCCAAAAAGCAAAGGGAAAAAAAAAAAAACTGGGGGAAAAAAATGAAGAAAGATAAAGAATGCACTTCGTTGGCTTCCGTAAATATGAGCAGAAATTTTTTCAATATATTCACTATGTCTGTTCTGAAAGAAATGTGCAATAACTTCACTGTTACAGATACACAGGCTCTATAACAACACTTCTAGATCCCTATGGAAAACTGCTTGCCCATCCCCCCCTCCCTGTGTGCCCGCCCCACCTCCCGATAATCAGGTCTTTTAAAATGACAAGCTGGAGGAAGGATCACCTACTCTGCTATGAAGTAACTGTGCCAGTAGTGCATGATACCTTGGGAAATAAAAATTTCTGTCCATGCAATATAATGCTTTTCTATGTGCTCTAGATATTGAGCTGAAAAGTGAAGAGTCATCCCCGAAATGTTCTACGTTTATCAACATATTTACTACCCACACTTAGGTTCATCAACTCCCAACCCACCAATCTTCTTCAGACTCGAAAAAATGAGTACTACAACAGGATTATTAATTTGAGATGAAAAGAACGCGATGCCTAAACCCAACAACACTGCAACTTCCAAATCATCTGTGTGAAAACAAGTCCTGGCCCAGTGACTACAGACAGGACCAATCCTGCATGGCCTGCTCTGTGAGGGCTCCCAGCTGGGTTGTCCCCAAAGCACTGGGTTAAAGTCCAGCCTGGAGCACACATGCCAGTGGAAAGCCTCCTGAAGACTACAGTGCCCACTAAGCCCGCTTTAGCCACCCCATCTCCGGCTGAAGCCAGGCCAGCACAGTGCCACGATGCAGACTGGCAGCTCTGTGTGTGCTGCCAGAGCCCAGCACATCCCAGTGCTGAGGGAACCCTGGGAGAGAGGCCTGACACGCACGAGTGGACACAATGTGATGTTCAGCATGGAGCGGCTGAGGGGCGGCCACGACCGCGCAAAGGCCATAGGGGACATCCTTGTACGTACGGAATCCAACCCAAGTCAGATCTCCCACGTTAGAAAATCCCTCAGCTCTTAACTGTGAGGAACATGCGTGGGGTTGGCGAGCAGCTGCGAAGTTTCCATACACAGTCTGGTTTCTGTATGCAATCCCTTGAACTTATGGGAGATCTCACTGGGATAAAAGCTACCCAGTAAATACGGGTTGCAGAATCAGGCTCTGTAACCGTTTAAATAACTGGTGAATTATTAAATCAACAACAACGAAAAAGTCATGTTTCATTAGGAGAAGGCAGAGCACGTGGCGCTCACCCCTACCCCGCAGGGCTGTGCGGTGTCACCCCGGGCACCTCGTGCGCAGGTCGCGCCACTCGGCTTTGAATACTGCCACACAAGAACTAAAAATTGTCACTGTCATCTCTCAAAGAGTTAAACAAACGATATTAAAATACCATCTTCTGTCACATTTAAAGGCAGTTGGATATGTTTTTCCTCTATATTTATATATACAGAGTTCTGATCTAGAAAAACCAATACAATAAACCATTTTACGTTTAAAAACAGGCAGTCTTTGGTGACGCAAAGGCAGAGATTTTCTTTGTTACCTTCTGCCTATTTCACTCTGTCTCATGAAGTGAATATTATTGGCACTGTCAGAAAGTTCGAGATACTGCTCCACAGACAAAACAAAATATCCATCGTAGCCTTGTACCCGTCCAGTGCTTAAAAGCTGCTGTTTTTCTCCATCTGTCCATGCCCGAATTCCTTCTTCCCCCTCCTGTAGCCGCCTCTGCTCCTTAGTCCAGGCCTGAGCCACAGCTCGCTGCCTGGCTACCTCCAGGACATGGTTCTTTTCCTCTTCCACCGTGGTTCCGTAGCGCACGTTGAAGCAGAGCGCGCCGTGCTGGAGCTGGATGTCGGCAAAGCGCCTAGTCCTGCCGTTGATCACGGACGTCATCTGCGACACCGTCACGTTCACGCCGTTCTCCAGGATGCGGCGCCCTCCGGTGCTGCCGATCAGGGCCAAATCTTCTTCCAAAGAGCCCAGCTTGATGAAGTAATGCGTGTCCCGGCCCTCAATGGTGAAATGCAGGTTCTCCAGGTAATGAGCGTTGTTGAGGATGGCAGCAATGCGCCGGCTGTCCTCGTTAGCCACTCCGATAATGTCAGCTGTCACTATACCATCCTTTATAGCAAATTTGATGCCTTTTCCAAATACTGAAGGAACAGCTGCAAATCTCAGTTGCTTCACTCCTTCAGAACACTTGCCATCACTATACCTGGGTGTCATAGGAAGTTGGTCCAAGGATATAAAGTTTCGGAGTTGCTTTTGTAGCTCGCATTGAATGCCAAGGATAGTCTGGAAAAGAAAGTATCAGTCATTTTGCAGGCAAGGTACCTTGCAGCTGATTATAGTATCTAATCCTACTTGTCTCTTAATTGCTTAGAATGGATTTCAATTTCTTTGGAAAGTATCGTGCACACCTACAGAACCTGGGCATATGCACAGGCTTTTTAATCACTTACAGCAGTGCTTTCTGTCTCTTGGACTCCTTCATTTCTAGGAAACAAATGGAAATGTGTTTATCACAAATGCTATTTTTGTATTTGTTCTTTTTAGTTTTCCTCCCCCTTGAACTGTTACTCTAATAGCTGGTTTTTCAGCTCTTAGAAGTTCAGAGAGACCTGAATTCAAAGCTATGCCCTTTCACATGGCTCTGCTTAGTCTGTGTGTTTAATTACATCTTCTGTAGAACCATGGTAATGAATTTTATAGCCCATTCTTTAAGGACAGCAGGTTGTGAAGGTCTTGAGACACTAGAACAATAGGCAAGTACGTCACATCTGTAGATCTTCCTCCTTGTAGAAGCTAGAAGAAACTTCAGTCCCACCCTCTCTGTCTTTTAACACTATACCTATCACTACATCTTCTCTGTGCCTTGGAAAACCTTAACATCACAGGGGTAATCTTCCAAGGACATGCTCCTACATCTGGCGTGAGCTCTGACCCTCCAGCCTTCTGCGTTTGGTGGATGGTAATTGTCTAAAATGCTGGGAACATGAATGTGAACTCCCAACGCTTTATGCTTCTCTTCCCTGACCACAATAGAAAAAAGGCATCTTTACGAAGTCATATTTCTTTGTTAACAGATGCTCATATGCAAAATGTGAATGCCTGCTCAGAGTATCGGTAGTTGGTCCTGTTGCAGTCACATTGATTGCTGGACTCTGATAGCTGCTGTCTGGCTTGTCGTTACTGAAAATGAGCCCTCGAGTAAGGCTAAGATTTACAGACCCCTTACAAACACACAGCAGCATTTCTGTTTTCTGCAATAATTATGCAGAGGTACTGAGTTGTAAAGCTGTTTATACCCTTGGTGATTTTCCAGTGCTTGTGGCATCTTTGCTAACAAAGATGAAAATCTGCTGTTTTAGTTTTTTAATTCCACAAGATTTTCTGTGTTCTTTTCAATATTCACACAAATGCTTTTACCCTTTTGCCTATCTTGCACCTGAAATTTGAATATTTTCTCTATAAATAGCTGCAAATTTCCTTCACTGTGTTGCTAAAAGCTTTTCCTGAAACCTCTCCTCCACTCTGATGCCAGTACATAATTGACAACATTAAAGTTTCTATCATTCTTAAACAATATGCCTTGCCTATAAGGTTGAAAGATATAGTCACACTGTTTCCTTGGTATCCAATATTTTCTATTAAAACTTAACTTCCTTAACTTAATATTAGAAGCAGCTGAAGAGAATGTTTGCTAACCTTTCCAGGATCCCACTCCTGGGTTTTTGTTTGAAGCTGTAGAAGTTCGTATGTTGTCCCCAAAGCTTCCATCTCTGGTTTTGGGAATCCAGGCAGCACATTGTGCAACTGGAAACCAAATAGCTCTAGCCAACTTCCAATGTCTACAAAACAAGAAAAGGATGCTGGCAAAAAGGCACATAAATCCTAGAAAAAGTGAAGGCAGTCTGCAGAAATTCCAGCTATGCAGAAATAATGATTTCACATCAATTTATGTTTCCTGTACCAGCTACAGCATTTATCGTTGTAAAGAAATTATTTGGTTACAAAGCATAGCTATACTCAAATCAATAGTGTTCCTTCTATCTATTTATAATGGAAAAAATTCAAATTAAGGTGCCTCCATTCTTCCCCTAATTTTAGCACTGAGAAAAGCAACAGAAGCTGCTATTAATTATTTTCTTGGTTACCATAAATGTTAAAGAAAACAGATCAAGTTCAATAAGGTGCAATCTATTAAAGAAATGACTTCAATATATTTAAGATTAGACACTTTTTGTATACGAAAGATTTCCGGAATGTTGAATCCACACCACAATTCAAGGAAAAGTTTTATTTTCATGAGAGACAGGTTACTTTTACCTGTTGTATACTTAGCAACGTCTTGGATTCTGCCAACTGGGTAATTATTTTCAAATGAGTAGAGATTAAATGGCTGTGGGACAGCATTCAGGTGCTTCCATATATTGTGATTTGGTGTCGTCCACCGACCAGCAATGACATCATAGTCCCGCTGACCCAGATGAACTAATTTAGTAAGAGAATCATAGAGTCCTCCATGAAAACCAATGATAACCTCAAAATCTGGATTAGTGTCCTGGTATATCTCTCCATATGGGGTGTACAAAATTTCTTTTATGACTTGGCCTCGACTGCTAAACACAGCTAGAGGTGTCCCAGTGTTATCACAAGCAACATAATATTCTTCTCCACTGCTTAATTCCATTGCAATGAGATGACCTTGTAGATCATAATATAGGGATGTTATTTCTGAGCTAGTGTGATTGTACAAGTGAGTAACTCTTATTGGGTTGGAGAGATCAGCATAAAAGAACTGTAAGTGTTGTCCTAGGCTTGATTTGCTTGCAACTCGTCTTCCAAGACCATCGTAACAGTATTGCACAGTCCAGCCAGACACTTTGTTATATGCTTTGTTCAGCAAACCATTAGAGTTGTACTCAAAGATCTCATTGCCTCTTTGCCTGAGAAAACCATCTTCGTCCATTTTATACTGAATTTCCCCAAGTCTGGTGATGCGATCTCGCAGGTCGTATCTCAGAGGAGTGAGGCGCGCGCTGTTCCCGTGGCTCAGCAAGTTGATGTTGCCATTAAGGTCGTAGCTGTAGCGCCACTGGGTTTTGTCATTCACAGACACAGTCTGGAGCTGACCATCAGCGTCGTACTCATAAAAATACCTTGTTATATTGGCATCTACACCCACACGTATGTCACAGATCACCATGCGACCCATGTTATCGTACTGAATGGTCATCCAGTAAGCAATAGACTTGAGAATTTCATACTGTACTTCAATCACCTGACCATTGGCACTGAAGATTTTGGTGTGTTTCATCACAGTGGTGGTTATAACTTGGTTTAAATCGTAATTAATGACGCTGAATTTTCCAAATTGTTCAGTCCTGCCAGAAACATCGACGTAACGGTACAGGTCTATGGGAAGGGGCGTCTCGTTGATCATGGCCTGCATGCTCGTGACACGGAAGTTGTTATAGCTGTAGTCAAATCTGGCATTTACGAGCCCTTCTTCACTAAACCTGAAGATCTGGCGACCAATGAGCGGACCTGTCCAAAACAAACAGGGGAAAGAGCAAAAATAAGAAAAATAATGAATTGTGCCCCTGGTTTACTTACCCTACAGATCTAGGACACACAGGCCATGACCTCAAATATACCCTTTAGCCTTACTACTCCTTAGCTGTCTCAGAAAATACCATTAACTAAGAATATGTCAGATTATTCTTTCACAAACCTTTATTAATGCTTGCTCTACAAATTATGTTTTATTAATATTTGTTTAAATGAATCCTGTTTTATTCATAATTATGATTTTTATTTACTTACAAGATAATTCTAAACTAAATTTATTTCACATGGTGATTTCCTTGCTCATATAAACAGTCCTTTTGAATTTGTTATATTACAGTGTAAACAAGGAAACTTGAAAATACAAACGATAAACCAACTTGATTTAGTATTTAGAAAATATCCATACAAAGGAATAAAACCAACAAAACATTCTAAGTGCTATTCCATACCAAGCAATAAAAAGAAAACTGTATTTCAAATGGGACAGCTATATTCACCTATGGACACAGACACAGAGATATACACACATATTTTTCTATTGAAACATAAAAGATAAGAACTTGTAGACATAAAAAAATGGAATTTAATGCCGGGTTAAGTGCAGGATCAGGGTGTTGCGAATGAGGAATTAGTGTCACGTTTTAAGGAGCCAAAAACTTCAGCAAAGTAGTCACAGTTAGACAAACCTGTTTGCCTGTATCTGATGGTACAGATGAACCCATCATGCATTAAATGTATTGTTTTAATAACCCCAGAAGATTCCTCGTAGGTGAACGTGACTTGCGTAGTGTCATAGAGGATCTCGGAGAGCCGGGACTGCTTGGTGTACTTGTAGAGGACCCTGCGCCCTGTGCCGGGGTACAGGGTCTGCAGCAGCTGCCCGTCCCTGGCCAGGTCCTGGATGAAGGCGGCGCCGCTGTCGGGAGGGGTGTAGATGTTGCGGTAGTAGCCCACGGAGAGCATGGTCTGCAGGGCGTGGCGCACCATGCTGGGCATCGTCACCGACTGCAGCGACTCCGACTGGTCGTACTCGAAGATGTAGCGCCGCTGGCTGTGCAGCAGGAGCATCACAGACTGCAACCAAACAGCAACGGCACGGTAAGGGGAGGGTCAGGCACACGGGGATCCATCCAGTGAGTGCGGGAAAGTTATGGAAATGCTGGAACAACCACTTGTTGGTAGCCCTGAAAAGATTTCTTTAGGCTTTTTTATGTCTCACTGATTCTTACAGCACTGAATCCGTTGGAGTTGTTCTCAGGTTAAGTAAAATGTAAATATTGCAGTTGTTTTGAATGTTATCTCCTTGGCCAACGAGAAAATTTCTATTTTGGGATGTGTTTTCATAGTTTATGTTGTACACACACTGGGACTGTCTGTTCACACGGACACAGAGGAGTCCAGCAGCCGAAATAGGCTGAAAGGATCTCCCTCTTTCTCTTTCCTTTTTTATTAATATCTAATCTAAATATCAATTCTATATATAAAGCCTTCTAACTTTTGATCATCAGTCACTGAACTCTAATTGTTTTGTGGAAGGCCCTAGAAATAGGGCTTCCCCTCTAAACAACCACTCACTCTTGTAGTTTGCTCTACTCTCTGTACAATTCCAAGGGAAGCTTTCAGCTCCAGGAGACCTGACCAGCAAGGTAGTACGAAACAGGAGGAGAATCATAATAAGTCTAGAGGTAAAGGCCTCCAAACTGGAAGGCAGATGTGGCTCTCACTAGCATTTCAGCCACATGCTGACTTGCTATGTTGCTTTGAAATATTTAGGGCATCCTCTCAGGAAGCAAGAGAGAACCTCTTCCTCACATACAGGCAGAGCATCTGCACCAGCAGATGTGTCTAGAGGAGCTGGAAAGGGGAAACTTTGTGCATGTACAAAGTGTTCGGCTCTTACTGCCATTCTGCTTATCTCCAGCACACACCTATGCCTTTTCCTGTATATCTGCTTTTAAATACACATTGCCCCAGAGTTCATTTCATCTCCATGCTTACAGATGGATGAAAATAGTCTGAAGGTTCTTTGGTGTGACTACTTCTATTGTTAATTTTTAATGTTTAGAAAGAATCTAATTTCTATACAGGTGCCTCGTGTTGGTTAATTGTGGCTGCTTATCTGGCAGATGAATGTGCAAGCACAGCAGACTTTTCCTATTGATAATTAAAGTCTGAGTTCTGTCTGCCTTCTCACCCACCATGTAAAGTCACAGTGTCACAGAGCACAAGCCAAATGGTGAACAGTCACCATTGAAACAAGGATAATGAAAACACAAAATGAAAATACATGGGGAAAGTCTGTAGTCTTTCCCCAGCTCTAGCAAGTGGCTTGGCTGGACCAGAGCACTGCACATTCCTTGCCTTGTCTTTGTTGTGCTGGAGCACCAACACTGCCCAGCTCTTACCCCACAGCTTAAACCTACCAGGCACATAAGTGAATTTGTCAGGCTTCTGCAGGATTGAGACATCATGCAAAACAAAGTCTTACACGGAACAGTGTGACCACTTTGTCAGAGAGTACTGGGGAAAGAAATCAGAAAAATAGGATTTTTTCCTCTCTAAGCTCCAAAGTCTTCTCTGTGAAGAAAACACTGTAAGATCAGCCCTACAATATGTTAAGTAACATTGGCCCTGAGCCACTTTTCTCTGACAAATAAACCAACTGCCCATTCAAAGGGCCAGAGATAGGCTCAGCCTTGGCCATCCTCTCCACACTCCCAGCACCCTGCCTGCCCAAGATGTGTCTCTTCCTGCCCTTGGCAAAAGACATCTGTCACCTGTACAGCAGCCAGACACACCAACATATGCCACTCCAGGTCACCCTCTGCCAACCAGTGATGACAGACCTTCACACCGAGCATTTTCTGATCACTTTATTGCTGCTCCGCCAACCATTTCGCTGTGTTTATTTTGTTTCCACCTTCAGTCAAGAGTCTCCAGTCTGCAGTAAACCACTGGCTGAACTCTCTCCTAGCACTGCTGTGACGCCTCTCTCTATATACTGCTCCCGTGCCTGTTTTTAAGCTGTCTGCCATTGACAGAGTATGAATAACAAGATCAGAAACATCCCCAATATAACTTTAGTGCCCCTGTGTTCCATTTTTACAGCACTTCGTGGCTTTTTCACTTTTGTCCAGGATAGTAAAAAGATAGACAGTACAAGGGCTGGAGAAATAGTATCCTCTGAAGCCTATTAGAGGATACCATAAAGGGAAAAAAAAATTAATTCCCAATTCATCCTAATAATATTACAATAGATTTTTCAACTCTGCACAAATTGGGTTCTAATTGTTTTAAAGGATTTCAGAGGGTAGCTCATAAAACATCCAAAAAGCTGTCATTTTATTAAAGCAACCAGAGCCTGGTCAACCACATAATGATTGATGCCGTATGGTGGATCAAGACAAACAGCCAGTGGCAATTACTGCGAGCTCTGCTGGGAATACACAAATGCTGAGTATCACCACTAGATGTCATTTCTGTCCAACAGAAACACACAGCCACTCATCTGTTTTGTCTGCCAGATTTTGGAAGTGAGCTTGGAGTATTCAGGAGATTTTATAACAGCATTAACTAATTGAGGAAAGTGACCAAAATAAGAGGAACTGAATCTCATCAGTTAGAATTATTTACAATGCTAATGTTATAGTGCTTTTTAAAACCTTAACTATTTGAGCTAATTTTGTAAGGGCTAGAGATTTTTGAAGACGTACAATTAACTCATCAAGTGCTAAAAATGAAGAATTAAATAACTATGAATTGGAAGCGATCTATATAATTCTTTTTTTTTTCATGTAAGAAATTATTGGGTCTTACAAGGCTTCAGACAACCTTTAGCAATCATTACATAATTAACACAGTGAGTTTTAACGGAGCCACAAAGTTATATTTCAATGTCTAATTTTGACAGTGAATTTATCTTTCTTTGGCACAAGGAACAACAGTCACGACAGCACATTATATATCTGGGAGACTATTGTCCATGGTGTTGAATGAATTTCCACAATTTTAATGACAATTACAGCATTACCCAAGCTGCTACCCGAACTGGTAAGCTTTTGCCACTTGCTTCTACAAGATCAGGATGTGGCCTTTTGTGTAGAATTCTAGAATAACAGTGTTAAGTTATATGACTGACTTTATGAGCTCATCATAACTAAGAACAGACAAAGTGGTTTGGAAAGATAAGAAGCATACATCTTTCCAAAATTACAGTCCATTGGGTCCAAAGAAAAATATAAGAGATGCCTCTAAAAGGCACATTGCCTAAGTATTTGAAAGCTGTACGAAATGCCTGTTTATTTGTAGTTTGTAAAGGAGCATATAGACAAAAAAAGCCCTGACAAATTTATCTGAAACAAACTTCTGAAGCTCCTGGGGTTTGCCAATCTTGTTAACACATGCAAGAACCACACTGCATGCAGACAAGGAGGAATCACATTTTTATGCATTTTCCAGTCTTGATCATTTTTTTTCATTGGGTTAGGTTTAAGTTTTTTGAGGATCAAGCTTAAATACATCCCAAATAAGTACAGCACAGTTTATCTTAAAAGTACACATTTGGAACTCTTTAATACACAAGAAATTTCAAAGTCACTGGATTTCCTGTGTGTAATACCTCCTTATCAATGTTCCTTCTCCTGCCCCCCTGCCCCCCAAGCCTTTTCCTGTGGTTTATAGGTTCAGAGAAAATGTTCTGCTAACTCAGGTTGTATTGGATAGTTCAAGATGCTGCTATCTAAAAAGCTGAATATGAGCTCAAACTGAGTTCTGAAAGCTTTAAAAATACAGATTGGCTTTCTGGTTTTGAAAGACAAGACCAAACAAAATGTTACTACAGATGAAGATGTTCCTCCTTGGAATGTACAATATTTATCTCCATATTTTGTGATCATTACCTCTGGACATACATGGAACTTACAATATCCAGGGAATTTGGATGCAAAGTCACCATAAAAGCAGAACAGTAACTAATTTCATATTAGTATTTCTCCCCCACCAAATGCCCCCCATAAATACTGCAGGAAGCTTTCTCCTCCCAGGATCAATTCCTTGTTCAAAATACAGCACTGAATAGGTAAGCTTGTGCTCATGGGCTCCTAATTTTGGCTTAAAAGAATTGTGTTTGTGGGGATAAAAAAGTTCTCTTTCAGGACTGCTATCTTTCTGACTATTATCCAGAGCAGCAACATGATTTTCAGCAGCTAGGGTGTCCTTTGTTCACTTGAACTTGGACTGAGACCATAGAGTTGTTTTAGCCTACCAATTAAAGAAATCTGAGGTGCTGATAACTGTCTCTACAACTAAACTATGTCAGTTTTGAGCAGGTGACATGTAGGTCTGAGCATATCCAGAGACATTTTTATCTAGCTATGTAATTCTATGCATTTTCTGTTTTAAAAGCCCTACATACTCTTGCAAGAGGCAGCATTGTAACATAGTTCAAAACATATTATAATAAATAAACACAATATAATAAAGCCAAATACTTTTTTGCTTTGGCATAAACCCCACTTTTAAAATAATTTACCTTTTCTAGATATGTGTAACTCCATATTTTACCATCTGCCCATGTTCTGGAAATGATGTTCCCACTTGGATCATACTCCATCTTCTCAGTCCAGGTTCCTCTTTGGATATAGGTGACTAATCCGGAGTGTGAATAGGTGATATTGACCTCATTGTACTTGCTGATGGGGGACCACAAAATGGGGCGTCCTGTCTGGTCATACATAATTCGAAGAGTGAATTTGCGGTGATCATCATAAATCTTTCCTGTTCTGGTTACGTGGTCGAAGTCAATGGAGAGCAGGTTTCTGTTGTGGGTCTAAACACAAAGGTACAGTAAGGTAAGAACACAATGCATCCTAAGTACATCCAATGCAGACATGTCTGTGTCAGCCCTAATCAAAGTGAGCAAACGTTTAACATTGTGAGTTGGGCCTTACTGAAAACAAGAAAATTTAAAAGATTCAGATGAGAAACAGAAGGACCAAAAAAAAATTTGTTCCTTTCATTCAGAGTTGCTGTATTTGGCACTACATGATGTTTCCACTGCTAGACCCTCACCTCTGCTCTCACCCTTTCCGAAATTTTTCTTCTTTCTTCTCAGCTGTGGATGAACATCATAATTCCAGCCAAAGATGTGTAGTTAAGCTCACAAACTAAGACCTACTATCTCAGATCTTGGGCTCTGTTAACACTGACAGGTTAGCTGCTGCTCTGGGACAGCCCTCACATCCCAGATCACATCCTGGTGCTGCGAAGTGCAGAGCTGTGCTTGCAGCTCCTGGAGACCCTGCTCACCAGTGTTCTCATGCTTCCTCACAAAACCACCCCACTCCCAGACTCCTGAAAGCCAGCAGCAGCAGTGCCTGGCACCAGCCATACTCCCTGTTGCAGCTCTCACCACATCTAGGACCAGCAACTCGCTGTTCTGACAGATGGACAGCAGCTCAATGCTCGATTTCAAATCAAGTTCAAAACTGAGTCAGATTCATGAAGACAAAATACATTTATCCAGTGCTATCATCATCTGCCTCCTTGCATCATTCAGTCACTGGGCAATCTCCATTAAACAGCATTTAAATCAGAGATATAATTTAGGGAACCATGAAATATTGTTCATTGACATGTCTTTTTCAGATCAATGCTCGATATGCTTGTTGCATTAATCTATCACATTTTATCTGATCCCTCTATTCCCATGAATAACTTCCTTATAGCACAGACAATGCCAGTGCAGGTGTCAGCACAGAACATGGCTCAGTGCTTGCTCCTCTCTGAGACCTGGAGGCACAGCCACCAAGCAAATAGTTAATAAACCCTGGTTAATAATTCAAGATGTGATTAGAATGAAGATTTTTTTTTTCTTTCCTCTTTCTGTTTTTAGATACAAAATAATCTGAGAATCTAGAAGAAGCAGGTGTTCTTCCTTTGATAACCATTTCTGGAGTTTTATGTACACACATGTCTAATTTTAATAGTGTTCATTTACAATAGCTGTAAAAACCTATATACCCCTGTAGACTGCTGTAACTATTACAATTTATGTTCTAATGACAGTTAAGGAGCGCAAGAAAAATATGATGCTCAGTTCAACTACATCTGCTTGTATACAGACTGATGGTTTAAGTTTAATATGTTTTTTAGAAAACTCCTTAAAATTTCTGAAAACAAATCCTCTTGGTGACAAAATAACGGAAAAGTGAGCAGCAGGTATACCCTAGGTCAGATTCATTTATGTTCCATGTATATGTTTAATATTCTTATTGCTATTACTATCATTGTAGCTTGCAGTTAGCAGAAAGAAGAGCCTTGAATACAAATTGCTTGCAATCTGAATTTCAGAGACTATACAACAAGTAAGAATGAAAATCAAGCAGAGGCAGAATTAACAGCAAAGTGGAAAGCAACAGTGCTTGAAAACTCACAGAGTTAAAATAAGGTTAAAATACTTCCCTTATATTGCACATTTTATGTCTCATTCGTTTACTTTCTCATATTAAAGTTAGGTTTAACACCCTTCTCAAGGCAAGACAGGATCATAAATGGGTAGGAGGACTCATTTCAATGTTGCTATTGACAAGCTGATTTCAAATCCCAGTGGTTTCATGAAACGACTCCTCCAAGATACATAAACTATAGTAAGGTTTCCCCCGAGAGTGGCTGGAACTTTGTTTGTTATGAGCCAGGGAAAACTGGTTTCTGAAAGCAATGTCAGGTTGGAAAATCAGCTAATAAAAATAGGGAGAAAATTCAGCTGACTTCAATAATGTTAGAAATGAATAAAAAGGTATATTCATTCTGTATTTTTTAAAAATTTGTTGACTCTACTTCCATTAGGTTTTTCTCTAGAAGTTTTACAGTGAGAGTATCACATAAAGGTGCACTTCTTTTGATTTCATTTCCCAGCATATCCTGTCCACCCTGCCTGATGTGTAAGTCAGATGAGATAATTGCATTCATTCCTTGTCTGTGTTTTGATTTGAGCCAATGTAAACTCATAGACCCTGGCAGAGGACTTGGTCCCATCTTTAGAATTTGCTGTACGACTGGTAAATAAAAGGAGATCATTTGCTAAGTGCAATAATGAACATGGCTGTCAAACCCTGTGCCTGTCTGCAGGACTTTTGAATGGAGGCCAGTGAGTTACTTAGGTTNAAAAAAAAAAAAAGGCAAAAATAAGTAAGACTGGCCAAGCATTCAATTTTCAATTTTGTAGACATTCAGTTATAAAACCTGGATTGCATCCAACGCCACGTTCCTCAAGTTATGCAGAAGTCAGGAGGGAGCAGAGCTGCATTCTAATCAGTGTATTACTATGCATCACGCTCATCAGATTTAACAGCAGTCTTTGCTTCATTTTTAGAAGTCAATTAAAATAGCAGTTCAATTGATAAAAAAGAAGTCTTGCTAGATTAAGATTGATGTTAAAATGCCCGATTGTACATAGATTTATTATTAATATAAAATGCATACATGCCCACAGACTGTTTTATATACGTTCAGGAAGCGCAGGGGCAAGCAGTTCTGCACTTAAAGGAAACCTGTGGTTAACTTCTCTTTCCCACATTGATTTAGACCCTGAGATAAAGTTAGATGACTGTTCTAGCACTTCAGTTAACTTACTCACTTCTGCCCTATTTCCACAGCAGGGAATTCACAGAAATCCGAGTTTTTAAAAGCCAATGTTTCCAGCATTATTCAGAACATGCTAACAGTGGCCTCTTTCCAAAACTGGAAATAACACTAACAGAGTGACATGCTTTCAAGATGGTCGCTAATTGCTATTAGAATTTAAAAAAGTTAGGACCAGGTAGCAAAGGAAAAGCTTTATTTTACTTCTCTTCAAGTAGGTCATCCTTTATCTCATCCCCAGCTACCTGCCTTCTAATTTATACCTTTTAGCAGTCAAAGCCGTTTGTTTCACTGATGGTATCATGACCGATTTCTAAGTAACATCTTTATACCTCATTTCTATGCTTTTTTTTTTTTCTTTCTCAGAAAACTCTTCCATTGTGGCTTTTTCCTTTAACTGAGGGCTTCTGCAAGTGTGTTCATTTCCACTGAGAACTGCTCCAATCTCCAGAGCCTTTTTTTACATTTATTTTCAAAGTTCAGCATAGTTCTTTCTGCCCTACATTGCAAGCTTTTTAATACACTTCCTATTGTGCCAGGCATGGCATATTTATTAAGTGTTTAAATACTTCTTTTTAAAAATGTAACTCACTAAAACTTTTCAGGTCTGTCCAGAATCTCATCCAGCATAAGGACTTTCAATGATGGTATTTTTTTTTCCCAGCAGTACTCAAGGATCTGTCCACAGTAAGTCCTAAATCCATTTCATTATTTGGTGTACTGTTTCAAATACACCATAGGATGGTACTTTTGTTCCTGCTGTGCTGCATCTCCTATAGTCACCAAGAAAAGAGAGCTGTCTCTGGGCAGACTCCTTTGCTGCACTGTTCCAGCTCCTTCCATCTCTACCGACCCACATTCCACCAGCACTCCATGCAAGCATCTCTGTGCTAAACATGAACTCCAGGATCCAGATATTTCTGCTATTCTTCGGAGTCCTTTTCATGGTATTCAAAGCCTCAGTAGACCATCTGTCCCTTTCTCTTTTGCCTATGGTGTCTCCTTTGTGCAGAATACAATTCATTGATGATCTTAGAGGTCTTTTCAAATATTAATGATTCTATGACTCTAACATTTCTCCTCCTTTCCACTTTAAAATCCTTATTTTAGAGGAACCTGTGCTATCCCACCAGGCTCCCTCTAGCCTAGCCTTGCCCTGGCAGCTCTCAGAACAACAGTCCTAGAGCTCAGTACAGCCAAGGAAGTCAGTACAGTCAGCTGGCTTGACCTTCTGAGAAGGCAAGGACAATTCTTAAATTCTCTTGATCTTGGATAGGTATAAAAAGACACACCTTACAGAAATAAGAATGCAATGTTCAAGAGCTGTGTTGCTAGTGCTCACTTTTAGAAGGACAAAGAGTAAAAGACATCAGCATACTGAAATTATTCTTACGCTTGTCTCTCACCTTCCATCCTCGTTCTGGAGGAAGGTGAAGGAGGAGGAATACATCAGTGGTTTTGTGCACCAACAGCCTATTCCAGAGGTAGGTCAGTCAGTTGACCTCTAGATTCCTTCAGTGTTGCAATATTTCAACAGACATCTTATGCCTCCAGCCAGAATGCATTTAATACTGACCAACTTGTGAATTCATTTTATTTTTTTTTTGCCAGAAAGTGTTAAGGGTCACATAGAAACAAGTGAAAATAAGTTAAAGGAAACTGCAATCAATTTCAACAATAGAAAATACAAACTGCCTAATGGGGAAACTCTGCAAGATGGAGTAGTTGTATTAAATAGAATTGTGATGAACAACTAGTCCCTGGCAATGTAAGCAGAATAGATGACTGACTACATCCTTTCTGTTTACCATCTTATTACATAAGATTCTTGTAGAAAAATGCACCATACTGTTATTTAAGCACAAAGTCAAACAGAAAGCGACTCCAGCTTTGTAGGCAACATGAGCCAAGGAAGCCACAGTTTGCCTTCTGCCATCTTAACATGTTTGTCACAGTGCTAAGTTCAGCTGCCTCCCTATACAGGGCTATGAGGCCTCACACTAATTTAGATAAGAAGGAGGCAGAGAGTGGGCAAGAAGAACTAAAAGAAGCTTTTGCCCACTTGCAAGATCCTAAAAACTAACTGTGACTGTCAAATCCGAACAATGTCCTTTCAAACACGTCTTTTGCACACAGTGCCCAGTCTGGCCAGATCTTCCAAGCCTTTCATTTTTGATTGAGCAGTTGAAAAGCAAACAGATGGTATACTTAAAAAAAATTCTATACTGTCCCATAATCAAAATGAGATGGTTTTGATTTTGGTAGTTTTGACAATCTAGAGATTTTAATAACCATCTCTATATTTTCCGAGCTAACAGGTGTACCTTCAGACATAATTCCTATCCAGAAAGGCTTTAGTCAATAACACAATATTTTTAAGACCAAAATTCCCACTTGTACTGTTGGTACAGGTATTTTAAGTGGTATTCATGTGAAAACCAGAACTGATTTAATAAAAAACCTGTTTAGCAAAGCAGCAATCTCTTTGAGACATGGTGTTATGTAATTAAATGCTAAATGTTGACCATCTGTCATTGTACTCACAGGTAAAAATAAACCAAGGATGCAATGTTAAGGAGCCATGGTGTAACCCAGCCAGAGGGAGCTGGGGGGTTTGAGAGCATGTGGCAGAGGGCAGAATTAATACACAGCCTGTCTGGATACACAGGGGGGCTCTACATCACTCTGAGTCGCTGGAAAGGCACTGGCCAGGGCACCCAAAGTGTGTCCTGCAAGAGCCTCTGCCCTGGGCAGCAGCTGGCACCACTTAGCTCCCCCAGAAGAAAGAGGGTTGATAGATCTGAGAGAGGCAAAACGTGGCTCCAACTCTGCTGCTGTGCTGGAGTAACTACACATTGTCCTTTGCTCACAGCTTCTTCCAAAGCCATAATTAAGTTCTTAGTTGAAAAAGAAGAGGAAGGAAAAAAGTAATTATGTCTTGAGGTCAAGTCTCACAATCAAAATCAAACAGAGATCAAACATCCCTGAGAGTGCTGGAGGAGTCTGGTTTTGAAATTCAAGGCTGGAGCCCACCATTGATACAAAATTTTCATTCTTACAAAGTATAACATTTCAACATGATTTTAGTTCAATGACTTTCAAAGGGAACACTTCACTTACACAAGAGGAAGCCTTACCCTTAGCCTTCTCTCAAACGTAGAGATATTGCCTTTGGTCTGCTCCCTCCTTTGCCTCCATTCAATGAGATTTGAGTTATGCTCTCCAGGAAGGGAGATATTGCACTTCCCTAACGTGGGGCTGACAACCCCTGCTAGAATGTGAGGTTCTGTGTTAAGCGTGATTTCCATTCCACTGGCAAAGGTGACTCTCAGAGACCCGTCTGGGCTGACCCGGTAGATGTTCTGTGTGTTATCTGTCAAAAAACAACAAAAATCAGGGAACAGAGAAAAGTGCAGATCTCCAGATTTATAAACCAAACGTTAGGCACAAGAGGGCTGAGTTTGTAACCCTGGGGTGGTTACAGACAGCTGAACATTGACTGCGGTGTGAATTCTGCAAGCTGTAACCTCCAGGCCTTCCCAAGTCTGAAGAGCTTTTTATTACATTTGGCCTGGTGATTTCCATTGTGAAGGTTTCCTGCAGCAGGAACCAAGAATTTTTACTTTCAGCTTAAAAGTATGCAAAACCATAGGCTGAGTATTGACCACTGATACTGTGATGATCTTAGCATGTTGCAGAGCACAACTGGACAATGTACTGCTTGAACAACTGCAAGAGTACCTGAGGTCAAACAAGAAAGCTGTTTTCCAAGTATCTAGGATGACAGCTGGTCTCCCAGTCTGTCCCTTTTCCATGTATCACTGTACAAAAAGCCTGTCCTCTTCCCCATTAGCAGCTGGACCCTGGGGTTGAGGCACAGGGATGATCAACCACAAGGCTGAAGCCTGGTGCAACAGACTGACTGGGAAGTGACTGTGGGCAGAAAAATTAATGCATCAGCAGTGGTGAGCAGTGAGCAGCTCCAGAGGCTCAGGACTGTGCCACAGAGGGCTGTTGAGGGAGCTGGGGTGACCCAGCACAGCCTCCCTCTACTCTCCCAAACTACCAGAAGTATGTGGAGGGTCCAGAGCAGGCCACCACTGAGAGGATATGAAAGCAACAGACACTGGAGCTATTTTTCCTTGCCTGGGCACTGTAATTCCTCCTCTGCAGGCAGAGCTGTGCCACATTGTCTGGCATCTGCTCAGGCTGGGCTATGGAGGTTCCTGCAGCTCAGCTTCCAGGGAGAACTCCAACATGAGCCTGAGTTTAGTGCTAACATACGAAACAGAAGTCTCACCCTTACAGCAAGACTGAACTCATTCCAGCTAGGATCCAAAGCATCCTTCTTTTAAGCTGGTCCACACAGAAGTAACTGGTCCAGTTCTTGAGATGTGAATACATAGAAAAGAGTAGGGTATGCCAGAAAGTAAAGATAACTGGATGTAAGGATACCACGCCTGGCTGGCTGTTCACAGGGTGCTTTGTGCTAGTTTCTCAGAGATATGTAGACATGCAAATTATATGAATTTATATGACACATAATAATAACGAGAGCTGTTCATTTCTGGCACTACCTGTTGTGTGCAAGCATTTTCCTGAGACAGACCTTGATAATACAATAACTTTGAAGAGTTTCAGATTTAAGGACAGACAGATCAGGCAGCAGACAATGCAGAGAGCAGATGGAGTCATGTGGCCAAAGCCTAACAGGTGACACAACAATGTAATTATTTCTATTAATGCAGTGTTGTCTCTACTACATAATAGTAAAGAAGAATGAGTGGGTATCTTGTGAGGTGAGCTCTTCCTAGTTTTTTCTTATTGACCAAAACTTGAGAGAAAGAAAAGTTCTGTGATGTGCTCAGTTATAAAGCTTTTCTATAGCAGATCTGGAAAGAAACCAGAGAGCTATTTCCCAGCACTTACTCTCTCAAAGCCTGAGCAATCCATTGACAACAAAAAAACCCAACAAGGACAAAAGACCCCAGATGGATTAAACTATGCAAACCCAGAACTTTGGTGATAAATCTGCAAAATCTGGAGGAGGACATTGCATTCTGGAGGACACATCCCATCTGGAAGGGCACTACCATTAGGCAGAAAGCAGTATTTTTTTTGAGATATATGATGTTACCAGGAAAACACTGTGCTGTCTACAGGAGTTGAGTCAAAATCTAATCTCCGAGGCAGCCACTAGCAGAGGTGGATCATGTTTTCCCCCTTCCTACAAGTGCTGTCACCAGGACACATAACCACCAGAAAGAATACACACTACTGGCTAAACAAGGCATTTCAGTGCTAAAATGTCAGTGGAACCTGTCATTCTTCTGGGAAGTATTTCTTAGAGTAACAAAGCTCAGTGTATTACAGGTTAGTCCAAGTCTTCCAAATACTGAAGTAGAAAGTAGCTTGTAAGCCTACAGACATCAGAGATTTCAATAATTAGATTTTATCCACGGGATTCTTCTAGGAGAAGAAGAATTCACTTGTGGCTTGTTTCTAACTGGTAGCCCAGGAGAATTGTAGCTGTTTGTGCTGAAGCAAGGAAGAAACAAATGAACTAATTCTAATGTTTTTTTTTGGCCAACAGTTAAGAATGCAGTAATGTATAGGGTTCGAAATGCAATGATTAGGGAAGAAGTAACATAAATGCTTTTATTACCTTGTTTTAAAGTATATATTGTAGAGGTAGCTGAGAAGTTTGTGGCTGTGATCACATTCTCCCTGTTTGAAGTATCAAGTTCCACTCGTGTCAGTTTTTCAACATCGCTGTGGAAGCTGCTGACTTCCCCTGTTGGGAAGGTTGCATTGGTCAGGTGGCCATCGGAGTCATACCTGCAAACATGATGTCAAAGAGCCATGAAAATACACCACTAGGGTCGTGTAGATACTCCTAAAAGCAGAAAAAATAGTGAAAAAAAGTATGACGCATTATCACTACTGTGAAGTGAAAAGGTAAGAACTGGTCCAATTAGTCACTTAAAATGCATTCAGTACCTAATCTGAATTCCTGCTTGGAGTCTTTTTCAGTAGTGCTGGATCAAGTACAACTGAGAACACTATGAGACGCTACCTACATCACTCAGCCTCTGCCAGGGGTTTCTGTGCTGCTCACGGCTCGCTGGGGTTTCCCCCAGTGGGCTGCGATGCAGGAACAAGGCCACTGGAGGTCACTCGGTGTTCAGGCATCCAACTCACCCCTAAAACGGCATTTTCATACCCATAAGATTAAATAAAACCAATTCTTACCTTCTGCAACACTTAAAAGCTGCCTTTTGCCACAGATGTGTGAAGTACATAATATGACTGGTGAATGTAAAAAGGGGACCTAAAGCGTAACAATAGTGATAAAATTAGATTGAAATCTACAGGAATTAAGTTGCCTACATGGATTTTACTGTTGTGTTTCATTTCCCATGGGCCTACTTAAATCAGCAGGAACTTCTCACCTAGAGCACTACATTTCAGTTCACCAAAACTTCATCAGTGCTAAAGAAATCTTTGTAGTTCAAGGTACTTGATTGTGAATCAGGCCATGTTACCAAAAAGTCAATAATTAATTCCAGAGCTCTGGAGCAGCATTTCTAGCAGGTCTTTTCAGTTCTACCAATATATTCCTCCTTTCTGATGGTTCACACAGAAACCAGCACAGAATATTGCTTGGTGCTTGATATCGTTTCATAACAAGCCTCACATCTTAAAAATCTTATTGATGCTGACATGTTTTTGTTCACCTAAGACAACTCACTGATATTGCAAAGTATTTGCATGAGCAAAACCATGTTCATAAGGCAGAAACTCGTTTGTGCAGGTAGGAAAGCATAATTAAGTTTTCCTTGTCTCCTCTCATACACCAAATATATCCTCAGCTGGTGTATCAGCTGGCAGAACTGTACTGCCTCCAAAGGAGCTCTTCCAATTCACATCAGCAGATGATCTGGCTATGTCCTTCCCTTTAAGGTATTGGCATCATTTCCTTAGGAGCTTTATTTGCCCTTAATTAGTCAGAAAAAAAGTATATGTCACAAGAAGTATTGGTGAAAAAAGTCAGGACTTTTTTGTCTTCCCTCCAATATAAAAAAATAAAAATAGAGCAGGTGCTCTTTTCCAATTAAACACTAGAGAATGAACTAGTGACCATCTTGTGTTTTTTTTCAAATAAGTTGAAATTAATCAAATGTTAAATTCAAAATAATCTCTCTCCTTTTCACCTCTCACTACCCTTACATACATTGTGTGACTTTTTTACATTCTCCCCTTACGCTGGTTCTGTGCAAGTTGACTGGGTGCCACAGGCAGCGATTAAAATTGACTCAGATCACTACTTTTCATCATTAGAAAACTCTATGAACATCAGGCAAATATTTCATTTCAACAAATATTTCATTTACTGCTTGATCACACAGATATGACAGCTTGGTAGGTTATTTGGATTTGCTACTGTACCACAGAAAAATGCCCCCAAACTGCATTTTTAAGGTGCAAATACAGCTGGTTTATTGCAATGTACTTGTGCTCAAGACACAGGATCCATCTTCACTAAGGATCCAGTTTTGCTGCTGATAGTGCTGCTGCTGAGATATAAAACTCCCTGTGTAGCTGAAAATGGGATAAACTGCTCCTGGATGGCAGGCCAGGTAGGTGCTGACTTGTAATGAGACCTCAGCACATGCCAGAGGCCTCTCACTTATGTAGATGGTCCCACTGACTTCAAGGAGGACATGCAGAAGAGTGTCTCCGTATTGATTCCACACCATGATCATCTAAAGGGTTTTTTTTCTTCCAGATTGCTCCAAGAAACCCAGCCCTCTGAGGACAGGTTCTGTCACCTTCCACATGATGAATAGCAGCACACTGGGACTCAGCTCCTGCAGAGCAATGTCCTACCCATACTAATAGGGGTGGAATAATGACATATTTCTTAATGTTAATTTGGGGCTCAGTTATGCCACTGTTAATCATGTCAGTGACCATTTAATCATGCAAATAATTGCATTGATTTCAGTACTCACATGAGGAAGTGCTCACCAGTATTTGAAATGCACACATGGGGATATTGCTTCACAATCCATTTGCATTTCTATGTGTAGCACAGTTAAGAGTTATATCATTTCGAAAGGAAAGCGGTCTAATTAATTTTTTCAGAGAGAGTTGTTTCTCGCAGGTGTTTTCCCGTCCTTGATTTAATAGAGGCCCAGTGCTTCCCCTCCCCTTTTACAGCCTTAATGACACAATATTAAAAGAAATCTAGAGGACTTAAAATTGTACATTAGCTATATAATTGTATGCAAGAGCTCTTTCAGCACTTCAGTTCCATCAGATTAGAGTAGATGTATGACAAGTACTTTTGTAGGTGGTTTTCTACCTCTTAATAATCTCCCTCTGTGAGTGAATCTGACATATAGGTAGATGTTCTGAACAGGTCATTATCTTTGCTCATATTCCCAAGTATGTGTGATATGTGTTGTTAAACAAACTCATCCCTATTTCAGCTTGACAGTGCCATGGTTGAATTTTTGGATGTGAATGCAAATCTAGCTTAAGCACAGAAGATGATTTAAACCAATTAGAAAGTTGCTCTTAGTTCCAGTACTCACGAGCAACTCATATATATAAGTAAACCCTTAAAAAAATTCTAATTTTCAAACTGAAATTGGTTGTCAGTACAGTATGTGACCTCTCTGGAAAACAGTATCTGAGTAAAAGATAACTAAGGCCATCACAGCCCATGGCCTATTCATGGCAGCAGGTGAGCAGCATCTCCTGAAAGCACAACAATTGAGTCCAGAGGTGATTAAGCCCACTGTCCTGCTGGCCGGAGCAGATCGGGTGACATTCTGTGTTTCAGCCACTGAGGAATTTGTAACGTATTATGAAAATGACTTAAGATATTAGACTGAACACAAATATGAATGACATGACTTTATTAATTGACATTATTTAATTTTGTTGCTGTTTTTGTAAAGCTAAAGTTGTAATTCTGTTAATTTTCCCTGACTGATGTAGGCTGGCAGGAGTGTGTGGTTGTGCAAAGCCTGGACGACTCGAAGCATTGGTGAGGACAGTATTACCCTGTAGTTAAAGCTGGAAAAGTATGTAAAACTGTTTAGTTTAGCAAAATTTCTTTGTGTTAATCATATACATCATATCAATCCTCCCAAGGCACAGGTATTTCTTAATGAAGAAATCTATATTACATACAATGGGAGGCACTTGTAAGGAGGTAAAGTTCTTTAAAAAAACTTTCAACACTTGAGCCATACTTTAAAAAGAGGAACAAGCAATAGTTGTGTGAAATGGTTTATGCTCAATGTCAGTGGGACAGAGAAAGAATGCCAGGACTGAAAGGCACATGACTAAAAATAATCTGTTCTCCCATGCTCTAACAATCAAGGCCCTGCAACAAGGCCTGGTGTTCAGCATTTTAACAGACACGACTTGGAGCTGCTGTAAAGGCTCTTTGAAAGTGTCATTGGTCTGTAGCCTGGACTGACACCATCATCAAGTGGGGATATAAATGCATAATTCTCAGCACTGGAATTATTAAAAGGAAGCATACATACATTTACAGTCAGTTCTGTTTATAAATGGTGACTCTGATCAGTGTTTGAACAGCCCAGGGTAGCAGTGAGCTTTGTGCTGCTGCAAGAGAGTTTAAATTTCCATCAATAGATGTTTGATAATGACAACTGAACCAGGAAGGTCCTGTATGCTTTTGTTTTCCCACGTATTGTAAAAAAGGCCCTCTCTAATGGCTTATACTTATGCCCACCCTGTTAATTTAGTCTTTTACAGAATAATAGAGAACAGGATGAAGAAACATCTTGTTGAATAAAAAATCCCACACACTAGGCAGCAGTTTTCTCCGCTTTTATCCTACTTTCATTTGAAGAAATTATAATTCTAAAAACCTGTTATGACAGGGACTCAACTACCTCTCCAGGTGACTCAGGCAGTAACTCACTTCTTATCAATGTGTTTTTTGTTCCTATCTCACCTGGATGGTTTTCATTTTAGTTTTTGACCATGAACTCCTATGGTCCACAGAAAACAGGCACTATTATCCTCCTTAAAGACTCTGAACTAGGACTGCAATGTTAACATGATTTCCATACAGCAGTTGTTGCATCCTCAAACAGGGATTATAACACTTAATTACAAATAATGAGAAATCCTGATACATCACACCTCTTTATAAACCAAAAATGAACTTTCTCTTGGGTTGTTCTTTCTCTGGGACCAGACTGGGATGTTCTGACTCTATCTTCAACTGTCTTGTCTTGCTTTTTAGAAGTTCTGTCAATGGTCTTGCTTATGAAGCCTTTCCTACTCCCCTTATATACGACCTTTTGCTATTACATATCCTTTTGCTATTATTATATATCTTCCTCCCCTGCTGACAGAGACAAGCTCACTCTTGTGTTTGAATATTCCTTCTACTGGGATTCTCAACTTCCTTTGCAACATTCCTTCCTGATGAGCAGGCTGATTTTCCCCTTTTTGCCTTCTTTGGGAATTTTGCAAATTCCTGATTCATATCACAACTTGCTTCTACCACTTACATTACAAAAAAAAAAACCCTCATATTTAGAGAAACAGATTCACAATAAGAAAGTGCAAATGAAGTATAATTTCAGGGAATTTCTGCTGTACTTAACAGGCACTGTGCACAGAGCTTTGACATATGACAGGTTTAGGCACCTAAGAAATGGTAGTGCTCAATTTTAAAAGCTTGTGCAACAGCACTGCTTGTCCTGTCTCATGCAGTGTTAGTAGCAGGGTGTCTTTTTAAATGACTAGAGCTATCTAAAAAAGTTTCAGTGTTCATTTAAAATAGGGTTCCTTGCACCAGGCATTTAACATCATGGACTTACTCATACACAGTCGTCCATCCGTTTTCATCGCTCTTGGTTGCTAAAAGCCCCGTGTTCCCAGGATATGTCATCAGGGCCAGGTTGTAGCCTTGGGCATACACCCTTTTGAGAACGCCATTGCTGCTTATGGTGAGCCAGTAGACCTGGCCCCCCGGCACCACGACCCACAGGGGCAGCCCGCTCGTGTCCCTGCGGATGTGAACCGAGTTCCCGTTGCTGCTGGTGATGGTGGCGACATCCCCCTCGCCGCTGTAGGAGAAGTTGTAGATGTAGTCCCTGGTGATGAGGTTGAGCGTGTGCAGGTGGGTGCCGTTGATGGTGAACTGGTAGAGCTCCTGGTCGGCGGGCGAGGCGATCTCGTACAGGCTGGCGTCGCTGAGGTGAGCCTTGTTGCGGCTCACGGCGCGGATCCGCACGTTGCCCAGGTCTGCCACGTACAGAGTGTCATCGGGAGACACTGCTAGGGAAGAAGGTGCTTTCAGCTTTGCATCTTTGGCATATCCGCCATCGCCTGGAGGAGAAATGGTAATTTCAGCAATCTCTAATGTCCTTGTTTCAGCTGATCCCCTAAGCCTGACACACTGCTTCTCCTCAGTATCATTTACAGGTCAATAAAACAATATCCTCTTCCAACTAATTAAATCCCTATTATCTAAGGTTGGTGCAATTCTAAATTAGTCTCAGTGAAGACAAACAAGAATATAAATTATCCGATTCACAGTATTTTTTGCTGAGCCCCAATCCCTGCTGCTCAGGAAAGCTCTACTGCAGAACTGTGAAAGAAAAAACCATGATACCTGAAGTTTCATTCCCTACTTACTGTCTGTTGGTATGTAGTTAAAGTAGAATTGTGTTGTAAATAAAACAAAAAGAAATGAAAACCCAGTAATTCAGCTAAAATGACACTGAAGGAAAGATTAGCTTATACTTATTAGAAACTCAACACTACGGGAAAACAAAAGAAGAACAGTAGACAAAAAGTGCCTTAAGAAACAATCCCTTTCAATATCTCTTAAAAATTTGCTTGGTTTGTGTCATTTAAGGCTTCAGGAGGATTTTTGCATTATCATGGGCGGTATGTGTCTATCAAAATGAGTTTACGTGAACAGGATTTTCTGTAACTAGAAAGAAAGCATATTAACCCTCATTCCTAGGGAAAACCACATTACTGTGTGTATTGCTCTCCTTCTTCTGACTGAAACATAAAACTGCTGGAGTGTTTGACAATACATACCCTATGCTTCCTTGGAAATGGAAAAATCAGTGGATCTTTCTCCAAGCTGACCCTGCCTTTCACCAGACCAGGCTGGCACAATCATTACATGTGCCACAGTTTTTTCATTTTTCAGCACTGAGAGTAGTCTTCCTTAATAGGAGCCCTGTCCATGATTCTGTTCCTCAGTGGTCTCCTGCAGCCACCACTAAAGCTGGCAGCACTTGGCAATGCACAGGAGGCTTTGATTATCATTACAATGCTGGGTCAGCAACCCACCTTCTCTGGAAGACCATTTGCATTTTTTTCTCTCTGTTCTTGACATACTTAATGTTTTCTTGTCAGTAATTAACCTTTTACTTGAAATGAGAGGCTTAAGAATTATGATGACATTACTATGGAACTGAACATGGCGGTTCTTAGAGATGACAAGAACGCAACATACTGCAGGCCTCTGTATGGGAATGCTGCCCTTTGTCCCACTATGTTTTTATGAAATAAAGGAGCTTTATTTCAACAAAACACTTTGTTCTGGTGCATGCAGGAGAGAGAGGCTGTGCTGCTGAGAATGTCCAGCAGTGCACTGCAGGCCTGGCACTGGCTGTTCCAGTTTAAAACACACAAAGAACAAGAATACTGCACAGTATATGTCTGCACCATTTTGCTGGTGGTGCAGTGTGACATGAGTGATGAGAAGGCATAAGCTGGCGTTTTGCACTGGATATGAAACTCTTCTTGCTGAGGAAGGCTGCCTGATCCAGCAGTATTTAGGTACAATTTGGCACCATCTTCAACAGGGGCAAATGCAGCTGCCAAAGCAAGACAGACTTGCAACTAATTCTGAACAGTGTGTAACCTCTGTATCAAAAGAAACAAAGCTAGAACCATCCTGAAGCTCCTCCAGTGGCAACAGAAAAGTCATACCTCAGAAGTCAATGGATTAAATTCACAAAGATCTGCTGATAAGGTTTTGGGCTTCCCAAGGAAACTGAACCATTGCTTGTCTCTCTTTTCCCTTGTCACTTTGCTGATCTGCAGCTGTGTCAGAGGATCTCAACTGACAACAGGAAATAACAAGCATCTCCTTACCTGAAAAACAATCACAATTTGGATCGATCTTGCAGTCACAATCTGATGGGGCTCCAGCAACGATAGAAATTTCGCCGTTGGTTGTGACCTGCTGGATACGGTTGATTTTCCTTTCATCTGTCTCTGCGATGTAGAGGATTCCACTGTGGGACACGGCGATGGCCCTGGCCGACTCCAGGGTGGAATGGATGGCCACCTTGCTCACCAGGAAGTGGTCGATGCCGGGCACCTGGCAGTGAATGGGGCGCCCCGCAATAATGCGCACACGCCGGCTCTCGGAGATCTGCAGGACTATGTTGTTGTCCAGGACATACAGCGAGTTGTCCAGAGGGTTCACTGTGAGGTCTGTTGGCCACTCTAACCGCACCTGGAAAAAACATTAAGGGGAAGGCAGGGAAGAAAAGGGAAAAGGAATGATTAGGGCAGTATGGCAGTTTTATTCAACCATCTCTGATCACATCATCAAGACACCTGGCAGATTCTCTCAGCACTGCTTCTCTAGTACCTTTAATTAGGTTTGGAACAAGTTTCAACAAGCATACTCTTTTCTGAGGTCCCACTCCAGTGTGGAACAAAATTTGATTTGAAAAGTAATTTAGCACCCTCTGAGAGGTATTTGCACAAGTCCATTAAAGCGGGAACTTTATTATACCTATGCAGTCATGCAAATAAAAACACATACTTCATGTCATGCAACATCAGCTGGAAAATTTTCTAGGTCTGAATGTTATTGTTTCAAGGTTGCAGTCAATGCTGGCAGAGTGGAAAACAGTGAGAGGTTGTCAATGTTGTAACACTTTAATTGCCTGTTAGCACAAAAGGAAAATGACATACTAGAAGAGTAGGACACATTTCCACTATTTATTTACTAAGCAAGAAATGTTAATAAGACCTATATGCCACAAGAAAGATAAGCTTGTTAATGCTTTTCAACAAAATAATACATCAATATATAATATTTTTTATGATACAGTAGCCAAGCCTAATTATTTATAGTGATTTTGCTTTGTGAATTCATTATTTCAGTCATGGATTAAGTAAATTAGTCATACTTAAAGGTAGCTCTTTGCCTTTCTCCATGCAGGTGAGAGTGCTGACCAAATGAGTTTCAAACCAAGCTGGAGGAAATAGCCAAGAAATGACCTTACTCATCTGATACCTGTTGCGTTGTGATCTGGAGGAATTAAACATGCTTCAAATTAAAACTGGGGCTGCCTGTCAACCTGAAAAGCAACCACTACACAGGCTGCTGATTGCAGCATGTGCTGGCCAGAGCTTCAAACTCCTGCTGATAGCTCAATAGGCAGTGCAGGATTGCTGGACTGGGAAACGACAACAGAGCAGGTTGGTCCCTCTCCCCAGCTCATGGCCAGTGCAGAATTTGGACTCCAGCTTGTCTCTGGAAAGGTCTGAAAACAACTGAGCCCCTGAGATTGCAAGAGATTACATTTTTGTCTGTCTCAGGATGCTTTACTTGTTATCCTTCATGAAGAGATGGCTGCTTTTATCTGAGTGGAATTTTTCTGGTCTAAAAATTTCAATCATCAGAGGACAATAATTACCAGCCTAAAATGTAATGATTTTATATGCTTTATATGTCACCAAAGCTTTTACTATTCCACTTACTGATTTTGAAGCTGGTTTTGCTCATTTTTCTACTGTGCTAATTAAAAGCCCAATGAATGTAGAGACTGCTGATGCTAACACAATGCTCAGCACTGAGGAATACCATATGGTGGAGTGTGTGGCCATCACTAGCCACCTGCTTGCCTTGGGTCAGCTCAGAAACCAGGCTCGAGGCCAAGTCTCTCCCTTTCTCAAGCAGCAGTATTTCCTGAATAATCTCATTTTCAGAAGTACCTTGCTGGTTTGGTAACTGATGTTTTAATAACGTGAGGGCACTGCGGCTGCTGTGTCTCATCCTGCGCGGTTACCACATGGTTATGAAGGGTCATGGAGCAATCCAATTCCTCCTTGTGCCCAGTCCATTTGACCAGACAGCATCATAATTAGCATTAAGACTAATGCTGTTGGGCTCAAGATTTCTTCTGAACCAGGTGGTCGAGTCTTTCCAAATGATGATAAATGTGGTGAAACAGTTGGAAACAGATTCCTCCCGTAACAGTGCTGATTTCTGTGCATGTGTGACTGCCTGGCTTCCACCCACTGCTCTGAGGCTGGTTTGCACACCACTGTTAGCTCTTGCTTCAGCTGAGAGTTCACTGGGACACCAAATAAAACTCTTCAGTTAACAGAAAAATCTCTACAAGGCTTTCTCCAGGAAACTTGGAAAAAAATTTATTTGCAACGCACCTTTTGATGCAGAATAATTAATTGTTCTACCAAGGTAGATGGATTAGTTTTAATGGCAGACACCTTCAACTTTAAGGGTCTCCACAGATGGCATTGCTGTAAAAATAATCTTTGATTAACTGTAACTAGATTATTCACAATTAAAAATCTGAGACAAAACTATCTATTTTACCATAATGACCTTGCCTAGCACCTGCCATCTCTCGATAGCCAGTTTTCCTTTGTGGACCAGCTACACTGCCTTTGCCCAGCAAATAATGTGAATTCCTTCTACTGTGAAGGTAGATCTGGTGTCTTGCAGATAAACAGGGAATGGTTTGGGCCTAAACAACTTTTCCTCTGGTTTATTTGAAGCTGATTTGGTTTACTGAGATAGAAGAAACTCTTATGCAGCCGCACATTTCACTTGAAGCAATGTGCCTAAAGCTTAACAGCTGTTAACTGCAAGTGTATTTGCTTTCATACTGCTCACATCTGTAAAACTAGCTGCAGTGAGATAAAAATAAATAAAATTTTAGTTGGAAACATCCAAACAATGTTTTTAATACACCAGAACTGCTGCCCAGATCTCTGCTCTGCGAACCTAACTGAAGGTTATTTCTACAGCTTCTCCTTCTGTGGTTTAAAGCAGTCATGGATGTATCTGTGGTTTAATCTCATCTGAAATATTAAAGGTAGCATACACCTGTCTGGAGACTGCAGCACAAAAACCAGCTGCTGCACACTGCAAGCTTATGCTGGTGAAATTGGAGGGGAAGAGAGGTGAAATAGCATAATTAAAATCAAACATACAGAGTAACACAAATCACTGAGCATTCCTAATCTGAACAAGAATTTCACAGATTTATAAAAATTCTGCACTGTTCTTGTCAGGATTAGCCTTCACAACATCTTAAACTGGCCTAAGATGGGACTGCTGCTGTCCCAGTCCATCCCTTCTCCCAGTGCAGTCCCCAGCAGGCTTATGTTTACGTGTTCCTACAGAGAGCAGGTTCAGGACAGTTTGCTGGCAAAAAACTAATCACCTAAATCAGCTTAAACTGAAGCGTAACTGCACCCTCAGGTTCACTGCTACCTTGAAAAGTCACTGGTTGTTTACTTCCCGTTAAAGCAAGCTGCCCTCTGGCAGCTTCTGTGACCAAACCATCAGTTGTGCTTCCTTCAAAGGCAATAAACATATTACAGAGAAGCACCTCGATTTTCATCTGATACCACTGTGCCTACTAAAGTTTTTCCAGACAAAACATCAGTTAGAGTTAGAATATTAAATCAGTTAATATACCTTTTAATTTGAAGCAGTACTTCTCAAGTCCCTGTAAAAAAGTCCTTTTCCATATATGTATATGTTTTTTCTAACTCAAAATTGGGCCAGTTCCAAGCATTTATTTTCTTTTATTTAATGGGGCTCTCCTTTTTTTTTTTTGAGCAGTGACCAGAAATGGCATTGCTCATTATCCCATTATAAACAACCAGTCAGTGTTTGTTTACTCTCCACAGACTAAAATTTTCAGGTGACAATTCTAGTTTGGTTCATGGGAGACTGAGTATATGCAATGGAAATCATTGACAAAACAAGTGAACCCTTGAGCAATGAGACTTTTTGCATGTAAGTATTAACATGCCAGCTTTTCTGGGAATTCAGCATTTAACTGTCAACATAAAGACTCCAGTTATAGCAAATAATCCATTTGAGAAGTGCAAAATTAACACCCACTGGGTCTGGCTTTCTAATACATTTTTTCACGTCAAGTGTTCTGGAAAACACAAAGTGCACTAAGGTGGCTTTAGTTTAAATGAATTTTCACTGGGAGATCTCACCAAGGGTTACAACACAGGCTGCAAGGGAATCTCTGCTCCAGCACCTGGAGCATCTCCTCCTCCTTCTTCATTGACCTGGCTGTCAGCAGAGCTGTACCTCTCACATATTCTCACTCCTCTCTCTTGAGGAGGACTTTTTCTCCTTCTTAGACACATTATCCCAGGGGTGTTACCACTGCTGCTGATGCCTTGGCCAGCATTGGGTCCACCTTGGTGCCAGCTGGCCTTGGATCCACTGGACATGGGGGCTTCTCACAGAAGTCACCCTTGCAGCCCCCCTCCTACTAAAACCTTGCCACACAATCCCACTCAATTTTCCCACAGCAAAGCTTGACAACTAAATAAATACCGTGGGTTTTTTGCCCAGTGGCACTGCTAGGAGAGTCCACACTCATATACTCAGCCATATGTGCCTGAAAAATGTACACACATCTACAGGTTAGTTTGTGCAGAACACTGCTTCATTTTTGGTTTTAAAGATAAAACTTTCTGCACATTTTGCATGACATTTGATGGCTGTGCCGTTTTTGGTACTGTTTTAAACAAATCATATCAAACAATTTATACTGTTCATATCAAAGTGAGACAAGTAAAGAGTGAAAAATTTATCCTTGCCTGCAAATGCCAGTTTCAAGAGCTTAACTGTTTGGTTGTGGGGGTAAATTTCACTGGGATAAGGTTCATTTATCATGGATTAAAAGAAGCTGCATAAATCCCTAGAAAGGCTTCACCATTGCTTTGATTTCTTGCCATGCATTGCTTGTTTATTTTGATTCAATTTCATGTAGTAGCATGAAATTCATGCCAAAATTTTTCTGATAGTCCTGACTGATGGATTACTTCATATCTGTGCTGCTCAGCTTCAAGCACTTCTGTTTATGCTACCTCTGCCTTTCTTCAGCTCTACGATACGCACTTGCAGAGCTGCTCATAGCCTCTTCCATATTTCTCTTTTGCTGCTAACTTCCTTTTTAAAATTTCCCCTTATTTATCTTAGGAGTCATAGAGTCATCCTGAGAGAGAAGGACCTGCACGAATCATCGAGGCCAGCTCCTGACCTTGCACAGCACAGCCCCAGAAATCACACCATGTGCCTGAGGCATTATCCAAACATCCTGTGAACTCTGGCAGGCTTGGTGCCATGAACACTTCCCTGTTCCAGTGCCCAACCACCCTCTGGGTGAAGAACCTTTTCCTAATATCCAGCCTAAGCCTCCCCTGACACCGCTTCATGCCATTCCCATGGGTCTTATTTATACTCACTTCAGATACTGTTTCCAGGCCAAACCCTTTTATTCACAACATCCTTCTAAACAGCATTTTCTCTCTTCCTGCCTAAATCCTTCTTTCTCCTTCCTCCTGGGAGAGAAATAGCTCCAAGGAAGGACTCACACAGGCAGGCCATTAGGAGTAAGCTGGTAGTTTACATGGCTGAAGAAGACTGGTTCTGCTTCCCTGAACTCTTTACAGGATGTCTCACTACATGTATTTCTATTTTTTTCCTGTTGACAATCACAGATATTTTTTCATCATTTTCTGTCAGTTTGCTCTCACTCTGGGCTCTTCCTTTAGTTGACACTGACATTGTCAGCTCTCCTCATCAGCTTTGCTCCTTTCTTAATGGCACACAGAGACACAATTCAGTTCCTGTGGTTTGACACTGGGGAACCCTTCCCTACGGTGGGATTACAGCCTCATCCCATGCTGGAGGAGCCTTTGTTTTTCCTTCTGATGCTGCATAGTGTAAAATCAAGAATTTTACAGTTCAGCTCTAGCAGTCCCTGCCCTAGACTTCACAATGTTGCTCTCTGCACTCATTTATCCCTAGCAAAAAAACCAAATAAATGAGTTTTACAGCCTAATGGCTGCTGTTTTCTACCCTGGGCTGGGAAAGCAGCTGTGGCACATTTACAGATGCAGCTCAGAGGTCTGAGGCCACCAGTTCTCCAGGATCTTGGCTCAGAGAGTCTCCCTGCCAACCTGCTTTTGTTGTCAATTATTTCCAGCTGATGAGGAACCCACTGGTGTTGAGCACAGGAGCACAAAGGGAAGGCACCACTTCAACAGCTTTCACTGCTTGTCTTTGCTTCACCCGCCACAAGACTTGCTGTGCTCTCATTTCTCAGCTCTCTTACTGTTTCATAATTTCTTCTTATTTTTTACTGCTTCACAACTTCAAAGACTGTATCTGGGGTCTACTAAGTTGATAGGAAAAGTTGATTTCTATGGGGACGGTTTTCAAATCGTCTTTATTTAAGAATACAGGGAATAGCATCTGCCGTCACATAAGCACGGGGACTATGAAAATCAATGGGACTTAGATTGCTAAGCCATTTAAGTCTGTTTAAACATGGTACCCATAGTTTACATAGGCTATGAAAGAAACACTGTTAAATGCCCAGAAGGAATTTATAAAGTATTTAGAGCAGAGTGCTACCTCTGAGAGGAGGAATCTTAAGACTCTTCAATTAAAATATCTCAAAATAGACCATGAATTTGAATCTAACCCAAACATTCCTCCAGTGCTAGAGGGGGAATAGATGTCCTCCAAACATGCTGCTGCAGGTAATTTGCACAGCCAAAAGGAGGGAATGGGACCAGGTGGAACTCTAGCAAATGACAGGACTGGCTCCATTCTACCTCACTTTGTAATTTGCAGTTCCAGGTCCGGGGGCTTGTCAGACAAGATGGCACAAAAGTGGGCTTGTATAAATCTTAAGTTTTGGCTTCATCTTTTCATTTTGGGCTCGTAAGTTCTGGATACAGAAAGCCAGTGTGCTGCCAATGCAGATAAGGTGAAAGGAGTATCTTGAAGAGCTTTAATTGAGACAGTAATTAAGAGCTGTTTAAGAATAGTGAGGGGCTGGAGCTAGCACATTATGGTGTCTTTTGTTTCCAATAACTACTGAGGTTCATAAAAGCATCTGGCCTGAAATCTGAGAGAATGAAAGGATACATAAAATGAAATTTCCAAAACTGAAAAAGGCAAACCCCCTGCCTTTCAGCAAAACCAGCCACTGTAAATTTATTACCCAAATACTCAGACTCTGCCCTGAATTCTGAGTCAAACTCAAAATGAAAATTTAAATTGAATTCTTGACATTAAAACTTCCAGATTTGTGCCCAGGAAACTGCCTGTCTCTGCAGGATCTTGACCTCTGACAACAACTCTGCTCCTCAGGGCAGTGGTCCTTTAGCTCCAGGAATGGGCAGAAAATGGGACTGAGGGAAATGAAGGACGAGGAGCTGCTGCCAGGAGGTTTCCAGTTGAGACGTGGGAGCCAACACTGCTCCTCAGCCAGATCAGGGCTGTGAAACACCTTCCCACAAAGATCAGAACAAATGCCAGCTCCACGGCTTTCAAAAGAAAATACAAATTCACTTTCATGGTTTAAGCTTTCCCTTAAGAGTTAAAACATTAAACTTGCAAATATGACTTCTGCAAGGGAAAGAAAATAGGATGGGAAAAATAGCTATCCTGCAATTCATGTTTATGGCAAGGCATCTTGTATGGCAAATTCCTACAGTGTTACACAATTCAGTAGTAATAGCTTCTTAAAATCCATTGCAAGAGTGAACTAATTCTTTACTAAATTGTAGAACAGAGTTAAAGCAAAACAGCTACAGAAAAGTTTCATGATTATCTTTATATTTTTTTTTCTCATAGATACAAAAATGGTAGGCAGAAAAAGCAACAGAAGTAATCTGACTCCTTACTTTTACAGAAATTAGCACCAAGATCAACTGTTATCACAAGACAATTTCCTGCAACTAATCTTTCACAAGTATTTAGACAATAAATCTTCCAGCTGAGGAAAATGAATACAATCAAACTAGCTGTGGTGCTGCAGGGAAAGCAAACACTGCTGTAAGACTTCAAACTGCTAACAGAAAAAAATCAGGCATCTTGCATTTTGCAGAACAAACAAGACAACTGCATTCTGTGCAGCAACCCTTCTGAGCATTTATGTTGATTAAATACAAGAAAGTGCACTGGAGAACGTTTGATTCTAGTCTGAGACTGTAAGCAGGCACTCTGCTTTAAATTTCTGTCAGCTCAGGGCTTTGGTGACTGCTGTGATGCATATTTGGATATGCATTGTCAGACTGTGCCAGAACAGCTTACAAGGATAACGTTTAGGACTAAGGTTTTTTTAAGCAAAATTCAAGAACTACCACTTGACTCAATAATGTATCTTAAGCCTGGGATGCATAAACTTGGATGTAGAAGGAGAGGCATTGACTTTTCTTGCTTTCCAAAGAAAGAGATTTTAAAAGTGCACCTGAAATTTGTTCCACAACAGGTTCCTAATCAGATTGATAAATAGTTTTTGATTTTCAGTAGCTGAGCTCTAGATGTAGAAGGGCATAGAATGCCTCTAGGCCTAGAAAGGCTCAAAGGGCTCCACAGAAATGCTAGGCAGGGTCTAAGAAAAAGCTCTAAAAGGCTTACAAGCTATCCAAGGAGAAAGATCCAGTGGCTCTCTAGCCATGCTCCAGAAGCTGTGGATTCTCCTGCTCCAAAAGCGGTAGATCTAGAAAAGCTCCATACCTTAAATAGTCCTAGATGCCTTCAGAAAGACCCTTGACATCTCTACTGAAGTTCTAAATATCTGGATCTCAGGCTTATAGCAGCTTCTAGACCCAGAAAGCTAATGGAATCCCTAGCAAGTACTAGGTCTAGAAATGTCCTTTTGAAACCTCTTCCTTATTCCTTCAAATCAAATACAAAAAAATTAAGCAAATAGCCTAAATCCTTCTGGCTGGCTGAAAGCATACAAAAATAATTTCACAATGAAATAGGCTACTTATAGATATAGGCTACTTATACAAGTTTCAACCATTTGAACTATTCTGATTCCCTAAATTTTTGGCACACCTTTCATGAGCCACCCCACAGACTTATTATAGTCCATGGTAGCAATAGCAAAAATCACATTGGTTTTATTGTCACTATTGATATGGACAAAGAACTTTAATTCTGAAGTGGCAAGCAAAAAGGAAGAAAAAAGAAATACATATGGATGGAAAACCTAAAGGGTTTTACATCATATCATGACTTTCCCTGGTTCTCACGAGAGACAACTACACACTGTTCAGTTTCCCATTTTGCTTTGAGCAGTTGATTGAATGGCCATTGAGTGATGTTCAGACATTTAGGATTCCTGCAGTGTGACCTACATTGCTAAATGTCGTAAATTTATTCTCCAAGGCAATGTATCATTTTGCATGCCATACTCATCCCAAAGGAAGCTAACAGCAGGAGATGGGGCCCCGTTTGTAAAAGCTGAATGTCCTTCAGACATTTTTAACTAATTTGTTTGTAAATGTGTTATTGTCAGAGTAACATACTCTATAAAATGGTGCTCTTTATCATTCTCTTTGCAGCTCTCTGTGACCTGAACCCCATAATGCACAGCTCTAAGCTCACCTTCTGTGTGGCACACTACAAATGCGTCCAACCCATTTTTGTCTTGACATTTGCAATTTTTTTCCTCCACTGACACAGTGTCTTTTCATTATTTTTTTCCCTTGGCACAACCAGTGGTAGAAAACACGCTGCAGCAAACATGGTATCATGGAGATGAGAAATCAGGCTTCTTTAGCTGTCACTGCCCAGGCTGCAGCTCCTGCCACAGTACTTGCACCGACGAAGTCAATGCAAAAATTTCTGTTCCTGCAGTGTGTGACATCTCTGCAGGACAGACCACCTCTGGTACCTACTGCCCTCAAACCTGCCCTGTACTAAAACTCTAGACTTGTGACAACCCATTTGGTTGGCTCTCCTGGCCCCCTCCCTTAAAAAAAAGCTGTGCAACATTTCCAAATGGCCAAAAGAGAATACAGTGTGCAATCTGAAAGGCTTGTAATAGAGGCAGTAAAGACAGCTCCACATAGAGCTAAGTTATTATTGTTATTCACTTCATAAAACAAAAATCCTGTTACATCTGTGGGAGGTCCTTTAGCCCACAAATATGTGAAGGGCTGCTTGGTGAGAGGAGGAAAGCAACATGCACACAGTTCTAGTCCTGACAATTTGAAAAACATGGCTAATGCAGGAATTGTCTCTGTGATTAAAGCTGTTTCTTAAATCACAGGCAACCCTTGCTAGTGGATGTGCACGAACCACTGGATTAAAAGAAAAGGAGGGATATTGCCTGGCTTGGCTCTACACGTTCCCTTCAACACCCACATTCTCTTCTCAGCAGACTGACTTGGGCCTTGGAGTCCAGGACAGACCAGCTTTCACTGTCTGATTACTTAGGGCAGCTCTGCAGTGCATGGAGAAACCACATACACCTATATGTACACAGACACAGCTGTATATGCATATATAGATAATAGATTAGGTATCAGTACCTCCTTCATGCTTACATTTTGACCATTATGTCTCTGCAACAGATGAAAAAAGTCAGATGTAGTAACCAATGTATCTGAACACACTGCAACTCCCACCAGTCTGGCAAAGCTGTACTGAACATTTTCAGCAGTGCAATTCAACACAGTAGAGATGGCCTCTGCCAAAAATAACTGATCCACTTGACTCCAGCGTACTGAAACCACATTTAGATAGGAGAGATGATCAAAGGCTACTTGCACATGTGGAATAAAAGGTGGAACATTGAGAGAAGTTAGTTGCACATGAAAGACTGACAGGAGAGCCCGAAATAAGACAGGCTTCTCATCTGGGAACCCATTCTGCAGACAGCTAAGACAGGGTCAGGAGTTTGTGGAGCTATGTGCCATGGGTGGTGGGTGAGCTGGAGGAAGTCTGGGGGTGGCAAGGCAGCTTAGATGAGCTGGAATTGGTGGGTGGTTATGTGCAAGGGCTTTGTGTGTGTGCAGGCAGCAATTGGTGAGTGTGGAGGTTTCTTCTATTTGGAAGGATGCACCTGAGAGCACCTGGACTGAGGGCTGAGCTGCTCTCTTCTCACCAGCCATCCAATTCTTACAGAAGATTTTCCCTTCTTGCCATTGCTTATTAGAAATGAGTTTGTGGAAAAGGAATTAAACCCTGTCTCTGTGTAGCAAGAAGTAAGAGGGAAGTCATGAGCAGATATCTCCTTCACGTCCCCATCAAGTGTCTAACACTGCCTCAACAGTCAAAGGAAAGGATGCAACTGCTGGAAGAGTTCATTAAAATGTACATAGTGTTTTACTCAGTCATAATGGATTATTTATAGCAGATAATTGATATAAATTGCTGTTTTGCAGGTGCCCAATACAAACAGAATATTTGGGCTTTAAAGGAGAAATTGCAGTGTGACTTCATTGGATGTTATCTTACATCTATGACGTATATTTCAAATTCAGTGATAGAACAATTTGATTGGAATATAAATTAGCTCTGATGAAACCAGCCTGCTTTCTGTTTAATATTAAAAAAAATCACATTATACACCTACAAGTTTGATTTATGAGGTCTCAGACTTTTTGTCACTTGAGGTCTTATTCCTATGAGACTTTTTTCTCTCAGCTCCTGTTGAAGAGTGGCTACTAGCTGCTCCTCTACCCTAGGAAAAGATTATTTTCCCTTATACCCAAAGAAACTTTCTTTAAAAGGCTTTCAGCTTGGTTTTGCTTCGAAGTATGCATGCTAGTGACTACTTGTTCCTGCATATGCTATTATGGCTGGATCAATTTTGTACAGACTTACGGTTTCTGAAGAGTAACAATTAATTGGAGGGATGCTGCATTTTTGAAAGGGTTTGAAAATGCCTCAGTGAAGACCTGTTCTGGTCTGTTTTTCAGAAGCACATACTTTCTTGTTAGATACAGTTGCTCCTTGCTACACACTCGCCTCTCACTACCCTTTCAATTAAGGTTGGTGAAGTCCTGGTTCCACTGAAGTCAGTGGCAAAACAGTCACTGACTTTTCTGGGGCCATGACTTCCACTCTAGTTATCTTTTCTGGTACTCCAGCAAAGCCAGAGAAGAAAGAAGATGAAATTAAGCAGTACAGTAAAAAAAACAAGATGACTTTATTTTGGAAAAAAACCCCAGCTTTTGTGGGCTCCTTCTTTCAGCAAGACTCAGAAAAAATAATAAAGTTCTTTTCTATAAAGAAAAAAGCTCTGAAAGTCTTCTGTAAGGGAAGACCATGAATAAAATAAAAGGGTTTATAAATTGTTATTTCTTCTTTGTGTGCTTTTGTTCAGCAATTTCACAAATACATATAAGATGTGTTTCTGCAAATCACTGAAAAACACAGTTCAGCAATTTGGAATATTTAGGCTGCATTAATTACACACAGCTAGAAGAATGTATCAGAAGACAGGTAGAGGACTAAAAGAAAAGGAAAATCAGGAGCAGTTTTGCAATACTTTGCTACAGTGAAAACAAAGTTGTTTCTTTCTGATGGCACAATTAGAATATTATGCATCTAGTGTGAAAAGATGCCTTTTGTTCCTTCTGCTTTTACAAAAATGCAGTTTATAATGCTGGGTACTAAGAGAAACACCTAAAGGAACAGTGTGTATTCTGACCTGCAATACCAATTAATTAATCAGCCCCATGTAATCCTGCAGTTGCTCTGCAATATTCTACTCTCAACCTGGCTTAAAAGTGCTTCAGCCTAGAACCAATTTGGTTTTGTGCTGGCAGCTCACTCCCCCTGTTCTCACCCGGTCATCAGATCATATTTTTGTCTTTCACATTATTCTTTCCTCCTCCAAATGTAGCCAGTGAAAGTTCTGTTCAGGCTGTGCTTGCTCCGATGAGCAGACCCTCATTGCTGCTTTCAAGCGAGGTCACCATGTCCTGGGAGCTTTTTGTTCTGCTCAAAAGGCTTCCACAATGCCACTGAAGCATATTGTGCCTGTGCAGATGCTGCTAGGGAGCGCCTGCAGCACTTGTGACTGCAGGAGCAATGTCAGCGTTTGCATTTTTGAGATATATAATACATTTTCAAGCTCATCTTTACTCCTGCTTCCCAGCAGTCTGTCTCTCGCTTCACTATTTCAAGTAGGTCATCAATAGCACTGCTTATTGCCCTCTCCCCTCTCCTCCATCATTCAAAGCAGGCTGTCCAGGACACGACATTCCTGCCATGCATGGGTTGCCTGTAAACCCTGTTCTAGAAATCTGCCTTTTAATGTGACCTGTGCAAGCAAATTGCCTACGTAAGTAACACTGTCACATTTTTATAAGGGAGCAAAACATTTTGCAGTGTCACTGAAGTTGATGTGAGACAACACAATATAGATGGTTCCCTCACGTGGAGAACTGCTGAACAAAGACTGATGAAGTGCAAATGTCAAAAAAAGTCTTCAAACCAGACCTTTCATTTTGGAACACAGCAGTGACAGTTATTAACACCATCAATCAGGTCGGAGCTATTGCTTTGGCACAGACTCATGCCGGGTGGGACTGACATAAGCACGAGAACAAGGCCATGGTTACAGGCAAAGAAAAAGCTCTTGGGATTCATTTTCTGTTGACTTGCAAATGTTTGGTCTCTGTATTTGCAGTGACTGTGCTCGAGATTGGTTTAAACAGCTCCCAAATAATACCTGCAGCCACTGACACAGATATAAATGACTTGTGGTTTGGAGCAGTGGAAATTCAGCCCACATATTTCTCATGGGAGGAAAGATATAGGATGAAATTGCAAGATGGTAGAAATATCTGCTAATTCTCTCCTCAGCTTTCACTGTAGCAATGGAGGCAGAACAGCAAAGCTTATCACTCAAGATGAGCTGTAGTGTTTTTACTTTCACACAAAAACTCCCACAATGTCAATATAACTTCCAAGAACACTGGATCTGATGAAGTCTGGTTTCCTAAGGACTTCTGTCGCATGGCTGACTGACTTGGGAGTTTAATAAGATCCAAGTGTGAAATGAAGTTTTCCTGTGAATGGGGCATTTATTACATCCTGAGTGGAATCTCTGGAGTTTAATAAAAGAAAGCTTATGCTGCAATATTTCCTTTTGAAAGGGCACTTTAGGTCTCTGTCCCTGAACTGGATTAATATTTTTTATGGAACATGTAGGGATTTAATTGCTCTGAAGGAGGGTGTTTCTCCACAAATTTGTTTGAAATTGGGCCAAGCTTTTAATTCACTGTGAGGAAAAGAACACTGACAGACAGACAGACACATACCCACGCAAGGTGCTCTCATTTGCTATCAATAACCAGGCTAAAAAATGTCAGTGTACCCAAGGGATGTGCAAACACGAAGAGAGTGTGTACATGTGAGATAAAAAGCAAGCTAGAGAGGCCTCTGGTCTAGATGAGGATCCAGCCCAAAGCCATCCAGAAGTCAAACAGAATGATGATTCCATCTCTTTTCTTTCTCTCTCCATCCCAGTCCCTTCCCTTGGCACTCCTGTTGAGGCTCATGACCATGTAGGTGTCTGCTGAGGTCCCGGCATCAGCAGTGAGTGTTGAGCATATGCACATAGATATTCACATGCATAGCTCTGAAGAGCCATTTTCTTTAGATTTTCTCTTTCTATTAACTAATCCTAACTGATCGAAGAACACAAATGATCTGTGCAGAGACGAAAAGTCATCTGAGTTCTGTACAGGCTGAACCATCACTGAGAATGCTGCTGTACCATATAAACACTTCAACTGAGTATCCCTTTCCTTCTAAATTCAGATTAACGTCCCCCCAGTGAAGTGTGAGATCAAAGTAATTAGTCAGAGCTTGGTTGTTTATTTGCCACAACATACAATCTTTTCAGCCCCAGCTGTCCTTCCCTGCCCTGGTTATAAATTCAGAATATTATGTTTAAGAAGGAGAAGGTGGTAAATAACAAACACCTAACGATTACTAAGAATAATACCACAAAAACTGATACTGGAATAAATCATCAAACCCTTTCATAATCAACTCCTTTATTAAAGTGAATGCCTCGAAGTGAAAGCTTGTAATTTATGGTGGTGTTTGCAATGGACAGTGACTCTATGTATTTACTCCAAGAGTACATTTTTGCACTTCAGTAAATTAAGAAATACTGATTTGGGGCAAGTTGTTGATTTTACTGTCAGAACAAATTTAGCTTTGAGGAATGATTTTATTAACCCATTTCATAAGTCTCTCTAAATGCACAATTTGTGAGCAACCCACATTCTCTTGATTTAAATGCCATTTGTAACTTAGCCAAAGACTAATTTAAGTGGAGATGGGCCAAATTCATTTTTCATTTATGTTTATGCCATTCTGGAATAAACTCAGCAGTATTGCAAGGATATACTCTTGTTTCTAAGTGAAAATATCATTCCCTTATTTTCATTGATATAATTCCAGATTAACATGCTTGACTTCAAGGGGATGTGATTATTTCATAGGGTTTTCTGGTTATCAGCAACAATTTTGGAAGAAGATGACTGAGCAAATTTGATACAGTTACATTTCAGAACATTCTTGGCATTTATTTCATGTCTGTGATTTACTATGCAAGTAAAAAACCTTAAAGGTGGATTCCGTGAAAGATTTCAATAAAGAGGTTTACTTAAAACCCCACAAAACAAATCCTCCAAACAAGAAATGCTCCCAGAGGCTCTATGTTGCAGAATGTCCACAATGTGACTTCACTTACCAGTGAAAAATGACATAGAAAATTATATGGTATTGCTATCCTTAGAGAATGAGACTGGCCACTTTTTAGGAACATGTTTATATGCCATAATTTATTATGGTTTTTTGAATATTTACTGTCATGCAGCCACAATTTAATTGAAGACTATTTCAATTTATGGGGTAAGACCATATCTTTGTTTCCCAGAACACTGATAAAACCTAAAAATTTTGAGAAATGTGCAGAAATACTTTCCTGTAGGTGCTGCAGCATGGAAGCAGCTGGAGTGTTAATGGAAAAAAAAAAGTGTTTATTCCTGCTGCTATGAAAAAGAGACTCTACCCCAGATGAATGAAGAATGATTTGCTCTACGACATCTCTTTTTTTGCCTATGACTTTGCAGAAGCCCATCCTCCATGGCATTGGAACTACGTTGTACGGTGAGGTAAATGAAACCTGTTTCTGGCAAGTAGTCAGCCTATGAAGAATTAGGATTTTAGGGCTATTTAAATCTACTTTACAAATTTAGCACATTTGATTTCAGTCCAAAATGTTTATTTTTAAAATTTAGTTTTAATTTAATACATCAATAATTTTTTTTTCTATATTTGCCAGACCCCCCGCTGAGACTTATTTGCTAACAGGTAGTTGTATTTTTGAAAGGAAATGAAAACTATTAAAACTCACTATTTGAGATTTAGTGATTCATTTTCTTACTGAGCAAAATCAGCAAAAATTTGAACACAAATACACAGCACATATTGCATTAGGCAAATAAAGCAATTATTTGTACACCCTGAGAATGCAGCTGCAGAAGGAGAAGGCAGGGAGCAGACACTGCACTTGGCACCCTTCCCTGACCTCAGAGATACCTAATCTGGTTATGGGTGCCCCAGGCAGTTGTTAGATGTATCCAAGAAGCAAGCAAACGTGCTGCAGGCAGCTGTGGGCTCCATGAAGCATCACTCCTGCCAGCTGGTGGGCAGCAGTGGAGCGGGAATGCTGCTGGCTGTCAGCTCCTGCAGGACTGGCTGGCCTCAAGGAGAGGGGCCAGAGGAGGAGCTAAGGTGGCCAGAAGCTGTATAATCTTAAAACAATTACCAGGCTAATTCAAGCTTGGGTTTAGCACAACTGAGCCAGTTGACCCTGTTCCGCTTTAAATGAAATAATTACACATCAACTGGACCCAAGAGAATACAAAGGCCTGGCTGTCCTGGAACTGGGAACAGGGAGGCTGAGGTTCCCCTCCCCACATTTGCAAACACATAGGGTCCACTGAAACACTAGACACACAAAAGCACAAGAAGTTTTGCCTCAACATGAGGAAGAAGTTCTTCATGTTGCAAAGCACTGGAACAGCTGCCCAGGCGTGGAGACATCTTTGCCCTTTCTGGAGACATCCAAATGCCCCTGGATGCATTCCTGTGTCTCCTGCTCCAGGTGACCCTGCCTTGGCATGGGGGTTGGATTGGGTGATCTCCAGAGGTCCCTTCCAACCATAAGAATTCTGTGATTCAGTGACATGTGAAATGGAACACAGACACATTTTCCTATTCTGATTCTAGTAATAAAATCCCCAAGTGCTTCTGTGACAGCAGCATTAGACCCTTCATTTGACCCTGCGAAATTTGGTTAGAGGTACCCAAAACATTGACCCCATGTTCTTCAGGTATGTGAATGTAAGACCACAGTTACTTGCTATTACTAAAAATCTACTTAGAAACAAGCAACAAGCTCTTCCCATTGTTATGCATTGTATTTTAACTGTGATTTTCCAGTTGTGAAGGACGGAGGAAAGGGCAGGGAGAAAATGAAATGAAAAATTAACCTGATCCTTGTTATTAGCTTACACAGTCCATAATAGCTTAGTATGTCACTTGAATGCCTCAAGATTTTTTCAAGTACAGCTTCTCTCCCGTTTTGAAGCTGATTAATTCAATTATTCCTTGGCAAAGGCCAAGTCCTTCCTCGTGCTGTCTGTAAGTGTGGCTCACTGACTAGCCCAGAGTACCATTTATGTTTCTCCATGATTATCTGTATTTCTTTTTTAGCATAAAATAGAGATGTGCTAAGTTCTTTTACCATGCTCTTGACATAAGAACTGAAAAGCTTTTTGAGAAACTGAAATGCAATAGCTTCACCACAATACTGCTGCAGTGTAATTACTTACTGTAATACTCCTCCATGACTTAGAACAGATTTAGATGTAAACAGAATATCTATTTTTTCCATTTACTAGTTCAAGCAAATCAGTCTGAATGCTGGACTAAAGGAAAGCACTTTAAACTTCTGATTAATTTCTTACAGGATCTATCTCAGAGTAGCAAATAACTTTCTAAAGTAGTTAGTATTCTTTACATAAACCCCTCTATACATTCACAGGCCATCTCCTGGGAAAAAAATCAAGTGTGGTTTTACACTTATACATCTTAAAAAAATCATGTGAGTGGAAGAGGTACTCCATACTGTGCCTTTCAGAATTACCTGACTCATCCAGCATTTTCAATATACAGTCTTGGTACAAGAAAGTAAGTGATCTGTCTCTACAATGTGTATAAAAGTGACAACACATAAAAACGAGGTGTCTACCTGAGTGATGTCCATCCCAGAGTCACAGCTCAATGGCTGGGTTGATGTGAGGCCATTTGAACCTATTATTGTTGTGATCACACCGTTCTCGTCAATTTTCCGTATCATTGTACCATCCACGAAGTAAATAAATCCGTGCTTATCTACAGTGATACCTGGATGAAGGGGAAGGGTAAAAAGAGTGTTAGTGCTGGCATTATCTTGATTAAAAAGTATGAGCTTAAAGTGTTTCCTCTCTTCTTAGACTCCAAAAATCTGCTGATTTAAAAAAGTAGGACTTTTTTTCCCCACCCATTACTATTTGAGGCTTATACAAACTGTATATGGAAAGTTCGTATCCATCTATCAGACTGGCTTTGACTTAAAGAGAAAGAGGGAAGGATGTGAGGATGAAACAAAATGAAACATCAGAGTCTTTGCTTGTAATGCAATTTTGCATACATAGAACAAGGCTCTTCAATAACCTCATGTCTATCACAAAGTGGGCAAGATCAGCTTTTCTAAAAGCTTATCTTACAGTTGATTTTTTTTCATATTCATTTCACTTTCTTCATTCTTATGCAGACAATTTTTAATTGCTGTACTCTCTGAATGACGAGAGTGTCTGAGCAAGGAAGAAGCATCCATGGAAGGTCAAAGAGACCTGTTCTGATAGGGGCTGTACATACACAAATGGTGCAGACCAGGCTCTGCTCAGCAGGCAGAAGGAGCAGCTGTGCTGCAGGATGTATCACAGTGCAGTGCAGCCCAAAATGATGGTCCTGCACTGGAACCAGGCTCATGTGAGCTGTGGTCACCAGCAGGAGCTGGGGAAATTCTCCCACTCCTGGACCTGCAACAGCTCCTGCAGCACTGCACTGCATGGGAGGGATGGAACTCAAATGCCAGGGTTCTGAGAGGTCATGGTCCTCTGTATTTCAGTGGAGAAACTGAGGAATGGTAGGTTTGCTGTCTCCCACCAGCAGCTTTGGGACAGCCATGCCACAACTCATGCCCAGCCTTGTTCTGCCCCAGTCTAACAGCTCCCCCGCAGTTCTTCCTGCCTTCAATTTGAACTGTAAGATTTTATTTTCCTCAAATACTGAAAATATAACTAGAAGAGCACTTCTATTCATGTTAGACTTGTGAAATCCTTTCTACCAAAAAAGCTCAATTTCTTGCTTTAAACTACTTCATAATTTCCCATTTAAAGTTGCATAACTCTGCAATTATAGCAGCTGCTGTGCACAGCCAAGCTATTCTAGTAATGAATTTATGTTCTGCTACACAGAAATGAAAGGCAGAGGACTTGAACAGATGGTTTGGACAGTGGCTTATATGGTTCTTGATTTTTGTCCCCTGCATTTAGCACAACTGAAGGCTGCATGTACTGTAAGTTTACAAAACACTTGTCTACAGGCCAGTTCAGGATTCCACATTGCAATTCCACATGCCATTAGAAAACAAAAATAGCCCCAAACTGAATTTCCTCAGCTTCCGACTTTATCTCCTTATATTTAAGGTTTTTTTTTTTTTTTAATATAAAGGAGCAGTCACAGCTGGGAGCAAGGGAGATTAAGCAGTCTGGGGGGCAGAGGCAGGACCAGGAAGCCTTGATGCAGAACATGCATTTCCCATGGGGCTTGGAAAAGGGAGGAATGGTCTCCCCATATGTATCTTTACCTGGCAGCTGGAAATCCCTGGGGATTGAGTTTGAGTTGCATACATAACTGAGTGTAATATACTTTCTCTTGCAGTGTTAACAGCCAGGGGCAGGCTCCCAAGACAAATTGCCCATGACTGCTTCTGAGGTACCTCTTTACTGCAGGTCAGGCACCTTGCAAAAGTCTGAGGGTATCATCACATAAAAAAATCCAAAAGCCACAGCAGTTCAGTGTGTGACACTCCCTACTGCATCCAGCTCTCAGGTTATCACCACAGTGTTGGGAGCTGAAACTAATTTAAAATGCCAATGCAAAGTATCCATCTGGCCGTGAACTGCTGCTATGGGAGGGTATTCACCATCCTGCCACCTCCTCCATCCAGGACAAAAAGTGCCCATGGACTGCTAAGTGCCCAAGGTACAAAGCTAGACTTCATCTCCTCATTATGTGAGACAGCTGAAGGTTCTGCAGGACAGATGTCACCTGGGGAACTGAAATCATCTGGTGGGGGCTGGAAGGGTCAGCTGGGGAAAACCAGGAGGTTATAAAAAGGCTAAAGGAGGAGCCTCAGTCTCAGAGCCTGACTCCCTGCCAGCCTGCGAGCTCATAAATTGTGACTCCTTCGTACTGGCTCCCTCAAAGGATCTTCAGTCTTTAATTAGAAAGTAACTCTGCCTTTGGAAACTCCAGAATGACTGGCAAACTCCTGGCTGTCATCTGCTTCTGAGAAGTCCAAACCCAAAAGGCTGAAGGTTTGAAGGTGAGCTGAGGTAAAGAGCGAGTGAGAAGCAAAGAGGTTTGTTTTGGTGTTGAGAGTGACCTGTGCGTTCCAGTTTTGGGAATGGAAGGTCCCTTGTACCTGTATCTCACTGATACTGCATCATGCCTATTAGATGGGCTCTGATTTGCTTTCCAGTGTGGTTCACAAGCTGAAATGAGAAACCTGACGTGGGTGGGAAGTGCTGTGTCTGAGCCTGCCTTTGCAGAGGGGAGGTGCTGCCCGATAAGTGAGGAGCTTTGCTTCTCAGCTGGATCAGAGCCACACCACAGATAACACAAGGCCAGGATCTGTCACTAGGGCAAGTGCATCTTCTGTTTCGCGCAATTTCCCTGAGAACAGATGGCTGTGTTGGCTGCAAACCATCCATTATATAAAAATCAAAAATTATGCTGCAATGAAATAAAGCTACTCAGCTGTGTTGTTGAATGGATTTCAAACACTGACTATATAAGAAAACCAAGGATCTTTTAATGTTTCTAGCGTTCATGTTGCTCTCCAGCCTTTGCAGAAAAGCAATCTGTCTGCAAGGGAAGGATATATGCCAGTGAGACAGCATAAACAAGCCCTTCATCTTCAGTATTTGCACTAAATTCCTGGTACTTCCTAATAAGCCAGTTTCTTCCAGTACCAGTGTACAGATGTTCAATAACGACCTACTGCTTCCAGAGCTTATGACTCTACAGTAAAACAACATGACTTTACCTACTTGAAAAAATTACTTATGCATTTAAGTCTTGTTGGCAAATACCATACATAAAGCATCCACTGGAAAACAACACAGCTAAACTGTCCCAATTTATTCATTAGAGTTGGATTCATTAATGCTCCTGTCACATCTTACATGATACTACATATAATCTGTACTCCAAGAGCTTATTTTTAATCCTTTTCTGACGTACAGTGTAACACAGAATCAAATCACAGCCCAGCAATCATGCTTTTAATCACTGAGGAACTGGGGGAGGAAACAGGCACATGCTGAGGGTAATGAATTGCACTTGAGTGCAAGTGGGAACACTGCTCACCCCATGAGTGAGTAAGAAAGGTAATTTTTTTTTTTCTGGCAGAGGAGGAGATGTAGTTTGTGTTAGCCTTTCTGATTCTGTTTTTCTTTTTTTTAAGGAACTGTAGCACTAAATTCTATACCCAACTGATGATGTCGTTGGGCACTAAAGGGACCTATGATCTACTGCACAAATGACAGACGTTCCCTGCTTACATACAGATTCCTCATTAAAAACTGATGTCTGGGTGAGGACAAAATAAATCTGTGCCAGGATTTAGTCCTGTTGTTTGACTCAGAGCTGAGTATCAATCTTGCTGAGTGACATGCTTGTGCTGAAGGACTGGTTTTGGTCATATTTGAGTCGCAGGGAATGTTGTACATAGGGCTGAATTTTGTACCTGAATGTAAACCAGTAGTTTTTATGAAGATCTATCTCCAGTGGATTTACATCCAGACATTTTAGAACAATATTTATAACACTCAGAAGTCTTTTAATCAGTACCATTTGAATTCTGTTAACTAACATTAAAAATTAACTGCTAGTAATGCTGTCAGATGTGGCGGCTAAGTATTATCACCAGAAAGACTATGCAGAAAGTTTTCGTTTTGAGAACGGTTTTCTTCAACAAGTAATAATTAGCACAGGGGCTGGGTACACCCATGATAGCACAGAAGGATGACTATAATCTCTCCTGTTATTTGCTCTCCAGAGGGGTTTTGGTTAAAGGGTTACTTCCCTTGACAGCTCTGCCTTAGTGCACATACATATACTATTATAAATGCAAGATACATATGATCATTCAGTCTAGAAATTTTGGCATTTTAGCATTCATGGAGTTAAGCTCATAGTGCTAAAAATATGGATTAAAAGTAATATAGTAAAATATTAAGATATTTTCTTTTTTTTTTATTTTTCGCCCCATATCATATCCCATACTTGCATTCTAAGGGAAATTTTTTTTTTGGGAACAAATCCTTTTCAAACGTGTGCATAAGCATCTAGAACTATATGTTGCCCACTTCAGAAATTCTACTTTACACTTATTGCTCAGCTAAAAACTTACAAGAGAGCATTCTATATTGAAAACTTCTAATTAAACTTCTGAAGAATTTTTAAAACAACATCTACAACTACTGGTGAGGATGGATAAAAGAGAATGCCACCTTCTGCTGAGGAACAACTGTATTTAGAAGAAACTCATGATTCTCATAAAACTTTTATTAGGAAGAAGTGAATCAAATTGGTTAATTACCATTTTATGGTGTTAAAAGGGCAAATTACAAGCCATCCATTTCTAAACTTCTAAATGTCTTCGGTGCTTTTAATTAAAGCTGCCATCTAGGAACTAAAGCAATTTTATGCAATTAGTTATTTATAGGTTACCATAATACACCACTCAAAATATGAATCAAGTGATTTGCAGTCTGTTGCCTTGTGATCTTTGTCATCTTTACTTCCTTACTGTCTCAGTACTAGCTGCAAAATATTCAGTAGATCTTTGTCATCTGGAACATGACTTCAGTACTTGCACGTGAGTGCTGTTCTCTTTAGAGGCAGATCAGTAGACTTGGAGCAAATAGCATTTTTAACTACTGACTGTGAATGCAAATGCTCAGATTCCAGCCTGAGACATGATGACTGGGGTCATCCTGCTGACATGAGTGAATAGAAAAGTAAATGATTTGTGAATTCAGAAGAATGCTGGATGAAACTTAGGAAAAACCTGCTGTCCAAAAAGTTTACAATGTTCTACAAGTTTCTCATACTTTGGAAATCGTAGGTAGCTAAGGCTACTGAAGATAAAAATAAGGAATAAATTTAAACAAATCAAAAATGGCATGAGATTATTTTTTTGCTGATTTTATGATACATATATGACAATTACTCGAGGGTGCAAATCACTTTGGCTTGTCTATTTCTAACTTTATATATTGCTAATGAAAAATCCCACCCCATTCTGCTTTCCTTTTTCAATTCTATGGAAAGGTTATAAAGGGCTTAGGAATTTAGAGAATAGCAAAGATTGCTGGAAAAATGGCATTAATCATTACCTTTGACAAAGGGGGTTTGTTGTCACAAAAGGCTATGTTAGGAATTTGGTGTGCATCCTACTGAAAATAAAAGGAATCTTCTAGCTGAACAGGAGCAGTCCTAAATGGGCTACTGCCATTTGACAAATGTTAAGGTTTAGTCTGAGCAGTTGTTACAACTTTATTTACTTTAGAATGTATTGCTGAGGAGCAACAAGACTGATTATTTCAGGATGCAAGCTACTGGGGTGAACACATCTTCAAAACCATGATTTTAAAAGTAATATTTCCTAAGTAAAGTAATTGCAAGCAAAACAGATAAAACTACACTGCAGAACTGATTTTTAAATTACGCTCTCATTTGCGTTTCTATCTCATGGCCTGAGCGAAAAAGTTCTTTGCTGCAGCTGTGGATGAGGTATTTTTGTGCATGGGATTTAGAACTTACTCCAGCCTTCTACATTTCCCTGGTGCTTTCTTTGAGGTCACTGCATCTGTAGTGAGGTCACTGCACTGCATCCAAATACTCTGTACTCAGAGTGCAGTCAAATTTCTCGAGGCACTGACATGGCTTGCACAGACAGTGTGCATCTGTCTTCTAGTTCTAGATGCTGGTCTGGGCCCAGGAGTGAAAAAGCAGATGCTACAGGACCTTAAATGTTTAAATCTTTAGATTTAGTCCTTGTGCTTCCAAAAGGTGTGAATCACTTCTGATGTTTAGAGTGGCATCACTGGAAGGACCTACTGTTTTCACAGAAGTTATGTAGCTTGCATTTCCAGCAGAGCTGTCCTGTGTGAATGCTGGGCACAGACATGAGGTAAATTGGATGTTAACTGGACACTTTTCTTACCCTGCTGCCTGGGAGACAATGGAGCTCAGCAAGAATGTGGTAACTTGACTGTCTCAAACTCTCACTGCCTCTGTCAATTATGCTTAGAAAGTCAAATCTATTTACAGGTCTAAAGTCCACTGATTTCAGAAGGGCAGGGTAGTTAAGTGTTTAATGGTGTTGATTCAAGCACTGGCTTTGCAAAGCTAAGTACAAATCCTAGGTATTTCCAGTCATTTTAGTGCTTCTTACTGCTCCAATACTTGATGACTAGTTTAGTTAAAATCAGGACACAATCCCCAAGTGCCTTATCATAAATACTAATCAGATTGTTTAAAAGATAGTGCTGGCGACTAGATGTGACATATATAATTTATACTAAAGAAAACTCCAAACCCACCAAACAGAATACCCCACCCCAAAATTAAAATCTGTTACTTGGTAAAGTTGAAGTGATTGGAATTCAGTCCATGATTAATAACTTGTGTAGTTACTTCTTCATTTTCAATATCTTCTTGTGTAATAAATGTGTTCGGCTTGTCACAGATCTTATTTTATGTCCCCACCTTGTATCATTTCACATTCTGCTTAAGTACTTGGTCATCTATTACATGACTCATTAGTCTGAGATCTCTACAGAATTAAAGAAAGTTGCAGTAAAAATAATATATTGAAGTTCAAATTTCAACTACATCAGCCATGCATGTTTAAAAGCATCTTTCAAAGTCAGCTCAACATACAATAGTGCAAGATTAATGTTCACTAAGCCCCATCTCTAGTCCTTCACAGAGAATTGGGAACAGACTGAACAAGGCTACATGTGTTTGCTACCTGTAAAATGAAAGCTGTGGAAAGATGAAATTAGAATTGATTAGCGTAACTCTGTGATATTTTCCTATCTGGCATTTAATTCCTGGTCACTAGGCAAAGGCAGTCTTCCCAAACAGAGATAATGAGAAACAAACATTGATCAAAGACTTAAATAATTAAATAACTGTCTAGGACTCTCCTCAAACCTCACTGCATGTTCAAGGAAGTAGAAAAATAGATATGAGTTCAGAAAAGTTAAAGCACTATTCAAAGCAACTTTCATCCAGAAAAGTAAGTAAGAAAGAGAATTTGAATTTCCACCTATTAACATAGGTTTGAGGATGTTACCAAACAGGATTAAGGTTCACAAGTGTTACACAGTATTTCTTATCAATTCTGCAAATGGATAAACAGAGTCCTCTAGATAGCCCTTATTCAGTTACAAGCAGCTAGTAGCAAAAATTAGAGTCCATCTTTTAAGATATAACTAACCAAGGTCAAACACCCTTGAGTCACTTTTCACATACTATCTTTCTATCAAGTAAGGGGGAAATCTATTTTTCATTTATAATGGGAAAAAGGAATGCTCAGGACAAAAATAAGGAGGCAAGTGAAGTAAAAAACCTAATAATATTCCTATATCAGCTTAAAAAATAAATACCAATTATTCACTGAATAATGAAAGTGATTATATTTAATCATAACTTGGAAATTACTCTGTCTTTGTCTAGGACCTATTGTTGCACTGTAAAAATCTCAGAAGTAGGAAACTAGAAACAATTCATTTATTTCTGTGGTCAAATGCTATATAACACTGAGTGTCTGTGTGTCCAAGGATTTTAACATGGATAAGAAGTTTTTGTCAAAATTCCCAGCCTCCTAAATAGTTTTCTTTATACTGTTTGAATGTTATTTCAATAGAAATATGACATCTTCTGACTTGACAAGTATTTCAAGAACAGGCAAAGTAAGTGATCCAAAGGAATCTCTAAAACTGTATTAAAGTATAGGAGACATCTCTTTCTTCATAAAGATCTATGGGTACACCAGGCAAATACTTCCTTCTATTTTCCAGGGCTATTAAATCTCTTACAGTTCAGGGGAAAACAAGGACCCATACCTATCAGGCTGTTATGATGCTACACTGATCACACTGCTGGTGGCCATGAGCTGATGCTCTACTTTGTTAGGCCCTGTACAAAAAGGGCACGTGGCACTCCAGACTTCCTCAAGATTAAAATAAAAAATGTAACAAATCTGATAATTTCAAACTGATGTCATTCAGAGGAGATGCGTAAGTCTAAAGCACCTGGCAGTCATTGCCGGAATTTGCCAATAGAAGAGTCATTGTCTGCTGACAATTTCTTTTCAATAATTGTTGGCTGCTCCAGAACTCCTGACTCATGCTTTTATTCCTCTTTATTTCTTTATGACTAGAACCTTCTGTTAAGGAAGGGTATCTTTAAAGTAAAGACTGTATCACAACATTTTCATCAACATATTTTCCACTTAGAAAGTAAGATGGAACAATTGATTGTATTGTAATTGGATATAATCAATTGTAATCAGAAATAAAACATTGATCACTTTCATGGAATCATACTTTCCTCATAAAGGATCTGAAAACCTTTGTTTTCTACTATTTTTAGAAGTGATTCATTACATTAATTAGCTGCCTGAAGATTAACATTTATTTGTACTTACCTCATACTTACCTTCTATCATTAAAGACATGCTAGTCACTCTATAATTACAATGTCTCTTGCTAAACCTTAAACCAGGATTATTTGCTTGTCTTAGAGGTATTTCTGCCTGTATACACATTCTAATTTCCTACTGATGTACAGCTTTCCTTTATTAGCTCACGAAAAATAATCAAACCCCTTCCTTTGATCCAGCTGTGAGCAGGCGCGGGGGAAGCACAGCACAGCCCACGCAGAGCTCTGCCTTGGGAGCTGCTGAGTACCCTTTGTTCCAGGGATTTCAGTGGGAGTTGAGGGTGATCAGCTGCTTTAGAGCACCAAATCCTGAGACTTTATCGCTGTTTTAATGCACACTGCAAGGGGATTAATTGTGGCTTTGGTGGGGATTCAAGGCTTCACATGCATTTTGCCTGTGACAATACTGGATGTACTCTGACAAGGTGGCTGCAGCAAAATGCTTATTTCATGTGCAGCAGGGGAGATGCTCATCTTTTGCAAAGTGTGTTAACAAGAAAGGACAAACTAGAGTTCCAAATACATTTGATTTTGCTGGCTGATTTGAACAGCCCTGACTTACTGTGTATGAGTAAGCTCTGTTAACATTATAAGACTCACCGGATGCATAAAATCTGAAAAATGGACTTTGAAACCATGTAATTTGCTCAAGAGTTACATATAATTAAATGTTTCCACCTTGCAATTGAAAGGTAATGAAACAGGAGTGTTGTCATACAGGGAAGAGTAATCAGAGGATTCAAGCTGAAGCCTGCTGCACATGCTGGTCCCTCATAAAGGACGGGTTGTACTGTGGTCATGAGTAAGCCTCATGAAGTGATTTGGCTTAATAGCTGGTTAAATCATTGTCACAGACACATTTTTGTATCTGAGTTCCTAAATAATGGAAGGAAATGACAGATGAACAACACCAAGTACCCCATATGTGGTCTTTTCTTACCTCTTGGGCTATTGAGAGAAGCCTCCGATGCCTTTCCACCATCCCCACAGTGACTCTGGTCAAAAGGAAGGCACTGATCACCTGTTCCTGCCACCACGTCTGCATTTTTGGCCAGATCCTTTGTTTCAGTGAGAGATTTTGCTTTGTAGACTTTTCTGGTGTTGGTATCTGATAAGTAAAGGGATTCTGACACTGGATCAACAGCCAAGTAATATTTATGTGCAGGACTTGTACTAAAACAAAAGAGAAGAGCATCAAAGTCAACTTGGTTTTTTTTTTTTTAATGTCTCTGTCGCAGCATAACAATTGTATTCTACTTATCTGAAGACATGAGCTCAGTGATCTGAAGAGGAGAGAGGCATAAGTGAGAGCAGCTCAAAACACCACCAGTGTCCTGCTACAGAGCCTGACCAGTGAGCTCTGGGTCAGTGAGCTGGGGCAGAGACTGGTACTGAGGGAGTTGGGAGTACCAAACCACTCAGGAGAAAGCTAACTGGAGTGACTTCAGCTTAGTTATAATTATTATTATCAAAAGCAAGGTCATTTTTCCGTATCTGATACCGCCTAGTACTCTTGGCTCTGAAAGAAAATCTATGAGTTGCAGCAAAGTGAATCACAGATTGCTCTGCATGGGCAAAAATACCCACTCTTGGTTATTTTTATCTGTTTCTAAACCTTAGGAAATATGAAGGTGTGAAATATGGTGCCTTAATTCATGCCGACTCTTATTGTCAGGAGCAAGGCAGAAGGCCAAGTACTGTCAGTGCAACTAGGCATGAATTAATACACCATAATTCATGCACTGTCACTGCCTTATTGAGATTTTAAGATATTATTTTAAACAATATTTACATATGTTAATTAAATGGTGGGGATCATAAATTCCAATCTGAAAACTGGGCTGCATCTTATTACCCAGTAAGACTTTTAGTTTCCTTTTCAGTGCAAAATTAATTTCCAGTTTTTTCAAGCACATGGCACACTGTGCTAGTGTCCCAAGCCTGCAGAGCCTGCAGTGAAGCCTAACTAAAAACCCTGATAGAGGTCCTTTAATAACACAGTTGGTTACTGACATGGTGGGAGAGAGGCTGAAAGTTTAGGTGCTCAGACAATACTTTTAACAACTACCATGTTCCTCAAAGGGGGAGGAGGAGATTTCTGACAAGCGGCTGGGTTCCATTAAATTAAAAAGATTGTAAAAAATACCCCCCCTTCTTATTTTTTAAAGAGATATTTTGTTAATATTTGTACAATTAACTAACACTTAAGATTGCTGCAACAAAGTTGTGAAGTGAGTTCCTCCTCTCACCTTGGCTGTTTGTGGTGAGTTTGACAACACTCAGTGATATTCCCAGAGCTGGGGAACAGATGTGAAACCCAGTCCAAGCAAGCACAAAGAATGTGAGGGCAGTGGTATGATCAAAGATGAGTAAGAGGATGAGCTCTAAAGCAATTAATGCCAAAGTATCACCACTATAAAATACTGTTTGTTGAAAATACCAAGAACCATTTTTGCTCTCTGGATTGAGGGCAGGAGTGACTGACCAGCCAAATGATGACTTTTAAATGAAACATTTATATGAAAAAAGTTGTAAGGAGAATTCTAGATTTTAAATAAACATGTTGTTCAGTATGCAGAAACTGCAGAGAACCAGGGGTCACTCTACACTCTCCTTGTAGACACATTTTCTGTCATCCTTGTCGTTACATTTAATAGACCAGCTGTTAGAAAACTCTTCATGTTTATACTTAAAGCCTTGCATACTAAAATGCTTGAAGAGTACTAGGAAAAAATGCAACACAATAAAAAAAAGTGCTCTTTTAGAAAAAAGATTGTAATCAGATATAAATCTGAGTTGATTTAAAGTAGCCTTTTGAAAACTATATGAAGTTGACTAGGATTTAAAATCTTTCTTTTCAATACTATTCTGCACTGAATTTTTCTCTATATTTTTCTCAAAGTTTAGTTTCCATTTTTATCAGATAAACAGCTTTGCTATATCTTATTGAAATTATGATGACAAGAAAAACAAATGGGGTAAGTAGTTTTTAAACAGTGAAAGTTACGATCAGTGGTGTTTTCTGTTTACTGGTTGCCAAACTCTCCCTTTTTATACAGTATTTTTTTTTTTACCTGGTTAAAAGAACTCCTTTCCCCCCACTCTTTTGGGGGCCAGAAGTTGTGTAGAGGAGCTGGACTTTGAAGCCTTTTCCTCCCTGGACTGTCAGGAGCCATCTTTTATCTGCTGTTTCTACATGTTTCTTTGAGCATTCTAGAAATTTCCAGCATGACCATGTCCTTTACAACCTCAAGAGAATGGCACACAGTGGGGCTGTCGAGTACTCCCCTATCACCTCAAAGACTACATTAACTTCAAGTGATTTCCTTCAATTTTCAACAAAATTCACTTGGACAGAATAGTGACAGAGACAATTATTACTGTAATTAATACGGCTGGGGTACGTGAATATTGTCATAACTTGATTTAATTATGATTGAAGCTCATCTCAAGAAACTAGTACTAGTAAACAGGTATTAAAAAATAATCTACAAAAGAAACCTCTAAATGTAAGAGCTGATTTATGTTCTGAATGCATTATAGAGAAATTTAGTTTACAAAGATACTGGTCAGTTTACAGCAAGTGGCAACAACCCTTCAGTTAAAAAATGGCAACTTGCACTTACCAACTAGGAACTATTCTTCCTTTTAAAGTTTTAATTGTAAAATATATGAGATGTGACATAATCTGCTAAATAATTTATAGTATTTAATAGCAGTCCTGTGGCTTAAGTGAGCAATTCCAACCAATACTCTCACGCAGTAAACACAGTTCAGTCCACATTCTGCACCCTACTATGCCAGGAAGTTACTGTCTTCTATTGTACTAGTGCTGGTTTATTTATCTCATTTAAGTACTGGAACACTAAGAAGTTTATTTCTAAGGAGACAGAGTGCCTTGCTGTCTCTTTCCAGCATGCAACATCACTTCTGCAGCTGGATTGTTGGAACCAACTCCCTCACCATCTGTCGCAGAAGCCGAATATGCAATGTTCATTCCTTTAAAGAAATCCCTACATTGCAATACTAAAATGACAGCTGGAAAGGGGGACAGCCACTTGCTTTGTCTTTAGCTGGAGCAGCAAGGACTGAGCTGTGACACAGCATCTTCGGTTCTGGGCTCTACCATGCACACTCTGTAACTGGCAGATTTTAAATCTCATGGTATCCTAGAATCTCTAAAGCACAGTTAACTCTAGTGTGTTTCTGTAGCCTTTTTAACAGTTTTTTTTTGTAGCTGTAACTCCAGTTTCCTTGGATAGATAGACTGGCTCTATCTGTGATCAGTCAAAGACCATGTGAAATGGTTATGACAGCTATGAAATATACTCTCCATGTTAAGGTTTAAACCTCTCCATCTCTTCTTGGTGATCAGCAAACTGATTTTTAGAGGGAGACTTTACTCCTTCAGTGGGAACAAATCAGATCTTCTGTACTATAAACAAAGGTGAATTTGATTAACATTTGTATTTATTAACATTTACATTTATTAAATTCAGAGTGTTTCTCTATATCCAGACTTTTGTAAGACTGTCTCCTCAAACATGGTTCACGTATCAGTTATCATGTTTTACTTACCTGTGTCTTGTGTCTCTATTCCTGGAAAGACAGATTGGTTCAGGTTTAAAAAGAGAGAAACAGACAAATGTTAGTCCTTGACAGAACTGTGTTCTTTGCCTGGCTGCTCACAGAGCTGTATCCCACTAACAAAACATTGTTTATCCTCTTGGTATTTCTTTCTCTCAGACTGTTGCCTTTGCACTGCCCACACATTGCCAAGTTATTTCTGAACAATCAGCACACAGAATCATTGCCAGCTAACTTAGCTAGGTGGATGTTAAGTAAGAGAAATTTCATGTATTAATGTCCAAAATCTGCCCTGCCTTCCCGTGTCCCTCAAAAGGAATGGGAAGCTGGGGTGATAATTACGGGGGAGTCGTTAAGGGCAGCACAGTTGTGAAGGCTCAGCCTCTGGCATGTCTGTGATGCCAGGTTTGCTCCTGTCTGCTTAAACTGAGCCACATCCTCTGCTGTGTGAGGAACAGTGTAATTGTATTACAGGTAAACATGGTGAGTCTATAGGCCCAGTGCTGTGACTTGACATGCTACTCTACATGTCTGCTGCAGAATTATGCAGCTTTCTTCAAAAATATGGTGTATTTTAAATTTTGGACAGAATGTATGAAAAGCCTAATGGGAAGAAAAATCAGCTTTAATAATTCTTCAGTTTGCATAAATTCATTATGCAAGACCTGTTTTAAAGGCCACTTAAAACACCTTATTTAAATGATGACTAAAAGTAAGAGTAAGTTTTCTGGTAAGTTAGTCTGATAGCTGATGACACTCGTGGTCACAAAGCAACTACATGTGGCTATTTCCTCAAGTCCCAAAGGATGAAAGCTCACCCTAGTTTTCACAGGCATATCACAGCCAGGATTATGCACACTAATCAGAGAAAGCCAATTACTTTTTTACCTTAATTCTAATATGCCAATTGAATTTCCAGAGGGAAAGATCCGTCTGACATAATTGAAGTCCCCAATATAGACACTTCCATCAGGCCCAGAAGCGAGTGCAACTGGGGCAAAGAGTTTGCTGTTGAGGGCAAGCCCATTGCAGTTGGAACAAGAGACACTTCTCTGGTGCCCATTGCCCATCACAGTGGAGATGACTGGAGGCTGCTGGGAAATGAACATATTTTCCCCATTTCCTTTGTGCACAATTCCTAAAGGGGGGGGAGGGAAGAAAACAGAGACAAAATAAGCAAATATATGGCATTTAAACTATTCTGCAGTTTTGGATTATGAAATCTTCTAGAAAGCCAGTTTACCAAAATAGCAACACACATCTGATATTTTAAAGACTACCACAGGGTTCCACTAATCTTTTCCAGTTTTGCTCATCCCAAGCTTCACTGTCACCATTTTGTTCAGTAGTGGCTAGTGGCTATTTTAAAGCCAACATTGTGAGGAGAACTCATGGTTGGTTAATGCTTTAACAAATTAGCTGCTAATTGCAGTGCTATCTGATTTCTCGGGGATTACTGCTTTAATATTCATTTTATTCATAAATTTTTATTAGGTAGCAGAAGAATTTCTTTGGCAGTTTGAATATTTAATTAAAGGAGATTAATAGCAGGACTACTATGCATTTTTCACAAAAGAGCACCGAGTGGCAGTACAAAATCAATATTCAAATTTAACTGCGAGTCCTTCATGGTATATAAAAATGGTGCCAAGAGCAGCAAAGCCAAGTTAAGAGTCAAGAAACAATTGTGAGGCACAAGTGAATGTCTTCCCAGCAATAATACACTATGTTCTGCCATAAAGGCTAAAACATCTTCCCAGTGTATTCTAGCACTGCTCTGTAGCATACATTTTTGAAAGTCTTCCCAATTACTAGGTTAGTGATACCAGAACGAGTACAAAGATGTATTTTCTCAAGCTGATAGCTATAGTGTATATTTTAAGTAACGAAGTAGTAAATATATTTAAGAAGTATCTTTGAAATGACACGATGTTGCAAGAATTTGGCTATTGCTGAACAGAAGAGAGGTACTCTTTTAGAGTAGGATTTTTTAGATCCTAGTCCAACATTTCTTATTTTCCTTGAAAAGCCTAGTACTTCATCAGAAAATTGGCACTATTAAAGGAACAAACACAAGGGAATTTACTTTCTGGAGGACTCATGCTGGGAAATGAGAATATTCTAGACACTGCAGGAAGCACATGTTGAGACATGTCTGAGTTTTCCCAAAGTACAGCAAATGTATTTATGTATTGTCTCTACCAACTTTTGTTTAAACTATTTTTTGTGACGTTCAGGCAAATCTGAAGCTAAAATTGACCTTGGACATTACTGAATGTTACCACAGCTATTTTGAATATATAATTATATTTTTAAAAAAATTATTTATGAACAATAGAGGACAGAATGCATAGATTCGTTTGAATGATAGCTTAAAAACAGCATCCTGGAAATATGCCAGTAAAATAAACAGCAATATTCTCTCTCATGCAGTGGATGAAAATACTATGAAATGAAGATGCTGCACTTTGTCTGAAATTACAATGTTAAGGTAATCTTTCAACATCCTCTTACAAATGCCAGTAAATAATTAGGGCTCTGGAGAATATGTTTTGCTGTCAGTAAATGTAAGTGTGTGCTTAATATCAGGCTTTCAAGATGCTGCTTTAATTTTAGTTGATGCTGTGTTGCACTGGGGTTGAAATTACCTTAAAGCATTAAGTCCCTCTAAAACTACTCCTCCTTGCCCCAGATAAATAAAAATGGAATCAATGCACTTGCCCATCAGAAGAAAAATTTAATTCAGAGAACACCCTGAAAAACTTGTTAATACCACATTAATTTGTATTTATGAGATACAGGTGTCTTTAAAAGACCCCTATGGAAGAACTAATATTTATGGTATCTGTTCTCTTCTTGATTATGAGAAATGCCTTGATGATCTTCCAAACTGACAAAAACCTTTGTACCAGAAAACATTAAACTCTAATAATGTCACAAATTAGAAGCGATTGAACCTCCAAACTCGTGGGAAAAAAAAGTGGGAAAAGAGCAGTGGAGTGTAGCTGAGAACAGGATGTGATCCTTTGTTAGCCTAACAGCCAGACTGATGCAAAACTGCATACATTTAAAAAACTTGAGTTTCCAGTGACAGCCACATTGAAACAATATTTGTTATTTCACATCAATTCTGCTGGAATCAGGCATCTTTTTTTTCTTTCTTCTTGTAAGTCGTTTTATCTGGCAGTAGAACAGTTCCCACTTGGTAAGGTTTCTGCATGTCAATACATGTACCTCCACGGATTACTATGAATTGCAAGTCTGTAAAATTGCATCTATTTCTTTTTACTCAGTTTATTTTCTGACTTCTCTAAAATGAGCAGCCTTCTTGGGGAGGGAAAGAGGAATATATACCTTGGCTCTGAGCAGGAATGTTGTGCACAGTAGAAGACCTGCTGGGAGACCAGGCTTAGTGGCTGAACTTAAATATAAGCTCTTCAGGACTAGTAAATCAAGCAAAGTGCTTCTAGTTTTAGTTTGAAAATAAAACTGCAATTTGCAGTAAAGAATGTTATATTCCAATGCTGTTTCTGTAGTTAATTCAGTGGCAGTGTTTCAAAATCATGAAAGTTTCATCCTTCTAAAAAGAGCAGCTCTTCATACATACAGAGGAGATGCTTTAATTAAAAGTGAAAAATCTTAATATATTCATGCTCAAGAAGGCTACTCAATGCTTTTCATATCAATCATGGTGGCACGGAGATAAGTCTGAAATATATAATTCTGGTTTGATTCATATTCTTGTCCTTATTTAAAGCCCATTTTATATATCTGAAATGGCAGTTCTAGGTAAGACCAGAAGTACACTTGTTACTTTTATCTTTTTGGTTACCCCTGTTCATTATTTGGTTTTGTTGCCTTAATATGAACCTACATGCTGCTCTGGTAGGTGTGAACCAGCTTTGTTACAGTAATTGTTTTTCTGCCCTCAGCTGCTTTTCTAGCTCTTGTACATGAGCCAGGTGTGGGTGCTCAAAGCCTGTAATAGTCCTGGGGAGTCTCTGACACATCCCCAATCTGGCCTTTGTTGCCTTGCTGGAGATGCTCTGACATGCGAACAGAAGAGAGCCTGGATTTCAAGTGAGATGTGCTTAGGCCCTCCCCTCCCCTCCTGTGTGTCTGCAAGTGATGGGTAAAGATGTTTGGCAGCTTTCCCTGACTTCAGCCTTGATCCGTGTCCAGCACATTGGGAATATGTGAGGAAGAGGAGCAGGTGTAAGAAGCTGCACATTCCCCACCCATGTAGTGGGCACAGCCCAGCTGATTTGAGAGGAGGTGGCTTGAGGCTGACAGGTCAGTGCCCTCTGGCATTCTCAGCCACACAGCTGATATGGGGACAGGAAGCAATTTGTCACCACATACCTTGTGCTCAGGAGAGCAATGGCTTAGCCCTGCTCGGATTATAATTGTATACTTTACAAAATCTCAGAACACGTTAGTGCCTGTGGGGTGAACTGTAGTAATAACCACTGCAGTCATCAGATAGTCATATAAATTGGAGTTACTGCCAGCAATTTAGTCTTGAAATTAAACTATGCAAGTGGTAAATTGGCACTAAGGAGCACACTATGGGACTCACAGTTGGGGGCTCAGCTGACTGAGGTCAGATTTCTCTTTGTGTTAAATGTCAATAGCTGGCATTTAAAAGAGACAATCTATACAAACCAGTAAGACAGCGAATGAAAGAACTGCTGTTTAAAATGTCAAACTATTTTAAATCAAAACAGAAGTCCAGATAATTTACAAACTAAATCTGACCTTTTGTATTTGGAATATTTATACTGTAGCTGTGCATTCAGCAACAGAACTTGTAAAACTTGAGAGCCATACATCTGTGCATGAATCTTCATCAACAGAAGTTTGCAGATAGAAATAGATTTTATTGGACTGACTCTCAGCTGGAGCAAATTGAGAGAACTTTACTGAATCCAATACTCTGCTGACTTATAAGTGCTAAAATCTGACCTCAAGTTTCTCTTCTCCTGGACAATGAGATATCTGTTTATTGGCAAAACCATATATAGTTACCATAACTTATCTACAACTATTGTTTTAATAATTTAGTCCCACTAGTTCCTGATCACAGATGTGCATGGGGTAAAAGAAACCTCCCCAGGTATAAAATAAAAGCAATGGGAAAAAATATTCAAGCCTCCATGCTTGAAGAATCTCTCTGCAGGGTTAATATTATGACACCAAAAGCATTTACAGGTTTTTTACTAGTGCTTTGAAATGTGTTGGATTGCTTGCACTGAGGAGTGATTTACTGTGCTTCTCCACAGAGAGGGCAGCCACAAAAGCTGCTGCACACCAGACTGGCAGCGTGGGTTTGGAAGTGCTGGTCTGTGATCAAGCAGGGTTTGTCTGCCTGGGGCTGTCCTGCTACAAACTGATGGCAGTCATAGGATGAATTAGGGGTGTAGACACTTCACTGAGAATATAACACACTACACACTGACCCAAAATGTGGCACTTCTATACCAGCTGTGTGAAAATGAACCCAAATCAGTTTGCCCTTTTCCCATCCGAACGACCACAATGTGTTAGCGATTGCAAGAGTCAGTGGTAATAATGTCTAAACCCTGGGAACCAGAACATTAAAAATATCCTTTCAGATGGCATTTACAGTTCAGCTCTCAATAAATGAGGGTGCACATTCAAAGAGGATTACACATCAGGAAGTGTAACACTTAAAATCTGAACAATTAATTCCTTTAAAATTTGTATTCTCCTTCTGCTTGGGCAGTTTATAAAGGAGGGACTTACCACTTTGTGGATTTAATACATGGTGTTTGTTTATAGACCAGCCACCCAGATTTGAAGCATCCATTTCAAAGCCTTGAAGGATTACTGTTCTCTTCTCCCACAGAATAAAATCAGGACATGTTTCATATTCATATCCCACCGACACTGCAAACAAATAATTAAAGATCTCTCAGTCTAACTTTTTCTCTGTGAACTGCTAGGCAGTTTTTCATTCCCAGTTTTGATATTCATCTGTCAAGTAATGATGCCACTAATTTTCCTCTGCCTGATTGCTATTGTTGAATGGTATTTTTTGAAAAAAGGGTTTTAAGAGATTAGTATGTTATTACAGATATAGTTACTACTGCTTCAAAGCAGAAAATTGTCTGTGGTATCAGCTGTGTATTTCATAAGATTATAAATCTCTCCAATGACTCCTGACTTGATTGTTTATTGCATTTCTGCTAATTACCTGAAAACCAGCTTAAATAGAAAAGAATCCATGCTAAAACAAATTGGTTTTAATTTGTTTGCTGACTATAAAAATTATAGTTAGGCAGAAATGGATTGACAAGCTGAACATTTCTAGAATTATACATTTATCTTAACAGGCTTGCATATTACGAAAATACCAGATGAAAAACTTAAATTACCCTATGGATGGTGGGTGTTGGGGAACTCAAATTGATTAAAACCCTTTTCCTTTAGTAATTGCGTAAAACAAAACAAAACAAAAATTCAGGAGTTTTGGTATCTCTAATATACCAAACTTTCAAAAAATTATTTATCTCAAACTTTACTAGATTTCAGTGAAACTCATTCATAAAGGAAGAATATTATTTTTAAACCAAATTCCATAATTTGACCTAGGAAATATTGAAATAGTTCAACCTTTCTGAAATAAAAATGTTTAAAAAAATATTTTAAGATACAGAATTAAAAAAAAATTAAACATTTTCAATAGTTTCTTTTCACTTTTTCTATGTAATAGCTTTAGGTATATTTTACTTGAACCATAAATAGTTTTAATACCACCTAAATTCCATTACAGTATATAATCAAAATATTTTGACCAGCTCTAACAGGAAGCATTTGTATTTGTAAGATAAATGTTTCATGGCAAACTGAAAGCTGTTCCTTACAGTAACAGCTTCAGCATTTTAGCAGAAAGAGCCTGGTTTTGCAGCTAAACTCTGTCTTGTAAAAATCCCATCTCCTTAAGTACTGTAAATATTGTATATTTCCAACATTACAGGTTTCAGTTTGAGCATCCAGCAGCCACTTTGTCCAATTCTTCTGTTACAGGAGCTCTTAACAACCAACACCAGCAAAGCTTCTGGGTACCACCCTGAGCCGAGAGCCCAAGTAAGGGCACGGAACTTCCAGAACAGCCACATCCTGTGCTGGGATGAGTCACAAAGGTTCAGTAACCGAATGCACTATTTTCTAGGTGTTAATGCAGAGAGAAGATAAAGGGCAGATTTTTCCTGTGAAGCAATCTCACATTTGCCACCTACACATTAACATCTTTCCTCCAGTCATGTGCTTAACACGTTCAATCCCGGGTCAGCTGTGTGTGCTTGAAAAAAGCAAAGCCCTGAAATGCCTCAGCCTGGCTCAGTGACCTGTTACGGACCCACAGGACAGTTCATCAACTGCTGGGAGGAACCGTGCTGAGAGCTGGGCGAGGGAGGCATAGCAATCTACAGCACCTGGAATCTGGGCCATGGACCCACTGGGGCATCTTTACCAGGGCTGGAGCTAACTCCGTAAAACATCAGTATTCCCTGCCTACAGCTGGTGTTTCTGAGCAGCCAAATAACCTCCAGAGAGAGTTATCACCCCCTTTCTATGCACAGTTACCATGCATAGCTGTCTTTTGTCCTCTCTCATCAGTGAGAGACATTAGGACACACACTCTCTTTGTGTGTCTCTACAACCAGGCTTCTATGCAAACATACCCATATTTCTGAAAGACACCTATGCTCCAAAAGGAAGTATCTGTGATCTTAAAGTGGGTGTCCTGAGCCATCTAACTGGAGGTCCTGCTGTACCATCCATGAAAATTTCTTATCAGTCATTTTGCATGCAAAGTAGCCAAGGCAAAGCATAACACTGGTAAAGTCAACAGGATGATTACAGTGCCACTTGAGAAGTAAGTATTTCGTTATGGGCAGGTTTTGTAAAATGCAATTTTGTAAGTAAAATGAAAATCTCTGTCAGCTTACCCTCATTGTGGGGTGTTACCTTCTCATCCAATTGATTTATAGCACTTTTTTGAGGGGACTCTGATTTTCAGTGTATGAATGTGAACTTTAGTGACTATGGTTTTATACATTGAGTCAGCAAGTACAGTTCTTTGCAATCTCAAAATGGATTCTGGGAGACCTACTGACCCAGTAGGTACCAAAACCCAGTTCTTTTCATACAACTATTGAGAAGGATAATTGGTGCCAGCTTAAGGGCTCTTGCCAAAATACAGGTAAGAAATAAAATACAAGATTAACCAGGACAGTAACCTCTATTTCAAGCTCCCCTGACATCTTTGTACTTATCTGCATCCATCCTCTTTGAACAATTAATAAAATGTACCCAGCCACAGCACCAGACAGGGCTGTTGGAGAGCTGGTTTACGCTCACCCTCAAGAGGGTTCATCCTTGCAGACCCCTCAGTGCTGCTGTGTGGGATGCAGGAGCTTGCAGGAGTCTGTATGGAGTTACACAGGAGCATGCATTAAGGATTTGACAGAAATCCTTTTCTTGTGTTAGATTACAAGGGAACACAGACTTTACCCCCAAAGCTTTTGTGTGTCAACATCCACACGATGCTTATTTATACAGAACAAAAAAATGCTGCTTTGTCATCTCAGTTGTTACTCTGAGAAAATGGCCTCTTGTGAGGAGCTTGGGGACTGGACACATGCCAGCAAACATTTCTCCAACAAGTTTAAACAGAACTATTTGCATGTGGAAATATGCTCAGAAAGTCTTGTTTTCTGTAACTGGTTATGTGATCAGTGCTGTCAGTAACCCTGAAGAAAAATATAGATGTTTATAGTATTTAGAAAACCAAAAGCAGATGGTTATAATCCTGAGTTCCAGGACTTCAACCTGCTCCAATTTAATTTAATTAAAATGAAAACTGAACAGAATGCATTATTAAATATTGGTAATATACTGGCAGAGGAAATTATTTTGACAAAAATTCATATAATGGATGCAGATAAAGGTCCCTGAGTAACTACAGTGTGTCAAATTAAATAAAGCTTTATTGGAATCTAACAAAGCATGCTAGCAATGCACTAAAAATATCTAGATTTTTGCTCCTATTTTGAAAGAAGTGTGATTAACCTAAACTTTAAGAATAAAAAAAAATTAAGCACCAATTAAATAATTTAAAAGTTGTTATCCAGCACTATTGTGTAAGCTTTATTCATATTTAAACACATTAAGCTCATCTACTCCTAATTTGGGAAACTAACTACAGTATCATTTCATGAGATGTTATGTATTTGAATTACAATGTTTAAAAGTCTGGGTATGTAGTGGACTTCACAATCATTAGAGGACTCTTAAATTATGCATTGGGAGCAGTGTAGTCAACTGTTTCCTCTCGACCATGTAAAGTGACAGCCTCTGGACACAGGGCACACCTAGCCATGCTGAGGAAGCCCCAGGTGGCACCTGTGACCCACCTGGTCCTGCTGATCACCCATGGGAATGCTGAAGGGCAAGCTGGAGTATTTTTTATTTCTAGACTTGCACAAATATGTGCCAACAACTCACTTCATACCTTCCCTCACTGCGAAAACAAACAGGAACTGGTATTGGCAACGGGACGAGGCTGGATCTGCCCCTTCACAGCATCTCCTGCATCTCAAGAGGCTGAGAAGGGCACTGCCACACACCACACCCGGGGTGTTCAGAACCCTGGTGTCAGGGGTGCCAGCCCCTGACTGACCCCAGCAAAAAGTTGCTCACCCTTCTGCAGATGTGAGCCAGAAGTGGAAGATCAGATCCAGACAGAAGAGATAATGCAGCAGTTCTGGAGACCTTGCACCAAGGGTGGAGCTTGGATTTCTTTAGGCCAACGCAATGTGTGAGCTACAGTTGGAATGAGAAGACCTGAGCTTCTGTGTGACCATTCATAGCAGATCAGGAAACTAATGAAGCCAAAAATGTATCACTTATTTCTTGGTTGCTTCAGTTTTCAGCTGAATTTGTTCCTGATCTGGCTCATTTCATGATCTAATGAATGTGAGTGGTGCCCCAAGGGTAAGGAGAGAACGTGGGCATGTCCCTGCAGGCAGTAGCCCCTGCTGCATGTGTTGAAGGAGACAGTAGGACCACAGCTCTGGGAAAAGCTTCTTGTCTGCCATTCTCCTTTGTGTATTGCATTATGTAATCATACTCCACATTTTGGTCTCAACCCATCAGGGACATCCATGTCTGTCTATGCTTGCATCATTCTCAGTGAAGAAATGACCAGGAAAATGCTCTAATGCACCTTTTCCTCACTGCCTCCCCACACAGTCGCTTCCCAAACCTCTTGGGGTCTGGAGCACATAAGAACAGTGTCATGCACCAGAGGCTCTGCAGAGCCTGGCTGGCACCTTTTGGCTCTGCACAGGCCACTCTGCAGGCACTCTGCCTGCATGGACAACACAACATATCCTGAAGGAAGCTCCTGCCTGCTCCTCAGAACAGCATCTTCATATATGGAATGAGGCAAATTCCTTGCAAGGTTGCATGGCTCTGTGTCACCCTTGCTACTCTTGCCTTTCAGCCTGATCTGCCAGTGCTGCTGGTGATAATTGCCCTGACATAAAAAGCAAACAGAACTGCTATGGAAGTGAATGGGGTTGATTCACAGTACTAAGATTTGCTTGTAAAGTAAATAATTCTGATACAAAGCATTTGTTAGTCCATTAAGCAACACAACATCAAAATTGAATTAAAAAATAGAAAGCCCTTAAAAAAACAGATCAGGAAGTTAATGAAAAAAAAAGCTGGCTAAATAAAACGTATTTGCACAGACAGCACTCCTGTAGCAATTCTCAGAATAGCCTGTGCTGCTTGCTGAACAAAGCCTATGAAACATGATGATTTGTGGATAAACATCTTTAAACAAGAAATCAATTAGTTTTAACTGTTGGAGACATGAAATGTAGTAAGAAAGGATGCCCAAAAGTTAGAATTTTGTAAACCCTAAGCGGAAATGACATTTTAAATGTCACAGCCAAAAAATGACAGGAACAATGACACAACAAAGGTCATATTCAAAGTAACATTCAAAAACAGAGACAGCTGAATATAATGCTGTTAGTACATAACCATTCTCTGAGGGAAAAGGGAATTTTCAAATTGATTAAATTAGAAAGATGACATTGGAAGAACAAGAAAATAAATGCTCTTAGGAAATCATACAAGTCACTTCAGTGACTTTAGCTAAAGAAGCATTTGATTTAAAAAAATGTAGGAGCAGGAACAAAATTTATTTGCCATATTTTCCTGGCTTGATGTGTGTGAGTGTTTCTGCTTACGTCAAGGTGATTCTACATACCCATTGCCTCAGCCAGACCAGAAACCTTCTGTCCATATATGTCTGTCTTATTCCAGGCAAACGTGTACACCAAATTGGCTGCAGCAGGAAACCATTTCTGAAGCAGACGACCTTCAACAGCAACTATCAGATGGACTTTTGCCATTCCAGAAGGGATGGCTGTGTGTGTCAAAATAATGCGCAGCAAAGTTTTATACCCCGGTGTCCGACTACTGAGATAACTGAGCTTCACAAAACTTGAAGGAATTGCAATTTCCTCTTGGACCACCTTGGAAAAAAACACATAATTATATCTATAGCCAAGAAAAATGCAAAATTAATAGTAAGAGCAGGTAATTATTTTACATTTCAAAATTATGATGTGAACATGAAAGAAACCTGGGTTTATTTCAGCAATGCAGTGCTTGGGCACATGGCAAAATGTCCAGCATCAGACATTGCTCAGTCAACTTACTGGATGGCAGGCTGTCTGTTTGATAAAGAGCCTCTTCCTCTGATGCTCTACTCTTATCTACTGGGGAGCAAAGAGTGCACCCATGCACATATTCTGACATACAAGCTGCATAGCTTTACCTTGTCTTTATTACTAGGTTTAATTAACAAGCATTCTTAACTGGAATACAATTAAATTTTTTTTAAATTATACACCCACCTTTTATCACATACATTGTATGTGAAGATGCTATCCTGCTTTGGAGGCAATTTAACTTGGGGAATGTTAAGAAAGAAAATGAACCTTCCTGCTAAACCATTTGTGCAGTTAGGCCAAGCTATTGCAAGAAGGGGCACGGTGTAGGAAGGAGCAGCATTAGGAACCTAACAAGCTAACTGGGGACACACAGCAGTGAGGATGAAACAGCCTGAGCATCAGAGTCATCCTGCTCACAGGTAGGTCCCCAGGGAGTGCAAGGGAACTCAAATCCCAGCGCCCTGCTGTCAGTACTGCTGTCTGAACCACTCAGATTAAAGCTAGCTTGGATATGCCCACTACAGGGTGGTATAAATTCCCACTCCAACAGAGAGAGGCCCCCAGCAACTAGAAGGACTGCAAAGGCTATGAGCTTGTCAGAGGAAAAAAGAAATTTGGCCTTGACCTTTTGAATGATGTGGGCCTTTTACCTACAAAAAGGGATTAAGCTCTTGTGGTCCCCTGAGAGAAAAGAGGTGTTCTGGGACAGACTGCAAGGAAGAGCAGGCAAGAGATGAGAATGGCTTCTTGGAGGATGCTACCACAGTCATTCAAAAGCCACCTGAAAACTAGACTGTGGTGGTTAATAAGGCTATTGATGTTACTGCATTTCTGCACCAATGAATCAACTTGTCACAATGTTAAATTCATCATGCTTGGAAAAAGACAAACTTTTGTTTCTATTTACCGTTTTAAAAAATTTCCTTGTCTAACAATAGATTACTTCTCTTTCAACCAATTTTATTTACACACTGCAACAGAATCACTGCCACAGCATTGCTGCAGTACAGCTGGAGGCCTGCCAGCACTTGTCGTTTCAACATATGAAATGTAGTGTTGCCAGGGAAATCCTGCTCCCTTTATTGTTCCTGATTTGCAGTGTTCCCCTTCTTTCCTGCTGACATCCCAGCTGCCCTCTCTGTCATACATCTGACATCCCTTCTCATTTTTAATAGAAAAGCAGGAAGAAATATTCAAGCATTAATACATGTTAATACATCTCTGTCTCCTATTATTCTCAGTTACTTTTTGCTCAATTCCCAGAATCATACAATAAAATTCAACACTCCAAGAAACCAGCAATGACAAAAAAAACCCCAAACAAACAAACACCCAACAAAAAAACCAAACCCAAAAAAGAAGAAGAAAGAACTGGGGAGCAATTTCTGAGTAGACTGCATCTTTGGGTACCCTGCTGTTCAAAGAAGACCCAGGCATACCTCATGTGGAGTACAATGACCCAGTTTTTTCTTACTGGTGTGCAGCAGTTATTCTTAATTTATGTTCATTAGTTTCACTTAGTACATTCTGTGCAGCAATGCTATGACCATCAACTGGATGAAGCATGATAATAGTTATGCAGGTGTTTAAACATAATTGAGTTCAAGCAGAGGTCTCTCACATGTAGAATAAAGTAGAAACACTTTTATGAGGCTACAGGTACCCTCAAAAGTATATTCCAGGCTTGTTTGGTTAAGTTAAAAGAGAAGCCAAAAGAGATCTTATTGTTCAAAATTTAACTGCTCAAACAACATATTAAAAATTAAGGGCATTATTAATATGACCCAAGCTGTGTTTTGTTGGGTATCCAACTCTCACAACCTCTTTTAAGTCCCAAGTAAAAGAACAGTTAATTACAAAGTTAATTAGAAATTACTTTGAACATTTAAGGGAGTGTTGAGAAAAATACTTTTAAATTAAAAAATAAGTCCTAAAGATCATGTTAACATTGCTCTATCTTGGAAAGAAAGCAATAAACCCCAAGAATTTGACATATAGCTGTAAATGGGTGAAACACCCCTAGGAATGTACAAAGCACCATGTCTCACACTGGTGTTTGTGAAGTTGTACTGTTCATCTGTAACTAGGAATGGTTTTGTGCATCATTATCAAAAATCAGGGTTTCAGTAATAATTCATGTTAGCATTCCCCACTTTCTTCTACTTGAAGCTAAGAAACAAAGAAAGTTTAAATACCAAAAAGTAAAGAAAGAAAAAACCATCTTGTTAAACAGTACTAAACAGATATGCATTGGTGCTATTCTGCCATGTGAATGACATTACAGCAGTTATTTGCTCACTATCTTCAAGGATTGTCTAAACCTGGTTCTGCAACAGATCAAACTGTTAATTTAAAACTCTTTTCATTACCTGTAGTTCTGGAATAACAGTTCCTCTTTCAGGACAGGACCCTGCAAATGCTGTCAAGGGGGAAGGGAGTACAATTGGGTTTGGGCTGATAAAACTACTGATGTCACAAGATGGTGTGTCCGACTCCGTTCTTTGCATTACAACTTTGTCTACAATGATAAATCTATTCCAAGGCAACCAAAGTGTTCTTTTTTCAGATATGAAAGGAGATCTGTCAAAAACTAGAGTGACAGAGATTCCTCCAACAGCCACAAGGTCAAAACTGGAAAAGAGAAAACAAATTGTTTTGTTTCTTTTTGGTTTTTGATCACATTACCATGTCTTTTAATGCATCACAAAAAAACCCTTTATGTTCCTTATTACAGCTGTTAATTTACTATGTGAACTCATTCAAGTGTACCTTCCTTGCATCACCCTGGTATCCACAAAGAAGCTTTACCTCTGTGTGCTTTCTCCTGGGATGCATCAACAAGGCACAGAATTTCACTGTTACTTGGCCTCCCTCCCCTCTATTTATCAACTAGAATCAATATTAATGAATCATCCATAACAAAAGTGTGAACCCAGTTGCTTTGGTTTATATGAAAAGAAATTCCTATCCCAGAAAAAGGATGCCACTCATCATCTATGCAGGAAGAGCATGCAGAATAAGAAGGCTTGAAGCCTGTTAGGCCTTAGCTTTATTAACATAACCCTTTCCCTTTTTCTAAAAGCAGCAGGAGGAAAAGGTTGAGTACACTGAGCATGAGACCTCCCTAAACAGGATATGAAATTTTTTGGAAAGATGATGATTAATTGCACTGAGAACTGAGTCAGCTCTTGAACACAAGGAGGGTGATCCTCTGGGAGCTACTGTGAAGAACCTTTGGCATATCTGGGCTGCAAAACAGTGGGACATAGAAGGCATGATATACAGGCTCAATTTCCAGTGCTTGTGACATCCACAGTCAGGCAACACAAGGTAATATGTAAATAGCTGCTTCACTCTCTGTATTATTGAATGCATCTATTATGGAGGTTTTTGATGGTAACAAACTGTGATAAGAAGTCAGACTTAATTATGCATATCTCATCACATTTCCCAAATGACACCGATTACATTCACAGCAAAATACAGGTAGCATATTTTAATGCAACAACTTTATCCAGGCTAGCGTAAGGAGGAAACGATAATTACTAACTTTCAGTAGTGCAATTTGAAAGTCAATAAACTAAGGTGAAATAAATATTCACAATCCTGACTTTCATAAATTGGCGAAGCCAAACAAAAAAAAAAAAAGCAACTGCAGAAACAGTGACAAATTGCACCACTTTTTCCCTGCTGGAAGACAGCTTCAGATTTCTTTTAATTCACAATCCAGCCAAAGAAGATGAAATCTTAAACTGCCCTTAACAGCTTAATTGAAGTTCAGGAGCAAATCATGACCCTGCTGCAAACGGATGGCCAACCCTGGAGTGCAATATAGAATATATTGAAACCTCACCTGGCTCTGAGAAATGAACTCAGACCTGAGAGGCTGGGGAAGAAGGGGAAGCCAGGGCTGCTTATCGAACAACAATTTAACCATTTGTCTTTGGGAAGAGTCTGTTCTCACTTTTCCTTGTGTGTCTCAGGTGATCGACTGAAGGATTTGACTTCACTGACACCTCAATAAACTACTTGGGTGATTCACACTTAACAACAGAAAAAACCGAGGGAAGACAGGATACTTCCTGAAAACCTGACTTGTGAAAATGTTCCAATGCCAAGGAGCTACTGTTACAGCAGACCTGGCACATTTTGACTCCAGGAGTTTGAGTATCACTGTAATTTTGTTGCAATTCAGGGTTTTTTTCTTCTCTTTCTTCTTTGGGCCCTTTACTACAGAGAGCTCTAATCAACTGTGCTCCCAGAGCAGAAGGCCAGGTGCCATCCTCAAGCCACACTATGAACTGTGATGTCTACAGAAATTTTGTACATGAATAGAAATTGGCAGATGGCCTTTACTACACAAACCTAAACCAGTGGAGGATCATACATGAAAGCCTGACCTTCCATCCTGTCGACTGATGGTGTATCCATACTCATTGTGGTGCAGGAAACTGACGTTCACTCCAACCAAAGGTGTTCCATCTATTGCTACAACCTGGCCTCGGATGACACACGCCCGTCTGTAACAAGAAGAGCAGAAGGCAACATGTTACACACATGAGGAGGGTGAGAAGGACATTGATTTCAGAAACTGGGCTGTGCTTTGGTCACAGACAGAACCACTCTGGGATCAGAGTGACTGTTGAGTTTTGAAAGAAAAGTCATACAAGCCCAAAAGATTGATTTGAAAAAGCATTCTCTGATAAGGATGACACACAGACTCTCCTGTGAACTGTTGGTATAGGGAGAATATATTCCTGTTTCCAGACATATTTCAGGATACTATTTGTTCTGCCACTGAATAGCACTGCAAAGCTTTCACTGATAGTGTGATTTAGCTTGCTGCAGCTCTAGGGAGTGATGGTTTGTGAAAGGAGAGAATGAAACCTCATTCTCTGCTCTTAGGTATAGGGCATTGCTGTCTATTAGAAAAAAGCTGAACTAACGTGATAAGGCAGCAGTGAGATAGATGGGCTTCACTGAACTTCAGAAAGTTATATAGGTAAATTCACAGGGTGCCTAATCAAGTGTAACATATTTTTCTCAATCCCCCATCACATGTGATGCCCTTCTAAATTCCCTGTGGGATGCGTTGGACATGCACCCACTTTCCACTTTATCATCACATTCCAGTGAAGAGGTTGGAACATGGCAGCACAGCAGAACACATCAAAGTCAATGGACAGGAAAGTGAACTCATTACTAAGTGGATCTAATCGGAGGCTAACAGGATCACAGAATCATAGAAGATGAGAGCTGAAAGGAAATACAAGACTTTATCTTGTCCATTCCTTTGCCTCAGGTCAGATCAACTATGCCTACATCAGTCCAGACAGATGCTTGTCTAACTATATAAGATCACCAAGTAACCCATTCCAGTACCTCTGCATGAGTGCTCTACTCATGGCAAGTTCTTCCTACCGCCCAGTTTGAACCTCCAGTTGTCCTTTCAAACCATTGCTTTCACCTTAGTCACTGAAATGATGAAGAAATTACTCTTTCTTATCTTTGGCCTTTTACCTATCTGAATAATGAAACAGATAGGAATCAAGTCTCCTAAGGATGAGGGTTAAGATGTGAAATATCCTCATGGTGCAGATTAGGACCAAGTGGGATTTTCTAAGGGCTTACACAGCCACATTCCACTGAAAATCCTCCCAGTATTTTCCCCATGCTGTCAGCTACACCACATCAACACACTGGCTGAACCAAGCCAGGTCTTGGAAACTCCCAATACTACTGCACCTGTTTCCTGGAACTGTGGTTTTACATAATGAAGTGAACAGTGTATGCAGAAGTCTTCTAGTAAACTTAAGACATTTAGGTTAACAAAAGAATACTTATAAAGTGAACAGACATTAATTACTCAATATAAATGACAAGCATAAATTTAGGCATGGTTATGTTTCTTTGTCAATTTGAAAATTTGTGGCAAATCTCAACAGACACATCCACTGCACAGTGAACATGTGATCTAAAGGAAAAAACTTAATAGCTCCTCAGACAAAAGTTATTTAGGAGTCTACATATGAATTAAAAAAATATCCCCAGAGAGATTAATTGACCATGATCCAATGAAATCATATGCAGAAACTGGAGAACATAAATTTCTGAAAATTCTGATATGTTTCTTAAAATCCCATTATCCCAAGGCACTGACAGGACACTGATTAATCACCATGATATCACCAAACCCATCTTAACTGTGACTTGAGAAAACACAACAGGTAAAAATAAACCTCTTTGTGAGTACACAGCTCACCACAGCTGCTAATAGGAATTCCATGCTCCCAGGCCATGGAAAGATGCTGATAAATCCTAGAGGAATGGGAGAGGCTGCATTACTGCCAGCATGCAAAACAAGAGTTCTGATTTACCATGTTTTTCATTTTCTACATGAAGTAAATTGGTTGTGGCCCTATTTGTGGCCCAAAATCTGCTGCTCCACAGAAGGCAACTGAGCTCCTGTTAGTCCCAACCGACTCACAAGACTCACTCAACAGAACAGCCAGGTCCAACTACTTTTTGATTTGTTAGAGCAGAAAATACTGTTTTCTATTATTTTCACATATTTCTAACATCAACAGACCTGAATTTTCTTTTCTAATACCTTCATTAGTGCACTTCATATATTTACAAAACATTGGTGTGAGAATGAGAGTCCTGTGAGTAATCATTATTCAGTGCATTATTCTTGCACTCCTGTTTGTTCATTCCACACAGACCTATTTTCTGACACTACTTTGTCCTCATATTTTATCAAGCACTCAGATTTGTATGATAACAGCTCATCAAAATCTCCATTATTTCATCCATGGTCTTTCTTTCTTCTATTCATTCACTTCCTATTATTCATAAATAATATTAAGAGACTTATCTTTCAACATTCCCCTATTTTATTCATCATATTTCACAAGCCACACATATTTATGGTATATGATAAAGAGACATAAACCTCATTATTCTACATTTATCTGTAGAATAGATAAGACAAGACTGAATTGTCTTTGTAATCTCTTAGATTTTAAATGTCCTAAGCCTGTCTCTGTGTTCCTACATTTGTTCTCATTATTTAATGTCTCTTTATTATCTACTCTAAGTTGAAGAGTTTTCTCTGGCCTCTTTTTGAACTAGCACCTCCTAAAGCTTTGACTAAGCATTTGATCAGAATTAGCTTTAATTTAATGTGGGTAAGAAAACATTTTTCAGTTACTTTATGACCAGCACTAGTTTCCAAGGCTCAGGAGGTAACCAAGAGCCCCAGTTTGCAGCCACTCTCCCTTGTTTCCTGGTGCCCTGGCAGCTCACGGAGCAGACCCCGTGTCCCCAGGCATGCTGGCACACAGGTTCCCTGCAGCTCTGCTGCTTAGAGAACACCTCACTTAATTCCTTCCCTTACCAGAGCTTTTAGAGCATGTTCCCTGCAGTGATGTCCCTTCATAGTCAACTGCCACTTCATGCTTCCTTGCTTCAACATTCACCCTCTTCCCAGATGAGCTGGGGGCCTTGCTACCACTCACTGCTTCTCTTAATGTGAGCAGGGAAACCTCTAAAGATCATGATGTCTCCTCAATGAACTGCACTTTCTGCCTCTAAGACTTATTCCACATTCTTGTGACTGCCCTGCTTTGCTTTCTCAGGGGGGATAACTTGTACTATCTGTCCAACAGCCACCTATTTGTGATGATTGCATAATCTTAGACCTAAGGCTTTCCAAGTTGTTTTAACTTCAAAGTAAGTGCAAAAATGTCTTTTCTAATTTGCCAAAGCTGGGCAGGAACATGCCCCTGATAAGCTGCCTTAGTGTTTTTGAATGCATTAAAAATGTTCACAGTCGCCTGGCAAGCTGTACTAAATCTGCAACTCCAGAGGGAGCAGTTGGCTTTTTGAGAGAAAGCTGAGATTCCCACAGGTTGCAGGTAGCCTAAAAGAAGCAGAATTCCTCTGTCAATGCTTTATGGGTCACTCCATGAGTAACCACCATGAGGAACTCACCGTGCTGTGGATCTCAGGTCTCTGCAATTTGTTTGACATTTCCAGTTTCAAATACGAACAGAAGTTTAAATTTTAGATGCATTCCTTCAGTACTTGTGAAGCATTTTATTATTTTATCGCCATTCTGCCTTGCTCTGCTGCTACTTACCTGCTATTTTTTTGCTTTTGTTTAGCATGTTAAGTTTCCAATAAGCACCTCAGGCTGAGACATTAGGCTCAGATATGGAACTCTGTCAAGCAGCTTGGGAATTTGCAAGTGTCACATTACCAGAAGATGTCATTTACTGTATTACATTTCTGATTAAAATCTTCAATGAGAGAAATTAAGCTGAAGGCTAGTGAGGTACATTCGTTTCTTCCTGCTGACAATGCTGCTGTAAGCAGCCTTTGAAGGGTAATTAATTCAGCACCACACACTGGACCCTTTTCTTGGGCAATTTGCAGTGAGTCAAATAGCTTGCCAGCAGAACGCATTAAAAAAAACTCAGCAAAGAAACAAGCCAAAAGCCTTCCTTAGAACAGAAGTTGACAAAATCATTATAATCTGCTACACCCTGCTACATGCAGTAGGTTAAAATCATGCCTGATGTAAGCAAGTACATTTCCATTTATCCAGAATGTCTCTAATCTGCCTTTCAGCATGTCACTGTTTAAGTGGGAGTTTGTAAAAACCCAGTGCATATGACCTAGCTTTGACATAACAAAAAGTAAAATATGTTTTGCAAACATGCAGGTCCTTAACATTATTTTTAGTGTAGTATTTAGCCATGGCTCAAGCAACATCCTGATCATATTGTAGAAGCCAAATGTTTAAATATTAGACCTAAGCTAAAGTCCCAGATGCAAATGCAGAGGGATAGATGTCTCAGCAGCTGTCAGAACAACTAGTTTTACTATTTCAGATTATTTGCAAAATTCCAGGATATGACAGAGACCAAACACTTCCAGTCTGAAGGACAGAGATAATCTTCACCATTTTTGATAGCTTTCCAAGATCTAATCAACATCACTTTTCCTCCAGTGAGATTCATGCAAACATCACCCATACTTCACATACATTTACTATGCTGTGGTATGGTAAAACACTGCACAATGTCATTTGAATCAGAAAACTGAAAACATTGGATAGATGTCTTTTCCTTAATCCTCCTAATGGTCTCAGAGATTTCTTGTAAAGGGAAATATAAAAAAAAGAGCAGATAGGGCTTTGCAAAATTGGAGCACCAGAGGGAATGGATGCCAAGCTCTGATATAAATGTAAGCCACTGTGGTGTTCCCCCACCCTGTTTTTTACCCTTTTCCCTGCTCAATCCTGGCCACTCCCTCGGGCTCCTCCTATTGGTCTCTAAGGGACCCCAACTCCCAACTCCACCCCTCCCGGATGCTGATAAAACTCCAGACCCTCTGCCTTTCCCTCGCCTTTGCCCTTGGGGTCCTGCATGCCAGCATGTGAATAAAAACCTTCTGTGCTCTCCATGCAGAAGCCTCTTCTCATCTCCTTTGTTGCTGTGTTGTTGCAGAGAGCAAAGATGCCTGAGCTAGCCTTGAGGCTCCTGGCTGGTGAGGGCCCTGTGACCATGCCTTCAGAAGGAAGGCTTGGGCCTTGTGGGCCTGACCCGGGCTGGGCACAGACTCTCTCTGGCACTGGTTGCTCCTTGTGGCTTGCAACAAAAACCAGCAAACGCAACATGCCACTACTACATCCAATCCTTCCAACATTTCATGTTGAACCACCAATGCTATAAAATCAGTGGTGTTGCAGGCAGCCATGAGTTAACATCATCTCCCTAGACATAACCTTTTCAGTAATAGCCCAAAGGAGATTTAAACCCCCCAAGCATTCTTTGGTCTTTACCAGATAGGCTGGATCACAGATTTCCGATGTTTTTACTGTAGTAGCAGTTGTCTTTCTACATTTTTTTCAGTAATCTTAATTCCCAAGAGAAGAACCGACACAAGATGACAATCAGATTGGCAATGTCAGAGGAAGATTTCTGAACAGAGGCAGCACAGCTCAGCTATTGCCTCGTTCAGAGACCCTGCTTATCTCTCATCCTTGAGGAAAATTCTGGCAGCTTTTAATAATATTTGACTTATGATGAACAATATTTTGACAGCTTGCAAGACTCAAGGATCAAGCTAAGTGTGGAGTGAGGAACCCTTTGGGGTGCCCAGTACATTGCAGATTACTGCTGACAAACCCCAGGAGACACGGCACAGCACAAGTCTCCAGGCACTGCCCTGACTCCAAAGATGCAGCCACTCTCATTTGAATCCTGATGATCTCACCAAACTAACTATGAATTTGTCTACAGGAGGAGGAAATGATATCTGGGGTGCTGGTGATACACCAATGCTGGTAAAGTCCTACTTCTCAGTGGCAGGAAGAAGCCATGGTGAGGGTGGGCTGCTGCTCCCACAGGGAACTTCACTGCTCTTCAGCCTTCAAAGGCATGGCAGGTATCAGGGTAAAGAAACGAAATACTCAGAAAAAGCTTTTAAATCCAAGTTAAATCCCATCAATGATAGCTTTAAAAGATCAATTCCTTATATCTATAAAAGCACGTTGATGGGATTATGTGCAATCTGGCTGCTAACATTTGCAGTGTCACAGAACACTGTACAGGCAACTTGAGCACTCACCTCCTCTCTGGAAACTCCTTACAGTGAGGCATTTCAATGAGGCCAATTTTTCAGTAGTGGCTTTTAGTTTAAACTGCACACAGAGCCAGCCAAGGACCCTGTCCCAAGTGCAGTGGCCTCATTCATGAGCACAACACACTCCAAGAGACCCACCAGCGGCAGGCGGGTGCTTCTCATGGAGTTCATCTTCACGGCCTATTGTTTTACATATTTATAACATCCTGTTACATTATTAATAGTGATTAAATGTTTAGGTATTTCAGATCAATAATGACTCTGTTTACAAATTTACTTTATTAAAAGTTAATGATGCAAAGAAAAAGTGCACTGAATTTGTGTGCAGCTATGGGATTGTGTTGAGGTTGTAACCTAAGTGCTACGTACTATGAAAATAAAAAATTCTTATGTGCTTGTTACTGGAACATGGTTTATCCAATGCATAGGCCTACTTGACAGGGTAATAGTCAGGTGATGTGGATGATTTGTGGATCTCTTTGTCAGCATGTAAGTTATAGCTTCCCAAGTGAACTGCAGCATAAAAACTTATTTGCCCCTGTATTTCAAATGTTCAAGAAAATATGTGTTACCAGGTTTTCTGAGTAAGTGCCCTTTTTCTACTGCACAGTTCCTTCCTGTTAAAGGGCAAAGCCAATCTCACAGACACTCAGGGATCACTCTACTCTTTGCATGATAACCTGCAGCACAAAACAGTAAATTCCACACTGCTTTATCAATGTGTAGCAAAACCAAGCTAGCATTTTTAATTATGTGTCTAGATTATATGTAAGTGACACAGTAAATTCATTACACTGTAAGTATCAGTCATATTGTATTGGGCAGAAAGGTGACTGAAGACAGCAGGTGTGAATCCAACTCACATCCTGCCATTACCTATGTACAGTGTGAAGGGCTGAACTCCCCCCTGCTGATTTTACAAGTATGATTTACAAGTCTTGTTAATATGAGCAGTGGAATTTGTTGCTGTGAAACTTCCATGAACCAGACAGGTAGCAACAATAATCAGATAACCAAGATCCTCAGCTGTTGGGACTTGAAAGTTCACTATCCTTTTAAGTTTTTTATGAGCACTGGTGAAGAATTCTCAGCTATCCAGGTATCACCATTTTTCCTGGTTAAATAATTTAATTGCAATTCTTAATATTCAGAAAAGTCTTTCATTTAAAAGAAGACTCACCTGCTCTCAAAGGAGACATCTCCTGGGATTACATGAGTGCTTTCCTTCCCAATAAGGAATCTGATTCGATCATAAAAGAGCCTTGGAGGATGCTGAGAGAAAGGTGGTTGGCTGTGCTGAATAAGGTCAAGGGGATCAGGTGAACCCTGGCAGAGAGGACTTGAGTAACAATTGCTTTGCTGACAACAGTCAGGGTCTACGCAGTCTGTCAAGCCATCTAAAACGGAAAGAAGGGAAACTTCAGGAAATTGAGCAGTTCTGAGAATAAAGCACCACATTTATTACCAGAGAACACAGGAAGGATGTATTCAATGGGAAGGCATGCTGATTATGACACAGTCAAATTCAATAAAGCATTAATGTACATGCTTAGTCCAGGAGGGGTATTTGTCTCAGTCATTAACACTGTATCACATCATCAAATCCTCACACAATGAGAAAACAGAACTTACACACTAAGTGAATAGGGAAGAGCAGGGCAGACTTCCCTGCAGAACAGGGAGAACAAAGTCACTACACTTTACTTGTCAGTGTGTGGATGCTGACAAGTTAGGGAGAAATTTTCTAGCTCTTGGCCCTGTTCATGAGAAGTTGCCTTCTCACAAGCAGAGCTGAGAACCAAGAGAAGTTTGTGTAAACCATCTTGAGTGCTTTTGTAAACTACATGTTGCAAATAGTGTTTTGTACATTTTGTTATTCCAACTTGTTAGTCTATAACTAACCAATGATGCTGAAGAAGTGCTCACCCAAGAACCAATGACTGTGTCCTGCTCTAGCGATCCTGAATATAAAAAGAGCAAGATTTTCTTAATAAATAGCTTTCTCTCATCTGAACCTTATAACCACATTCCCTGCTGTCCCCAGACTCTACTACAACATCAGTGCAATGTGATTGACACTGTGCAGCTGCTCCCTCTAACAGCCCTTCACTGTCAGCAATGCCTGCTGACCCCAGCTGGGACACACACTCACTAACCAGTCCCCAGTAACCAGGTCTGAAATGGTACCCAACTCTCCCAAGTGTCCCTACTGCAATAGTAAAAAACGATACTTGTTACAGTTGTCTGACATCTGTTTTAAGCCTTACAACAGTTTTACAAGTGGTTTAGGATATTTCCTTTTCATTTATTGGTTGCAATACCAAAATGGTTCAGAAAGGACATCACTGTAACTAGACTCCTGCAACTGGTGATACATGAATGCACACCTTGATTCTGGTTCTCTCCCAGTGACCAGTTATGGTCTTCTCTATAGATGTTTGCTCTACGAAAGCAAGTTCGGAAAGTGAAAATAAAGCTATTCCTCCTCTGTCCCTTTTCAAGTATGAAAAGTAGAAGAAATAATAGATTTTTTCAGAAATTTGCATTTCTTCATGGACCAGCTTGCAGCAACATTTGTGGATGAAATTAAATTACTTAAATATCTAAAGTTTATGATGAAAATTGAAGCACTGAAGTGCGTCTAAATTAAGCACCTAAATAAAACTTAAAATTGGGCTATTGGCATTTAATTGCTTCTATCAGCAGCTCAGATGTCCAAATTGCCTAAATTACATAATCAGAATCAGGTTTAATAGGAGATGGTAAAATAACCAACTATCTTCTTCAACGCCCACTTTATGACTTAGCAGCTGTAAGTTGCTTGCACTTAAAGCAAGATAAAGGTGTTTTATCCTTCAGCGAAGACACCTCTTTGTACTTCTAACAGGGATGGTCTGAATAAACGTGGAGTCATCATATCACTGTATGGATCTCCCTCGTGTTAAAACTGGAATGCTACAGGATCAACATATTGCCAAGTATTTTCACCTTGTGCTTTGACTTTCCATGCTCTGTTCGTACCAACACTTTGAAGTCTATCAAACTGCACCTCCTCCAGGCAAACTATGCCAGCACGGGAGCTCCTGCACTTTTGTCACTGACTTTAATGGGTGCCAGACCACTCCCCAGCCAACCCTACTGCTTTCTCAAGAGAGCACTGTGTGACTGCTCAGTAAAGAGCAGCATAAAACATTCACTTGGAAAAGAAAGGAAAAGCCCTTCTACAGAACAAACACACATAATGAAATGGGCTTTCCTGGCACCTGCAAATCCTTGCTTGCCTTGAGCAAGATAATTCGCTAAGCAAAAAATATTAACAAATCTATCCTCTGCAGCTGAGAAATCAGATAGAGCAGGCTAGTTTTTGTGATAATGAGCTAAGAGCAACTGTAGATAGCTAGCAACAATAATCTAGGACCCTTGGATCCAGCAGAGCTGGCATGGCTACAGTTCAGTGTGTGCTTTAAGTTCTCTCCACATTCCCCAAATCCTGGAGACAGCAGGCATTTGCCAGCAGAAGAACTTCACAGGGCAATGTTGTGTTTGTTGACTTTGAGTGCAGCAGTCACTTTATATTCAGGAAAGCCTCGGAAGCAAATGAAATCTGCTAGGAAGTCGGTAAACTGAAACAATCAGGGGCCTCCAGTGTAAACAAAAGCACATGGGAAGTGGATGGAGGAGTTCACAACATGAAGCAATGAATGAAAAAATAAAGGAGTGGTTTAGGTTGAAACTTGAAGAGCAGGCTTGGAACTGCAAGGAAAAAAAAGTGTTTCATCTATTTTTTGTCTAAGGAATGAAGCTCTCTATATTCTCAATAAATGAACAGCTTCAAGTTACAGATGCTTTTCAGTAGATGATCCGAAGAAAATTAAAGAATTCTGCTAGACTTGAAAATGTCATGAAGACATTGAAATCTCTTGCTGTGGTTTATACTGGTGGTGGTGCCTGCAGAGGGCTCTGACGTGGTCAGGCTGTTCAGGGCTGGGCTCTGCCAGTGGAAGGGTTATGGCAGCGACAAGTCTTGTTCAAGGAGTCATGGGATTTTGGGGAAGATATTAATTTCTACAAGCTCACTGCTGTCTGCCTGAGAAACCTGACAAACATTGGCCTGGCAGATTACATGCTAATCAGAAAAAAGGAGCACTCACTTCAGAACAACAATATCCATGGGGAAGCTATTTTGGAGTAATTTATTCCACACTAGCAATTCTGATTAATTTTTTCCTTGTCAACAAGCCATTAGATGTGGGAACTGAGCTGACCTGATTCTCTCATTTATGTAAGAAGTAAAAGTGAAAGGTCACAGAAATATTAGAATATGAAGATTTGCCTTAGAAAGAAATAGCTACAAAAATAACACTTAACTATTTTGCTTTTTCTAATAGAGTCCTCATTTTCCTCTGCTTTGGTCAAGAGCTTACAAAGCTGGTGACAAGCACAGTGCATTCAGGGTGTACACAAAAAGAAACCAAGGAAAGGGAGAGCAGTTTTCCATCTTCCAGTCAGACTCGATTTTTCTCTTTTCTTTGCAGCTTACTTGTCAGCACAGTGACTGCCTTATAAACTCTTCCAGGTTCTGCTAATGGAGCTATTTCGGTTTGAATTACTTGCACCTGGTTTCATTTGCATCTTCAGCCTCCCAGGGCTACAGGAGGGTGGGTTTTCCCATTAGGAGGCTGGGAAGTCCCAGAAGTACACCTGAACAAGCCATTTTGAGACTGGTGTGTGTCCTAACAGCACCACAAATGTATGAAGTCCTGGATTCAGCAGGAACAGCTTACAGCCTTGGCAACAAAGGCTACAAAGTCATTGGACAAAGAAACTGCGACCCAAAATATCAATATTAGTGCAAAGGAGCAGTGTTCTAGGTCCCAGACTATCATTCACGAGTTCCCTTCCTCTCTCATGCTGTACTTTTTAAGGAATATTTTGATTGATCAGATAGGAATTTATTTCCATCTCCCCTCACAACCATGCAGAATGAAAGAGAAGACATGTGTTAGGCTCAGAGAAGATGCTTCATGGGCAGTGAGGCAGGAGGTGCAGAAGCACCAGCTCCTCTGTGGACTCTTAACACTGCATTTTTGGCTCAGACTGCTGTGTGTATTTTAGGATTATTAACTACAATTGTCTGAGTAATTCAACTTCCAGCTTTTCTCCAAACAAACAAAATTTAGAAGAGAAACTGACCTGGATAGAACTGAAAAATATTTTTCACACTTTGTGAAGAAGTAAAATAATAAAACACTTATTTTGGGGCAAACAGGGAACTCTTATGCCAAAATAAAATCTTTGTTCCTCTGTAGGCTCATTTAAGACATTGGTTTTAAATTAAACAATTTTGAAGAAAAAAAAAGGAAGAAAATCCAAATCTAACACTTCAAAAGAAAACTCCTATAATTTAGCATGATATCCATCAAAATGAACCAGGTAAACCAAGCTGGTACAGAATCACAAGCCACATATGGAGGCAGGTTGTGATAATGCAAATCATATTAGGAAGTGCATATGAGGATAACATTTTCAACAAGCCAATACTATTTGAAATGAGATTTTTAATCCAGGAGAATAACCCAGAAAAAAATCCCAAATAAATCTTGTTTCTGAACTATATTGTCAAATTCATTCACTTGAAAATGTTGCAAATACATTAGTCAGTTCTCAACCAATGGTCACAATTTTAGTTAAATTTTCGTATCAGGAACCAACTATTAAGAAGCTTACCATGTTAGCAAATCAGCAGGGTTTCTTTTAAATCTCAGGAGACAACAGTCAGAAGTATGAACAAACTACTACAAACAGTAAACACTGTAATTTTTACAGCAGGGGATCCTGTACACTGAAGTTTTTACTGTCAATTACCCCAAAGTGCATCACAGCGTAGGTGCAGACTGAAATGGATTACAGATGTATAAATGGGGTTGGTTTGTTACTAGCATTTTAAAATTTATTTTATATGAAAGACAGTCAGGCATATTCACAGATTATATAATAAAGTGATTTACATTTTGATGAGTCTGAGATTATAGCTTCCCATCCTCCAGGTACCTTCTTTTGTATGCAAGGATAATGATCAACTGGGATTTTTTGTTTTGTAAGTGAATTAGAAAATTAAAATATGTTTAATATTACTGCTAAAACAGAATTCACAAAGATCAACATCAGGATAGAAAGCATTTTATAGCACTCTTTAATAATTTAAACAACCTCAAAGAAAAGGCAGAGAATACCAAAACAAGTTGCTCTGTTTCCAGTCCCACCACTCCTTATCTGCATTGCAATAGATCACAGAACTAGGACAAGATTTTCCTATTCCTTTGCCTGGGAATAGATTTTTTCAGGAAGCCTTCTATAAAGAATTATATTAATAATTATTGTGTCAGGAGTGTGTGTCAATGGAATCACATGAAGTTTTCCATCAAACAAAATATATTTTCTTGCTTGTATATATATTCCTTATTCCATATGATGGAAGGGATGTCACAAGTGTTGTGAAATTAATTCCTCAGCTATGCTTCTGCAGCAGTCATAGAAGGCTCATATGCTTGGTACAGCACATTTTCTAACGTACATATTGGGCAGCAATCTCTCTTCTACAGGCATGATCACCTTCAGCACCCAGAAAAATTGGCAATGGAACTGTGGCTATGGACCTACCTCTCCACTGGTTACTTTCCAGCAATATATATCTGCTTTCCACGTTTGGGAAAATGTTGCACAGGGAGTGCATTTTGTATGTTTTGTATTTGAGCCTTCCATGTGCTGCATAATACTTGTATTAAGTTCTCACTAAAATAAAATGAAATTAAGTAAAATAACAGTTGGAAACAAAAAAGCCATTTTGTCAGCTCTAAGTTAATTGCAAGAACATGGAAGAAGTAATGTATTTTGTGCCTGATACAAACAGCTCTGCCACCTACTTTTCAAATCCCAGCACGTCTATTCTTCTCATCCACCCTTGAAGTACTTGCAATTCATGACCACAAATATGGGAGTATTACAATAACTCATGTTGCTGAAAATGGATCTATGTTCACAATTAGTACAAATTGTCTAGATACCATTTCAGGAGCACCCAAGGACAGTAAAGAGGCACTGGTAAGGGGACAAAGAACAAAGTGGTTCACACCAGCAGTGGTGGCTTCCCCACCTCACCAGTGAAGCACACAACAACTTGCACAGTAGCTTCTTTTCTATTAAACTACTGAGTTTTTATTAAACTACTTTATTAACTGGCTATGAAAATGAGTAATTCAATCAGACTCTACCTCCCATGTTTCTGATGTTAGCAATTTTAATAAACCATTCACTATCATTAAGTTCTGGTGAGGAAAACGTAACAGTTAGCAATAAAACCTAAAATTGCTATTCTTCTGCTTAAAAGTTAATTAAATGAGCAGAGCTCTCACATTTTCAAGCTTTTGTCACCCATGCAGAAGATAATACAGAAGTAAACTACCTGGTTAAGATAAACTAATAGGTTTGAAGTTTTATGGTTATGTCAAACTCAGAATACTACAAGTGGTATAGGTGCTTAGATGGTGCATGAACATGCATGCAGACATGCTTACAAACATCCTAATGATGTACCTGCTCAGTGACATGAAAATCAAACCTCTAAGCAATATGTTTGTACTTAGTTTTGGGCACCACGATATAAGAAAGATATAAAAGCAGAGCTATATAGGTGGTGAAAGGCCTAGAGGGGAAGCCCTCAGAGGAACATCTGAGGTCACTTGGCTTGTTCAGCTTGGAGGAGACTGAGGGGAGACCTCATTGTGGTCTTCAACAACTGCAGAGGGACAGGCACTGATCTCTCCTCTCTGATGACCAGTGACTGAACTTGGGGGAACACCACGAAGCTGCATCAGGGAAGGTTTAGGTTAGATATGAGAAAAAGGTTCTTTACCTAGAGAGTGGCTGGGCCCTGAAACAGGCACTCTTGGAAAACTGTCTCAGTACAAAACCTGACAGAGTTCAAGACGTGTTTGGATAACACTCTCAGACACATGGTGTAATTTTTGGGGCTGTCCTGTGCAGGGTCAGGAGTTGCACTTTGATGATTCTTGTGGGTCCTGTTCAACTCAGGACATTCTGTAATTCTGTAGGTACCAATGACTTTCATTTTTGCTGCTGCACAGCAAGCCAGAGGGGTGTGTGTGTGTGTCAGTGCACTCCTGCTCCAGTGATACTGACCCCAGTGAGTGCAAGCTAGAGATGGAGCTGCGAGATCTATGGCCAGAACATTTTTCACAGAAAGTAAAAAATGGGATTTAAGTTTCTCTTTAAATATTGCCTGTGCTGACTTTATTCACTACAGGCTCAGTTCAGTCTAATTAGTGTTGCCAGGAATCTAAGCAAACGGAATCAAAGAGTAACTTCAGAAGAAACTAAGCAGCAGCAGCAGCAACTGTCAAGAGTCTCTAATGCTTATTCATATGCATTAATTCAAAGTGCTCAAATTTTATGCATAATACATAGCATGCAGCAGACAGTGAGACTGTTAACTGGGAACACTGGTGTTTATATAAGGAAACCCATCAGTGTACCTATGGAAAGGCTATGAGTGTTTTATCCACTGAGTACCAGTAGTGTTAGGCCTTCCACACTTGAGACAATACAAATATATCAGGGTTTTCAGAAACCGTAAGTATCCCTAGGGAGTCCTCGCTGCTCAGCAACAATGAAAACCATTCCCATCAGTATTATTTATATTGGGTAATAATAGCATATTACTTATATATGGCCTCAATATCTCTGTGATGGATAGGTTATTAAAGCGCCAATGGACGGGTCAGAAATACATTAGTATTTTAGCAGCACTGGTTATCAACCCAAGGCTATGCTGAGTCATATATTTCCTTGTGCTTGGAAAAGCTTGGAGAAAGCTACAATAACTGTCTGAAGTGACTGAAGGCATATTTGGAAAAGAATTCAAAGCTTGTAGTAAACAGTATTTTTCTTAAAAACAAACAGGCGAGATTGATTCATGAAAGAGAAATGATAAAAGGAGATGCAGGCAAATTTAAAAAAGAGATCCATATCAAACAAACTAATGGGAGTGACAGGCTGCAAATTTCAGCTTGAGACAAAGACCTGTTTGTGCAATAGCTGGGTAAATATTTGTCCAACAAACAGGCAAATTGTAGCTTGGCTGCAATTGAGTATGGTGTGACCCATGAGTGCTCTGGGTGTTCCCACACCTCAGCAGTGTGTTCTGCCTCCTGCCCCAGGACACAGGCAAAGCCTGCAAAGAGCTCAGCAGAGCTTTCCAGAGATCTTCTGGAGCTACTGGAGCTTCCAATGACTCTAAATTAGTGGCAGGACAAGAGAAAATACCCTGCTCAGATGAGCTGAATGGCCATCTTATAAACCAAAGTCATGTCAGTCGTGACAGTGAAAGAAGGAGAATATGGAATGGGGAATTATGCTGAGGGAAGCCACAGTGAGGGAAAGGCCCCACTGCAAAGGCCACCTGCTTGACTCCTTGGCATTTTTTAATGGACATCACACTGCTAACAGACTGCAGAAGCACTCCCTGAGAGCAAGTGCAAACCACGCCATCGTGCATCTGTTATAATGCTAAGACCTTTTCACTGATATTTGTAGTGATATTTGAACAGGTAAACATGCCCTTAAGTCTGAGAGCAGGAAAAAGCTAACAGAGAGTTATGAGCTGGAATGGGAAAGGCAGCTATGGTACAGCCAGGGAACAAGTGCAGTGAATCCTAATGGGGCTTTAAAATAAATTGTACTTTCCCTGCCCAGGAGAATAGTTCCACACGAGTTTATCTTACCAACAGGAGAAACTGCACTGAAGGGATCTTGGTGCTTCAGTGGCTGCAGGACCAGGATAACTGTCAATATGCTTATGGCTTTTCTTTATATATCAGTCCTTAAAATATGAATTTAAGATTGTCCCCCACCCAAAGATTTTGTGCTCTTAATACAGGCTAAACAACAACACTAACTCTTCCTCATTCTAATTAAATGACATTATTGAATACTTATGATTGGGACTAACCTGCTTTTTTTCTACCGTGTCTCTGAATGTAGTTTTAAATGATAAAAAATCTCAGTTTTCCCATGAAAGTACTGTGTGACAAATTACCTGAAAAAATAACTGAAAACTATACAAAATTATCCGTTTGCCTAAGCTCTAAAATTAAAGTTTGTTTGAAATTATAATTGCTCAGCTTTACTACAACTTTGTCCTTTGGTGGCGTCCTCCTCCTCATGAACTTGAAGCACAACAGGACTGAGATAAAAAGTTTGATTTAAACACAACTGGAATGACTAAGATCTTTGCTAGGTAAGAATTCCATGATTTGGCCCATACAAGGGCAGTAAATTATCTCTTGGGCTATGTGTCACTGACTGAATATGATCACATCCTAAGAGCTTAGGAAGTTACCACCTGTCAGCTGGGTTTCTTTCACTCAGCTGAGTGCAAGCTCTTAACTCACCTCAGCTACAGGTGAAAATGCTAATAACTTCCATCCTGATGAACCTACTCAGCTGTGTAGCTCGATGGATGGAAACTTGTTATGCAACCACAATGTTCTCACAGTCTAGGGCTCAACCTCCCAGCAAACAGGACTTAAGAGGTAATGTCACGCCTCCTTCCCAATTCCTGATTTTCCTGTTGTGTTGGTATACAAACCCTGAAACACATAGCTTCTGATTTCATATTCTTCTAACACTGGTATGACTTCAATGACTTTAGGGAAATTTTTCTAATTTATACTTATGCCAAATCAGGTCCTATGAACTTCATACATATATATATATAAATAAAGAGAAATGGTTATAGTATGTAGATAGAATTTTCTTATATGAAATTGATTGTGAAGAAAACTTAATTACATTTAGCCCATCTGTAGTAGTCAGATTAATTAAATATTTCTCTCTGCACTTATCTCTAATTTTAATGTCAACAGAGCTGTCCTAGTCCATGTTATGCTGCCATTAAAAAGGTAAAAGAAAATTGCTTTTAAAACCTGCAGTGAAATGGTGTTAAGTGTCTGCTTTTAATGGACAAATCCAAGGAGATTTCGAGTTAAAACTGCCAACTCTTCCAGCAACTCATTGTTACTGCAGAATATAAACCACCCAAAATCACAGTACAGGGCAGTTTATACAGAGCCAGTTCATAGAGTGCATCAGAAAATGCTTTCCATACATTCCAGGCTAAACAGGGTTTGAGTGGGCAGATCAAAGAGTGCAGGGTGAGTCAGTGGCTCAGACAGCAGGGGAGAGCACGGACAGATGGGAGAGCACAGGGGGGCAGGGATGCCAGCTGTGGGACCTTGTGTGACAGGGACACACACTAGTGTAGGAGAGCACAGACAGTGGGCAGAGACACGGGTGTTGGACCCCTTGGAAATAAGGTGGAAAAGGAAGGATATGAGGAATAAGGTGATTTTGAACAGGGTTCAGAAATGAGGAAGCCTTTGCCAAAGGACAGCAGGGTCTTAGAGCCCACAGGATACAAAATCAGAAGGTCTCAAAATATATCTGTAAATGAGGACTCATCACTGAGTCAGAATGTTTCTATTGAGGTCCCACAGTGACCTCAGTTCTTGGATCTGTATCAAGCTTAATTTATCAATGACCTAGAAGAAAACAGACAACCATCATAGCAAGATTTGCCCCTACAGTAGAGCATAAGATCTTACCCAGGACACTGATACAGTCTTTAGCTGTGATACAATAAGATCATATGTATTTTAGTATATCTCAGTGTACAATCTAAGGAAAAAAATTAACTTTGCTTGGGGCTGATCATAAAATCATACAACTGTTTGGGCTGAAAGGGACCTTAAAGATCACCTTGTTCCAACCCCCTGCCATGGGGAGGGATGTCTTCCACTAGACCAGATTTCTCAAAGCCTCATCCAACCTGGCCTTGAATCCAGTCTCTGAATGAGAAAGCTGCACAGCTCTGAGGATGGGACAAGCACATGGTAAAGGCTGGTAGTAGGTGAAGGAGAGAAAAGCAATAGTCCTTAACTGTTCAGTAAATGAGTATTCCTAAAACAGATAGGATAAATAATTAACTCTGAGAGCAACCAGTGAGGAATATTGTGGCTTCTCCCATTGGCAAGTTCGAAATAGAGTCTGAATGTGTTTCTTAAAAAAAATGCTCTGACTAGTGTATTAGAACAAACTATTTGAAAGGAAACAGAGACGAACTTATGAAAGAACTATGGTTTTCCCCAGCATATCTAAAACTAACAGAACATTAGAATGACACCAAGACCACAGAGGACTGAGGTAAGGAGCACCTAGTGCCAAATGTTCTTGTTCAACCAATAGAAAGGAGCAAATGATTATTTCAGTACAGGGCTCAGTTTATGGTGCTTTCCAAAATCTCTTCTGCCTACTTTCTACACTAGTTTCCTAAACAGTCCTTCAAAAATAGGTTCAGATAAATGCAAAACTGTGGTGTGTCTCAGTAGAAATATTAAGAGACAGACTTATGTTAAAAAAGCAACAGTAAATGTGAGCTTTATGCTTGCAAATATATTAAATTAATAATAATAGAAGACTGCATTTTGACAGGCACAGAGGTTTTTTTTTTCTTTCGGGTATCTTTGGGCTGTTTTTTCTGAAAGACTTGACAGAATTATGCAGAAGAGTGGAAAGGAGATAGAGGAAATTACTTATTACACTTTTGTTTTGTTTTGCTTTTTATGAGACAAAAAACCAAGTACTGGGATGATATGGCCACAGATGCTTTCTGCCTTCAGTAGCAGCCAGCACAAGGGTCTGTTTCCTCACTGTGCTGCTTCAGATGAAGTCAGTGGAACAACTGTCTTGAGCAAACAGACAAACACTGACATTTTGTGATAAAAAGGAAAGCATACCCCAAAACTATGGATTTAAATGGCAGTCAAGGATGCAACAGATAAACAGAGACACATGAATTATGTATCATACCTCCATCATTGTCCAGGTTATCTGCACACACCATTTCCATGACAACGTTACATCCAGAGCCACTCCAGCCCACTTGACAAACACAGTGCCACCCATTCTGATCAAGAGTGCACCTCCCATTTCCATAACAGAGACCTGGGCAACCATCTAAAATAGAAAGTGTAAAAAAAAGCTTTCATGAAGGGATATTTTCTCTTATTTTGCAGCTGCAATTATTTATTAACACTCTTACTTCCAGCATTATACTTGCTGCCTTCAAATGTTGATAGTTTGCAAGCCACTTACATTTCTGGACGAATATGGAAAACTCCCCAACTTGGTCCTTCCCTTTGCTTGCTCAAAGGTAGTTTCTCAGTGAAGAATGAGGATTTTTTTTAGTGTTTAATATTTTGTGCACAGGAAAAAAGTGATTAAAGTCATGCTATAAAGTTCTAAGGTCATGTCCATCTTTTTCTCTATTGAAAAATAAACTGTACTTCACTAACAGTATCATACACATAATCAAGATTTATATCAAAGATACATGGAAAATATTGTCTAAATGACAAACTAGCATCTGTGGTGGACATAATCCTACACATTGCAGGGAGTAGAAGTGACCTTTTTATTCTGTTCATAAATACTCATCTAACTGAGAAAAAGCCAATTTGATTCATGCCACAACACAACTCTTTCCACAGAAGGCAACTGAGGGAGCGTTGCCTTCCTGTTCCACTTTCTCCCCTTATAGCTGATTCCAACAGGACCAACACATGGCCTTTGGTGGTGCTGATTGAAGATCAAAACTGGACCAAGGACTGCAGCACCCCCTCGATTATAGACTTGCAAGCTCTGAATCAACAGTACTTTGGACATTCACATGTAGATTTCTTGTCTGTGAGAGAGAGGAATGGTCTCTTGGATGCGTACACTCGTGTCCATCTGCTTGCACAGTGCAGTGCCAGCTCAGACATTTGTCAGATCGTCACCATGTCACATACGGAGCCAAGGGACAATGGATAAAGCAATGGAAATTGACAATATGTTTGACAGAGTGAGCGGCATTACTTCTGTGATGGCTCCTTTCTTTCTGCCAGCATGGACATACAGGGTCTGAAAGCCCCTGCACCTGATACTGATCATCAACACATAGGTGTTATCAGAGAGAGGGTTTTGTGAGGAAAAAAGAAGACTCGGTGCCTGACAGCTCCACATGGACTTTGGAGGAGCCAGTCAGAGAGTCTGGTCTGTCGAGCTGTGATTCACAGCCCCACATGCAACATATTTCCTGGCAACTTGACATGAGACGTGTGATCTCCCTCCTCACCCTTGGCAGAGTTTGTCAATCACATCTGCAAACAGGGGGATCAGAGAGTCTGACCCTCTTCCTTAGAAAAGCTGGAGATGGGCGGCACCATTTTCCCACACAGAGTTACAGAAGATGCTACTCCAAAACAACATGAACTTGGCAACCACCAAATATAAAAGCCTCTTTCAGGGAGCTGGGGGAAAGGGGCAGGATGTGAGAGCTCTTTTGGGTAATGTTTTTCCACTTTCAATCACTGTCCTGCTGAGTTAATTAATTTTTTGTACATGATTATATTTTGCTACTGTGTGTGGTTATCCTCTAAGTCTATAAATGCTATAAAATGAATGCCTACACGCTTTCATTATTATCTAATTCCGAAGAAATAAAATAAGAAACAGAAAATAAGCACTCAGTTCTTTCTGAACTAAGGGTTGGTTTGGTACTTCAGTGAGCAGCATTTTTGGAAGGGGCTGTGCATCACTGCTCTGCTCAGCGTGGCCCAGGAGAGGGGCTGCTGTCACACTGGGGGAAGGCTCTTGCACTGACAAGAAGGAGCAGGACCTGCGGCAAGGCATGGGAATCAAATGAACAGCACCAGACACAAAGCAACATCAAATTTAACTCTTGTATCAAATGATTTGAAGAGAACTAGATCACATCTGGCACAGACAGCTTTAGAAAATGAGTGCTTCTCTATCAAAAGAAACTTACTTCAAGCATAAATGACAAAAAAAATTATTTTTTGTTCTCATGGGAGACAGTATCATCAGGAGCTTTTTAGCAAGTCCTCAGCTCTGGCATTACTTTGGATGGTAAACAACAGCAAAGAATGGATTTGCCTAACACAGCCCATCAGATGGCCCTGTAAAACATGCTTACAAGGCTACAACTCTGCATATGAGTTGAGCATATTACTTATTAAAAACTGCCTTTTCTGCTGTAAATCTGTCTCCATGTGTGCATATATATCTATCTGTATTTCCATAAACAAATGTCATCTATTCTGGGAACTTAGCAGTACAGAAGCTCAAACAAAATGGGTAACAGAAAACACTCCATTCCTAATACTTCTGTATATTTTCATTACTTTTTTTGGAATGCTGATATGAAAAACTTACCTTGAACAGCATCTAAGTAGTGAGCTTTAAAAAAAAAAAAAGAACAAAACTGAGATGGATTAAACTTCTGTACCAAATGAAAATACATTTGCTTATGGCTTGACACCTGTGGGTTAGATATAAAATGTCTCCCTCTTCCTGCAGGCAGATCTATTCCTGCTGCTGTGACCAGAACACTGTTTGTGATCGTTCTCCATTTGATGACAAGTGTGCAGGGGCCACACCTGGCACTGCCTACAATGTGAACAGCAGGTCTATTTATCTTTCTAAATGTTTTGGTCTTCCTCTGGATTTGCTCTAAACAACCTTCAAAATTAGGCTGTTCCTCCATCACAAACCTAATTCTTGATTTAGCAAATCTGATTTAGTAAATTCTAGAGCCAGGGAATGAATTACCTTAAAACGCTCAAGAAAAAGATAACATATTCTAGATTTTTTTTTTCAAGAAACAAATATGAGACCTTACACTGCTCATCTCTGAAAATTAGATAATAATCTCACTTTGGGACATTTTAGGGAGAAACACACTTAGACTTTGCAAAAGATTGTTGAATTTCATTAAAAATATAACTATTACATTTGTATAGTAGGCCAAATGACTTCTAAAAGGATCTGAAAGCTTTACCATATTAGGAATATCGTTAAAAGTCAGCTCTAGAAAAAACACCATTAGCAGTAAGTAAAATATGTAAATCCTGAGACAGAAGGCAAGACATTTAATGCAAGAATTACATTTGTCCCCTCACACCTTCTATTTTTTAAGCATTTTTTTCTTTCCTGACTTCGAAGTTCAATGAACACATTCCAAAGATATGTTAGGATGGAGATATCTCTCCTTTTTGTGCTTTTTTAAAAAAATTAATTAATCTATGTTATTTCCTCTATACAGAAAGCTGTGCCAAGTTGCTATTCTGTGGGACAAACAGGGTGCAGAGGCACCTTTTTAACAACTGTCTGTATTCTTTTTCCAAACAGATTTCAATCAGAACAATGGCTGTGGCAGATCTGTGTAGGATTGGTTTAGGATTTTACGTATTTCATTTCTTGAGGTACAAAACCCCCTTACCAATGGTGCAGTGGTCCCCTTCCCATCCAGGGCTGCACTCACACTTCCCGTCCTTGCACTGCCCGTGTTCGGCACAGTGGGAGTGGCAGGTCCGTTCTTCACAGGTGGGTCCCACCCAGCCCTCTTCACACTGGCATATCCCTCTGGAGCACACACCGTGGCTGCCACAGTCCAGGGTACACAGCTCTGCACAGGGAAACAAAAGTACACCACGTGGAACAGCACTTTCACACTGCAAATAGACTTTGCATCAAGAATAATTCACTTCTGTATGACTATCACTCATCAGTCAGATCAAATATGGGATTTTATCACTCAGTACAGACTTTATGAAATCTGTCTGCCTCCTTCTTTAGCAGTTATTGGTCAGATCATTAATTTGTTTGGGGAGGGAGCTGCAAATGATGGCTTTGCAGAGGGTAGAGTAATAGGTCTAAATCAGACAAACGACGTGAAAAAGTCTGGATCTTTTGACTGATTTCTCCTGAGACTCAATTCTAAAACCTCCTGAAAACTAAATGAATTAAAGAATAGAGTGGCACATAAAATACATGTAAGTAAACCAGTCTTTTAGATATTCAAATGTAGTGATGACAAAATGGCCTTCACTTGCAGTACAGAGAGCCACCAGAAAGGTAACAGGGAGTAAGAGATGAGGCAGGGACCTCACTCTGACAGCAGTATACAACATTACATGACCTAGAGGCCATTCAGATCTTCCTACTTCTAGAATGGCTATTGAGGATTCAGACTTTTTTTTCCTTCCTGACCTTCATGAGTCAACTGCTAAGAAACCAGGAAAGCTGTTTCAAGTAATTGAAACATTGCCCTTGGAAGAATTTCTCTACCTGGGCACTGTAGAACAGCCCTGATCGTGAAGTGCTATGAAAGTCCTGAATAGTTTCAATACATCACCATATGCCAATTGCAATTCTACTTCCAGGTACACTAAAGTTGTTCTGTGAAAAGAATGCTTTCATTAAAGAAAGGTTCCATGTAGTTTGAATCTATTTAGAGTAATTATTTTAAAGAGACAGCATTTGCTTGTTATCCTGCAATTAACCTGCTACAGAAATGTCTCCTCCTTCTTCCTCTCGGAAAGCAGCTGATAGCACTTAAGTATATGCCAAACACTCATGTCTACTCTGATTTCAAATGTCAGTGCTACATATTTAGTTGTGGCAAGATTTTTGCCTTGACAGATTTTAAACAATGATCATTTAGGTCTTGGAACTATTGTATATAAACATCCTTAAAAGCATTTGTAGTGACAAATGCTGTCACTTACGTACCAAGAAAAGTTTTTAAAGTTTAAATTGAAATCTTATCTTCCAATCATTTTAACACAAAGATAAAAGGAGCACAGAACTGGAACAGCACAGTGACACCAAAGATGTGCTGGGCTCTGTCTTGAGTGAGAGCTTAGCCCTTGTTTTTGTTAACAGGCAGGGTGACAGCATAGAGCACAATCAAAAGGATGGGTGAGCGACAAACTGCAAGAGCATTGTCCAACTCAAATTCAGAAGCAGAAGGCATGGTAAAGAACATCACACAAAATTCAGTAAAAGCAACTGCAAAGTACTGTCCTTAGGAAGTCAAAATCAGCTACATAAAAAATAATTAAATTTGCTATTTGGTCAGGGAGTTGTGTTATACTAGAGTACAAGATATGAATAATTATCTCATGATACAATTTTATGATACTCCTGAAAAAGAATATGTAAGATAAGAAAAGAGACTGCTCTATTATATTCAAATGAAAAACTGTGCTGAGTCTGGGGCATTATGCCTTAGAAAGTCTTGACTGCTGAATCATGTATTAATCAGCTTCATGCCTTGGACTGCCTGCCTGTGGGTACTGGAAAGGATTTCTTCCCCCTTGCTGCATAATTTGTCTTGGCTCTTTTGTTTTGTTACTTGTTTGTTCCTTGGAAACCTGGGAGGTTGCTTGGAGGACTATAAGAAGGCTTTCTTTATTATTCCATTGGTACTGAAACTGTCCAAATACTTGCTCCTATGATCAGGAAGTAAACTGATCCCACCAGATCACAAGAGAATCATCCCCAAGCAGACTGGTAGAAGATCACTGGTATTATTTGAACCTATCTTTCCAGACTGGGGCATCGGCCTGAGAATTAAATCTAACAAATTAGCTGCTACTTTAAGAATTTAGGCTGCTAGATCTCCCCTCTAGTTCATTATAATTATTGCTTTTGATATTTTACTTCAAGTGTCAAAGATTGTTAAGAGGATATTAAAAAATATTGTGTAGTGTGGAACTGAAGGTCTTTTTGACCCTCTGGATTGAGATTCTACTACACAGATTTTTGAAGTTGTAGGACTGGCCTAGTTCAACTAATTCCGAAACTTCAGGGAAGATTATAGGCATTGGAATACTGAAGTGGCACCAGCTGAAGTGGGGAAACAAAGCAATACATAGAGCTTCTGACCCTGTCAGCAGCACTAGCAGCTCCTGCCACTTCTCTGTCTGTAAAGAGACCAAAGAACTAGCTGTGGAAAACCTTGAACACATTCCCACACATGGCATGCATGGCTGCATCCCCCGTCTGTCTACCCCACAGAATCTAACCATGACAAACTCATCTTCCAAACAAACAAAAAAAATAACAGCATGGAGCTGAAGGCAATGTAGGCACATTCCCACCACAGGGACAGGGATAGATCTTGCATGTTCCCATTTTAAAACCACTAAATTAAACAGACCTTAAAATGTTAGTTTTCCACTGTTTTCCCCACACATGGAATAACATATTTAAACACAACTTAAGATCCTAATTTTTAATGAAGTGGAGATACTAGATTACCTATTTTATCAAAAAATATCCTAGGTCAGTCCATATAATCTTCACTCATAAGGCTTTTTCTTTTTGTTCTGTTTTGCCCACAAAAGATCATACTTGAAATGAACTTACCTAGCTCATACCTTTCCTTCTAATAATGATTTTTCCCTAAAATATTGAGTCTAAATGTTCTTTAATGAAAACCAAACACAATTTTGTAAGCACCAGATGTAATGAAATGAGGCTTCTTAGTTTGGACCAGACACTCTCCTCACCTACCCTAGCTGACCTGCAGTTCAGCCAACTCACACTTTATTGGTACTGAGGCAACCTTGAGACTTACATTCTTTTTGGTGATTTCATAAGGCTTCAGAAATGCTGTTTACCATGATAATGTATTCTTCTGCCATGCAAATCCAAGATTCTCCACAGATTTCTCATGCAAAGCAAGGGAAATCAAGCCTAACGTCATCCTATTAATGCTATGGTAGAACATGCAGCTTTAATCCGCAGCTAATTCAAACAACGAAGATCAAAAAAAGGATTATCAGTTCAGGTTGTCCTGTTTTTAAATGCAAAACAATTTCTTAACTCCTCCTGCAGATAAACAAGCCCAGAAACCTCTGTGTAGCAGGCAGCCACATTAGCATTTGTGTTTGTATCGAGGGTTTCTGCTGCAGACTAGACAAAATGAGATAGTCCAGTGAGTGCTCAGGGACCAACTGCAATGGGAAATTATACAGTAACTTTAAATAGGTAAATAGCTTCAAATAAAGGTGATGTGGCAAAAAATTCATACAGAAGGGAAGGTGGACAGCAAGTCAGACATGATACCAACTGTTCAGCTCACTGGAACATGTTCCGCCTTCCAAAGCAGTTTGGTCGTACAGGACATAGAAGCACCACAAAATTCAGCAGAGACAGCACAGTGGGGAAGGGCTTTGAGCTGAGGGTCAGTGCAGCAGTTGAGATAGCCAAAAATGTCTTCTCTGATTGAAAGAGCTATTCCACTCCTCCTCCTCCTCTCCATCCATCTCCTGGCTCTGTGATCCCTGCTTAGTGCTTAGCATGTGGAAATTGGTGAGATGAGATGATTCAGATCATGGAACTGTCAGATAATTATTCAGTTTATTTTACGGGGCTAATACCTGACAGCTAGCTGAGCTAAATCAGCGCAAGGAGAGATCAAAGCAGCAACACCAGGCAGGACAAGGGAGGAGATGCAAATCCCAGCCTGGACAGAGACTGTCCTGCTGAGGAGCCACAAGCTGTGCCATCATCTGATTGCAAAGGACAAGAGCAAAGAGGGGATTTATATAAGGTAACATGGGAGGCAGGTGACATGAGGTACAGTCTGGATTAGTAGACTCAGGGATATTACATCACAAGCCTTTACTTCTGCTGTTCCATTAATTGCCATTCATTCTTACAAAGTACAGTGCCATACTCACAATTCCTCAAGTTCCTCAACCATGTTGGTGTTGAGGCTTGTAGGCTTTCATAAACCCATGTCTTCTCCCCACTCCTCTTTGTGATAGTTTAGTGGGATATACACCTGCCTGCCTGAGCTCTAAGGCAGACCTTGTGCAGCAAGCTGGGTTGCAGGCTGGCCTGTGGCTAAGGGACCCACTCCTCAGGACATGTGAATTTTCATGGTTCCCACCAAACCAACTGAGTCACCCAAATTCACAGTAATTCAAGGCCCTGCCATGAATTTGTAGTTTTTGTACCTATACACGCTGAAATCCAAACGAGGTTATCTAAATGTACATCTGGAAAGTTAATTTTGTTTTTGAAACAAGCCAAGCCATGCAGTCACTGCGAGCATCCTGCTGGCACAGTGCCAGGAGCTGGCCTCAGCCGACCCCGGCAGCTTCCCTCAGACTTCATCAAACACAGCTGGCATCCAACCAAAAATTCAGAGTCCTTAGACTTACACCAATTAATGAAGAAAAGACTTAAAAAATGTTCAACTCAGTCTAGAATTTTTACTGACATGTCCTTAATTCTGAATGCTCATTAATTTCTTAGAAAAAGGCAAATTTGAGCTGTGAACCATTATTTGTACATATTCTTGAGGAGACAAATAGTTGATCATTCCTGAGCTAATCTAAAAAGCATTAAAAATTCACTCCACACTCTTCATTTTAATTACCTAAGTCAACAATGAGTTCTTTCAAATGTGTTTTATAATAAGTTCCTACTTATGTGTTATGAAAAGGGAAATTAAAGCTAAATATTTTATAATTTGTAATGATAAGGGAAGATTTTAATGTTAATTCAACATGTGTCAGAACTAACTCCTAGAAAATCACGCTAAGAATACAAAACTATATGTAAACAAAAGTGGCCAAATACAACGAAACACTCATTATACTTTTGTTCCGTGGTGAGTTTTGTTCTACATATAGTTTCAACTTTCAGTCTTAATAATTTTGCTATCCATTTTTTAATAAGTGGTTTTCAATAAAGATTAGAAATTAATCTACCCAGACTTTCACCCAATAAGCTTAACTGCTAGAGGCAGCAAAAAAATCACCAATCTAGACCTAATAAAGTTTTTTTTCAATTTAAATACACATTGCTTTTAATAAGTTTGCATGATAATTTCAACAATGTTCCTGAGCCTTTTAAATTACCTTCCTGCTGTGTCCTGGAGACAACTCTGTTCTAGCTCTCATTTTCAGCAACTGACTTTATTAATATCATTTTTTACACCACAAAAAAGTTCAAAAATGTAAAGTTTTAGGAGTTTCAAAAGCACTTGAGGTTGTGTTTTTTTGTTTTTTTTTTTTTTTTTCTGTAAAACCCAATGGAAATTTGTTCCCTGTAAAGAAGGTTACCTGGGGTTTGTGAACTGTGGAGGTTTCATGCAGACATCAAGTTTTACATATCCGTACTAGAAGAGATGTTATTTTTATGGTACAGCTTATTTTATTTTCCCAATTTACATAAACTTCTTTGGCAATCTGGATGTTAATTGCATCTGATCTTGGCTTTTCCAACAGTGCCACCATAATTGGTTAGGTGTGTAATTTTTTACCTTAGCCAACCACAGCTATGCCAATAAACCATCCCTGGAAGTGGTCCAGGCTAGGTGGGATGGGGCTTGGAGCTTCCTGGTCTTGTGGAAGATGTCCCTGCCCTTGGCAGATGAGTTGGAATTGCATGTTCTTTAAGATCCTTCTAACTCAAACCATTCTGTGATCTATGATCAAGCAAGGGACAGCTTTTTTAGGGACAACACAGCAGTGCTACATGGCTGATGCCAGTGTTCAGTGACACCTGCTCTTCAAGCTTGAGATGGAAATCAAAGGGATTTGCAGATGTCTTCAAAACATTAATTCTGACATCCTTCTCTGCCAGCTGCCAGGTTTTGTGAACATGTTCCATTTGGAGAACTGAAATCAGGTTCCTGTGTGGAGAGGCAGCAATTGTGCATTGCCCATCTCTTCCTTATTCCCCACATCACCCAGGAACAGCTGATGGGAATTTGCCACAGAACTTAATGTGAAATTTAGTACAATCAGAAATAAATCACTATGATAGATCGTCACCAACTGACTGATGTATTTTAACACAAATTTACAGAGAATAGAGCTGCAAAGGGCTTCACAGGATCATCTATTATTGTTTAAAATTAAATCATACCTGGCATCCCTGAAAAGCTCTCAGCAACAGAGAACCTATAGACAGGACTATACTACAACAGGCAATTCATACCACTATTAGACCATTTTCACAGACAAATATTCTCTCAATCTAAATTTCTCTTGCTGCAACAGTCCTCATCCTTCTCTTCATGCATTGCATACTAATATGTGACACCACAACAATGTGTTTTAGTTGGGTGAATAAATTCAAAGCAACTCTTTCTGCAAAATGATTGCATTGAATTTATTCTCATATATCTCTCTAAAATAATTTTCACAGTCATTTCCAAAGACTTTGTCCTTTCCCAAAGTGGTACATGGTGCCCCATCCCAACAAGTCTCCAAGAGTGAGATTCATCTCACCTAAATTGAAACATTTGTCTGAAATACTTTTCTATTACAGTCTGTTATCAGACCAGAATGCTTAAATTAATTCAGCTATTGATATTTATCCTTTCTGACACTGTCACGAAGCAAGACTGTAGCATGCATATAAAGCTATGTTAAACCAAAGAAGAATTATTTGGAAAAAATTTTAAGGAGGAAACAAGTCCTTCTCTAAATTTCATCTGCCCTCATTTCTGGCTCTGAATGATGTTAGAGAGGCTCATAATATATTCCAACTATTTATGGTTTTCCATGCATTACACAAACATGGACAAGCCTTAGCCCCCTTAAATACCATTCTTTTGATGTGTCTTCTTGATGTCTTCTAATACTTAAATTCATATTAAGTACTCTCTTTCCCTCATGATTACATGACTGATAACCTGTTTCTACTGTCTCTTCAGTAGATCTATGGATTTTGCTATGAAATCAATCAGTGATTCCAGAAAATAAGCTTTTATGTGGTCTCACTAGCATTTAAAAAACAGCACAGCTGAAAGCTAACTGAGTAAAGGACTGGTCCAGGTACTCTTCATGTTTTGCCCAGCATCATCTCAGCAGATATTCTACCAGGAGTTGAAGAGGCACTTCAGGAGGTTGGATCTTCCTCAGAGACAAGAGCTGCAGAAAAGAACTACAGAATAGTCAACAGCTTCAGAAAATAAATGCTGGGAGATGTAAACTTCACAAAGCCCTGACTATTATTTGGTATAATTCAGACACAATTACTGCACAATGATCAACGATATCTACCAAAGGCAAAACTTCCTCAAAACTTCTTCATTCCCCAAACATTACTTTCTTTTAAACCTTCCTACTGTAAGCTCTATGTAGAAAACCTTTCTTAAGTCTTGCCTTGCAGATACCTAACTACCTTTCCTATCTTCGTGCCACAGGCCACAACATATAAAATAAACCCCCTCGAACTAAAATGCCATATCCTCACTGTTTTTACTCAGAATGTTTCACTATTCATACAGTAGTGGTTTTAATTTCTTTCTGGAAATAATCCTAACATCATCTCATTGAACTTATTCTTGATGCATTACATACTTTATAAATAACTTCTTGCCTCCAGTAGGAAGGTTGCCATTAGCACTACTGTGTATCACAAAATATTATGAATGCAATTGTATTTAAAAAGCCCTGAAAGGTAGTTTCTGATAATGCCACATCTATTTACAAGTATCTTTTCTAAACTGGAAGCCTCAATTTGCTTGAAAATTTATTTGTGTAGAAAAGTAATCAGTGGTCAGACAGAAAGGTTTAGAGGGCAAACACAACAGAGGCTGGGGAAATGACAGAGCAACTTTTTCCCCTTCTGAGATCTTTTATCACACTTTTTTCACCCAGCTTTATTTTTCATCTGATGAAGATTTTCTTCCTGATCCAAATCCAATTTATATATATATAAAACCTCACTCTATATCGATTTCGTTGTGGTTCAAAATGGTATTTTTACAGTACAAAATTTAATCAATACAGCCTGAAGAAGCTGGACTGGTAATGGTAAACATACTAACAGATATTTCATTTCAGGCAGCCAAAGCACGGAAAACTGATACCACTGAAAGGATTCCTCATTTGCCACTGGGAACATCTCTGTTTACCCAGCCATAGCACCAGTGTAAAGGAGAATACAATTATGCTGGGCTTGCCACACAAGAGAACCTGTCTCTTTCTTAGAGGTGATACAGGTTGGCAGGTTGGATGAGTCCAGTGTGGGCAACGTTTAAAATAAATGAGCAAAAGTGTAACTTAATAGCAAGGAAGATTAGACTGACACAAGGGCGAGGAGAACCACACAGAAAATTGACCAGAATATTTTTTAAATACTGTTGCCCAAGTAAATGTGGAGTTTCCTTGTCAATTTTGGTCCTGTTTTATAATTTGTCTTCACTGTTTCATTTCAAGTTGTACTTGTAGCAAAGCAGTGAGATGTCAGTCATCACTGGAGACTTATACTCTGACTAACAAGCTCTGAAATCCTCTGCAACACCCCGAGAACCACAAAAAAGAAGTGCTGTGCAACGTCTACCTTGCTCAGTATTTTGTTTGATCAGGAGACTGGTATGAAAGCAGTCCAGAACAATCTGTCATGAGCTGTAATGAGTGAGATGAAAGCAATACCTTTGTGCTCACTACCAGAGGGGAAAATGCAATTCACAGTTTCTCAGGCTGAAAAGCCAGTTGTGCAGGAAAAATGGGAAACCTGTTGAGCAAGTGACAGACCACGAGAATCGGGAAGGCATGAGGCCTATGATAACGATAAGAAACATGGAGAACAACCATGGCTTTGTGGGGAAAAAGGAAATAGGCAAAGAGATGGCTCAGTAGGTACATTCAATAAAGCTGTCTCACAGGTACAGCCTGAACTAATACAGCATCAAAAGAAAATAAAAGATTTTGAGACACCTATTTTCAGTAAAAGTTCATCAGATTGTCTGAGGGGATCAGGATATGTCTTTATGTAAAGCACTAAATCTTTTGTGGTACACAGAACAACTACTGTTAGCACTGACTCGGGCTCCGCTCAGAATATAAAGCTTTCCACAATTATTTAATTACTAAGTTTGATTAGTAATACCCAGCAAAGTAGTAATAATTTATTTAAGCATTATTTGGAACAAGTAGGAACCATCTTTAATTCACTGGCTTACAGGATGACCTTTGGATATGGGTCCACTCACAAAAATTGTGCTGGTCTGTGTTCTGAATGTTAGACGTACATGCTGACTTCAGTAATGAAGATATAATTTACTTATCCTATTTTGAAAGAGCTCAAAATGCTGAAAAGCTGGGCATTGGCATTACTTCTCAATGTATTACAGGGACATCTATTCAGATTGATCTTTGTAAAAGCAATGGCAGCCCCCAAGTGACAGAAATGCCATTGTTGCCCAAATCTGACACAGAGCTGGCACTCGGAAGGAAAGGGGATAATGATTTGCAGAATGTACATCTACACAATGGGATGGAATGCTTTTAAAAGAATGTACTTCTATTTTTATCTGTTTTTTTCACTGAAGAGCCAGTCTATGTGGACAGATGGAAATCTGTTAAGCCTGGAGAAGAGAAGCTTCAGGGTGACCTAATTGTGGCCTCCTGGTACCTAAAGGGAGCCTGCAAGGAAGATGGAGAGGAACAGTGGACAAGGGCACGTAGTGATAGGACACAGGGAAATGGCTTTAAACTGAAAGAGAGTAGGTTTAGATTAGGAATTAGGAAGAAATTCTTAACTCTGAGGGTGGTGAGTCACAGACACGGATTGTCCAGAGAAGCTGTGGGTGCCTCATCCCTGGAAGTGTTCAAAGTCAGGCTGGATGGAATCTCTGAGCAACGTGGTCCCCGTTCATAGCAGAGAAGTTGGAGGGTGCCTTTAAACTCAAGTAATTCTATGATTCAATGAAACAGTGAATCAACTAAAATAAGGCTTTGGTCTCTGTGTTCCCAACAATCAATCTGTATTACAAGAAAAACTACTGTGAGAAATCAAACGCCATTAACAGCTTCTAAGTAACATCTCAGGTTCACAGTCAAAAACAAAAGCAGATGAAGAAGCTGGCCCTGCTTCATCCAGTTTTAGCACAAATAAACAGTTCCTTGGGAAAAACTCAGCAGTGAGGCATAACAAGCTCTTGCACAAAACCAGCGAGTGCACCCACAATCAGCACCAGATCTCCAGCGCTCAGCATCTGCCTACAAACACTGTGTCCATCCACAGGGGCAAACGTCCCTGTGTTCACAGCTGAGCCTATGCAGGTGAACACAGAGACACAAAGCAGCTCCCAGTAAATAAACCAGAACTTCCTCTGTGTCAGCAGCACAAACAGAAATAGCAGCACGCATCTGGCAGCTGCTGCTCTGCCTGGCTGCTGCCAAACCAAAGGTGAAGCTCATGACTTGCATTTTTTCTGTGGAGCCTGGTACCACCTCCTCAGAGCTGGCAGAGGCATCACCAGGCTGGCCACCCTTCTTCAGGGCATTTTTGAATTCAGCATATGGGGAACCAGAGCAGGAGTTGAACAATCACATTCCATGTGAACAATCAGCTCTCTGCACTCTGTCAGAAAATGCTTTTGGATCCCAAGGTGATAGACACTATTTCAACAATCTGTTTATAAAATAGCCAAGGCTTCCTCGACTGAAAAGTGACATATCTGAATGTACACTGTAGCTACAATAAACAAGGAGTTTTTGCCCCATCACCATTAAAATATTCTTGGATAATTGTTATAAATTTAATTTTATTTAAAACATACTACTCACCAAAACATTTAAGCAAATGTCCTTAAGGAGGGCAGAGACTGGGAAATCCTTACCTGTCTACATGTATTACCCTTGCAACAATATACACAGCCAAAACCCTTAGAAGTACAGTATGTAGGGAGGTTCTCATGCGTTTGACTTTTACCAATAGCAATTGCCTATTTTCAGAGCAAGTTAAAATTCACAGACTCTGCTGTATAAATATGTTGAAAGAATAGCTATTTTTGTACAACACTTACCATGACGACAAAAAACATTATAAATATATGCTTTTTAGGGACTGATGCAGCACATTTTGCACAATTAGATGTGCTGAAATTCACTGAAGGACAAAACCTCTAGTTGTTCTAGTGCCCTTTTGTACCTTTGCTCTAATAATTCCCATTTGTGCTTTTCCAGCTGCGAGAAAACAGAACCTCATCTAACACAAGAACCCTCCTTTAAAAGATGGTGGCATGGATACTTTGTGAGAGTTACATCTTTGGACTTGTCTTAGCAAATTAAAAGTGGAAGATTTTCTACATCATTCCTGTTCTGTTGTTCATCTAGGCTGCTTTTCCCCCTCCAGTGCAGCACCTACCAGCAGAACATTTTCACAGCTTCTCTACTTCTGAGTCCTCTTTTACAAAGGGTTCTTGTGGAGTACAAGCCTTCCATAGTCAGAATTTCCATCTCAACATTTTCTGAATGCAGACTGTCCATGAAGGACCTTTCCATCCTATATCCTGCCACTTGTTTTAGTATGGCTCTTAATCACTGTTCAGTAGATTGACTCCTGAGATGTAAAAGAGAGATGCAGGCACTTAACTACAAATTTAGACCCTTAAACCCTTCCCTTAGCTTACCTAATTCAAAGGTCCTTGAACCACTTTGGCACCTGAGTTGCTACTAAAATCCCACTTATTCATCAGGTTTTGCTACTAGGTAATGACAGCAGCTTTATGTTAAGAGCTCTACTTTTGCAAATCTGCAGGACTTTACATGGGTGTTGTCCAAGGATCCAAGGTCTATCACTCTCCTGGGGCTGGGCTAGCACAGTGAGGGGGACATTCCTGGACAGGATGGACTCCCTGTAGAGGCCATGCAGACAGAGAGGAAAGGCTCTGTCAGCTCCCCAGAATGGAGGGTAAACAGAACCATATTGCCATCACCACAGCAATTTGGGTATCTTGCTCCTGGGTAAGCCAAGATTTACTGAGATCCAAAACTGGGTCTGTGGATTCCATCCCGTGGAAAAAGTAATATCTTGCTGTGGATTAGACTAGGATTTACAAAAGCTGATTTAACTAAATTGCATTTACATTGGAATGAGGAATACTTCCAATAATTGCTGAATGTGGTGCAGACAGCAATAGATTTAAGAATCTTAATTTTCAGAAAGAAAAAGGAAAGGAAAAGGCCATTATTTTTGGCATATCTGCAAAATAAGCAGCAATCAGTTGAAAAACACACCATGTTTCCTCATTGTATATCTCATACCCTTGACTTTTCCTTTTTCTTAAATCAATAATTACTACATCAGGCATTTTTGGTTCCCTGTGGACTGATTTAAACATGTAGGATAATTAATTTTTATTGGAGTGCTTCTTCACTGCCTTAAATTTCTCACGTTTTAAATTCTGCAGCGAAACATATTAAGTGTTCCAATCTTTAACTAGTATGTTTTTAATAGAAACCTTGCTCACCACATATATTTTTGCAAACTCTTGCAACTCTGCAGGAGACACAAATCAAACTAGTCACAGATCGTTTTTTTCTTTTCAATTAAATATACAGTAGTAGGGAAGAGTCTTTCTACAATGTCAGACAAAGTACAGCAGGGGAACTTCAATCATCCTTTTAATTAGTAGAGCAGTAATAGGCAAAGCTCCTCACAAATTACAGAAGGAGGACAGTTAGATGAAATTAAGCAAGTCCATTGTTTCTTAAGAACAAAACAGTGAAGGATGTTTCTAGTGTAATTAAAAAAGTTCTTGAGATTTGTCTAAAATAGGGAGCAGAGTAGAAGCACCAACGTGGAACTGAGCAGCCTGTAGAAAATGAACAAAATCACATCACATACTGAGGAAATTTCGAGGCTATTTTCACTACTGCAAGCTCTTTGTAGTGAATATCCTGGTCCTCAGTGAATGAGAATGACTGACACCCATACACTGCCATTCCCTAAACCTGAAGAGTTTCTGATTACGATGAAATGGATTCACCTAATTATTTTTTCAAGTTGCAGTTTTTGGTGTTTAATTTTGAAACCTATTTGAGATGTCTTGAACTATATTAATATACTGTATTATGCCTTCATTTCTTTTTGAAGCACTTTACTGTAAAAAATGCAGACTTCTAATGATTTTTAAATTACTCCACTCTGCACATATCAATTTACAACAATTACAACATTTTGCATTTTTCAAAGCACTTCAGTTTAAAGAGGTTTTTTGCTTCACAAGATATCGAAGGAAGAGGCTGCTGATCCATTTTTACCCTTTGTGAAATTACCACCAATCTTGCTAGGAGAGCTTAACCAAAAATAGATATGCTAAATATATACCATCTCCATATAATCATTTTAGGATGAATGTTTTTGTGACTAAGAACTGCCAGTATTCTTTTCCCAATCATAATTAGGTTGCTTCAGTGATATAAATGGATTCAGTGGAATTATGACAAATGTCCTGGAGGAAGGGGACAGAAACTGGCCTACTTTGGCTGAATAGAGTCTAAAGAAATGAATGCAGGACAGGATGTCAGAAGCATCAGCTCTGTCACAGATTTCTCACTCTATAATATTTTAGGCACAGTGCTACAATTAATTAGTGACTCAGGGCTGGATTCTCACCTGAAACACACTGGGACTGCACTGGTGGTATCTCTGCAGCTACACTAATTTATGCAAGGCTCTGCCCCCCTGAACAACTCTGTCATCCATTTTCTCTTGATATTTCTCTCCCTTAATCTCAAGGCTCCATGTTAAAGGTGTCAATCTGAGAATAGAAGATGAGCTTTTTTGTTCAGTTTGTTGATGCTGCACCTTCCATTAGCCAGAGCTTCCCTTCTACCTGACAGGAGCAGTCAGTGCTCACGAGCTTGATTTTTTTCTTTCTGAAAAGCCCTGCCTAGGTGCCTCAAAGGGAAATGACTCATTAACATCCAGGCATTTTGGGTGACAGCCTATATTTAATTGAAAAGATCCATAGACACTAAGCAGAAAGCTGACTACACTGAAGTCCTGATGACATTAAAATAGTGCAATATCAGTCTTCCATCCTACTGACTGTGTCATGTATTGGTAAATCACATCCCTACTGCACAGGTCAGCTGAGATGTATGGTGAAGGTCTGACTGATAATGGATTTTCACATACTATCATAGCAGGGTTCAGCATGGTGTAAAGGTGCTAAGACTCTGAAATACTCCAAGGATGACCTTTGTCAGTACAGGTGGTTTTCACAAAATGTATTATATAACCAGGCTCACTTGGAACAAAGTATGAAATTTCTGTTCTCCACATCTCGTAGAGGCAGGGGAAGACGAAATGAGAAAAGGAACTCAATCTCTTGTGCATTTCTCTCAGGCACATCCACTGTCAAATGGCTAAATTAGTAATGGCTGAATGTCTTTGAGCACTTTTGTGTGACTTGCCAAAGGATGAACAAACTAGGAAAAAACTAAAATTAAATGGGCAAAGTGATAAACAAGATAGCAACATATTAGTTTCAAAACAGAAGATGTACATATGTATTGAGAACATTATAATGGATTTTTAATTTTCAGTGCTTTATATCAGAGAAGCATTTTTTTCCCCATAGGCTAATTATTAGAGAGATGAAATCACATTTTCTTTTTTTTAGCATGAGCTAAAACCACTTCAATGCTGGAAGATGACCTGTTTGCTGTATGGTTGGTGTGACTGTTGGTAACATCATCCTGGGCAATGTAGAACTGTAGCAGCGCTGGTGCTGTTTCTTTTTGTCTTGGAAACACTTTGAGAATCAAAATGGTGAAAGACAGCTCTTCTCAGAGCTATCTGTGGATCTCTGCCTGAGATCAGCTTAGCTTGATCGTGATTCCTGTGCCTCCCTTCAGGCAAAATGGACGTAACTCCCCTCATTCCTTGCACAGTCCAAAAAATACTGCAGAAAGCAGGACACATGACTGTTCAAGGGACAGAAAATAAAACAACTAAAGAAACAAAGTTCCTGTAGAAGAAGATGTTGGATCTCTGTGTTTTTCAACATGGACTACACCTCAGGTAAAGGCAGCAAGCAATGTCTGCCCAGGCCAGCAGGAATGGAAGAATCAATTGTATTACTTGAATAATGACTGCAGGCTTGAGATCCTTGCAACTGGAATTATAACAGCTATGTCCCACTACAGCACCTGAAAGAACTCTGCTGGAATAACTCTATGTGGCTTCTCTACCAATTTCTGACATTGGTGTAATTTTGAAGCAGTGAAAGCCATAGCTTGTTATTAACCTTCAGCATTCAGGCCAGCTGGCAAATTGGCACAAAAGGCTAATCCATCTCCCTCACAATAAAACATGTCAGTCTATAACCATATAGAACAGTTAGAATACTTTGATCTTGTCCATATAAAAAACCAAAGACAGACAGAAGGCACTTTTTAAATTTCTTCTCCTGATCACATATGGCTGTAGTAAAAGACACAATGATGTTGTTTTGATTGGTGTAGCTAAAAATCTGCCAGTATTTCCAGGGTGAAATTCAGCTGATGGTGCCTAAAGAAGGCAGAAGAATCAGAAGCATATTATCTGTATGTTTGTAGTTAGCTGATGGGAAGAGCCTTTACAAAGACACTCTTAACTAGCAAGGCAAAGCTGAAATGAAAACCATGTCATCTCTGGGAGAGGTACTTTGGAATCTGAGCCAACAAAGTAAAATGACTTTTCATGGAAGTTCAGTATTGTAGGGTAGAAAAAGGCCAAATACATCTGAAACTGATATCCAGCTAAGGATATTGAAAGGATGGATCTTAACAGAGCTGAACAAAAACCAGCCTAAGTTGTGTCCTACAAGTCGTATAGGATTAGCAATACTAAATGTCTGAACAACTTTCAAGCCATATTGAGCTGTGAGAACCAATTTAAACACAATGAAAACATATCTTGACAGCTGCTTTGGAGTTCTGCAAGAGGATTTTCTGGTCCTCACGGGATGGCAATTGTCCAGCAATAAGTTTGGATATAGAAGGAGTATCTGGAGGTGGTGCAATGAAATTGGGTTATGCTAGTCCACAGGTCAGAGCAGAGATCAGGCAGGACACTGGAAAGGACTACAAATAATTAGCCAGTCTTTCACCTCACAGAAAGAAACATGATTGCAAGACTTTGCACCTATTCCAACTAGGAGTGGAAGGTGCACTTCTTAGCAGAGAGGCCCAGACATAATTGAAACAATTTATCTATGAAATGGTAGACTACCCTTCATTTTCAGTCTGTGTGCAGCTTGAATTTCAAAAAACTAAACGGAAACTGTGAGTGTCAAGCAAAAACTGAAGGATGATTGTTATTTTTTTGTAATGTTCTACAGAAAATCAAACAGCATGAACAACATGGTCTTTTCCAGCCTCAAAAAATGATTCCAGAGCTCAGGTGGGCCTCCGAACATTGTCAATTCTTAAGGATATGCATGGGTCACAGAGTCACCCTTCATCTCTCTTCCTCCACCCATACTGATTCTTGTCTTTCCCCAGTCTGCCACTTGTAAAATGGAGGTTTATATTGTTTGAAGAGCTAGAGATGGACAGGTAAGGGCAAGTATCATAGATGGCTCATCTGTCTTCAAGTTGGGCCACGCTGTATCTGGAACAATATATTCAAAGACATTCTAGAACCTTTGCTATTTCTCCCTTTTAAAGTCTGCCAAGATATACTAACTTCTATTTTAACAAGCCCATAAAACTTAACATAATGTATTTTGAAAGTATTTGGAATCTGCTGGGGAACACAGAAATCCCCAGGACAAGAGCCTATATCCTTCAAGGTGCTAGAGAAAGGCAAACGTTCACAGCACTGAGAATGCTGTGGTACAGAGACGGCGAAGTGCGAGGGTTTGAGGCAGGCTGAGAGACTGCTGTCTCTCGGTTACAAAGCTCTGCTGTTGTCTGACTCTAGATGAGCAGTCTGAGCTTTACCCATTTCATGCTCTTCATTGTACAGAACCTCGTGACTTTCTCCACTCTCATGTCACAGCTTGTTCATTGTGACCTTGTTACTCCTTACTTATTCATTTGATGTTTTCCTCGCTCACTAAAATAAAGCTCTATTTTCAACATGCACAGCGACCACCAATCCTAGGAAGAACATCTCAGGCACAAATGAACATCAATACTTCAGTCTAACACTCAGTGTATTGCCAAGACCATCCTGAATCTAGTCTAACACCTAAGAAGAAACATATATTTTAAAGGAGAAGTCTGAAGCATCTGGCTATGATGCCTGTTGGTAGATGCAAAAGCATCCTTTGGTAACTCAGAAGACAGTAGGGATGAAGAGAGGTATTTTCTCTACTGATGGAGGTAAAAAGGTTTCCTTCCAGAGATGTTCAAAACAGCTTTGGAGGTTATTTATGAGCTTTTTGGTTCCAGACTTAGCATCTAACTCCCCCATGCAGCCTGAGACAACAGATCCATCTGAGACTAACACTGCTTTTTGAGCTACAATAACATTGTATTAAAACAGAATTAGTTTGCAATATTTTGTGAGTAAAAAATTAGTACATAGCTAACACCTCTCTTAAATACTTGCTTCATTAATGGAAATACTACTATAATACTAAGTCCTAGAGAATGTTTTTAATATATAATAAAATACAGGATAAAAATGAGAGCAACTAGGCTTTTGCTGAAACCCAATAATAAGTCAATTCTTATCAAAGCAGGTGCCATATCTGACAGTGTCAGACTAAAATTGCATGCATTAATTTTGGAGTGTAGAATGAATGCAAGGTCTTTGTAACAACACTCAAAATTACTAGCAGGTCAATCATGTAGAAGGACATTTTATAAGCCCCTACTTAAAGATCATAACCACAACACTTTAGAGATCTGAGCAGAAATTATATTGTTCCAAGTGCTCCTCTGAATGATGATTTCTAAGAAAAATTGGTGACTTGGACCACTGGCTGTATTCCACCATATTCAGCAAATCTGTCACTTGCATCTATTCTCTACTGGGATGTGCTACTTACCATCTGAGATTCTGGCTTTGTGAGCTCTATAGGGGAAAAAAATAGTAGTACATACATTGGTAATGACATGCTCCATTACAGAACAAAATGTGCAGAGTGCATTCATTTCAAGAAAACGAAATGCAAATGTACAAAGCACACAGGAAATCCATTTCAACTCTTAATCAAATTTAGTGGGATCAAACCTTTTACAGTCCTCTAAGGAAGAAGAGAGTTTTTATCCCAGCATGAATGAATGATGGTCTTTTTTGTTTACAGATATTTTTGACAGAGCTTTCTTACTCATCAGTCATTGCATTTGTATTTACTTTTTTTAATACATCTTCCCAATCTCTCTCAGAACTGTGGATTCCCTGATTGCATGAGCCTGACAAGTGCTCAGCAGCTCAGGGGAGAGTCATACTTGCCTCTAGTGCATGCCAGGAGGCATCTGCCCTCTTGCAGGACTACTGCTCTCACTGTCGTGCCACCAGGCAGAAACATTCTCGTCACAGAGAAAATGCATTCCTTATCCTTGGCAACTGAAAGGCGGTTGCTGACAAGCCCATAAAGTGCCATGCCACAGTACCCCTGGTTCACCCCTATCTTGTTCTTTAAATTCCTATTAGCACAGTAACAGCAACTACTTCCTTTCATGACTCCAGCAGAAAACACAGGCAATGCTGATCAAGGCAAGCCTCCATCATACCTGTTGAACAGTCTGAGCCTGTCCACTGTGGCTCACAGCTGCAGAGTCCTGTGTCCAGCAGGAAGGTGCCGTGCCCCGAGCACTGCTCCTGGCACACGGGCAGTGCAGTCTCACAGTTGACCCCTCCCCAGCCTGTGGAGCAGTGACATTCCCCCTGGACACACACACCATGGCCAGAGCACATCGGATCCAGGCAGTCCTCTGCAAAGCAGTAATATACAACTTAGAGCATGAATCACACCTATACAGTTATTTACTAGTGAAATGCAACAGGGATTCAGATTTATTTGATGACTTTTTTGTGCAAATACCCAACAGAAACAATGTTAACAAACACAAGAGAAAAACAGTCTGCTAACATCTGTGCAAAAGAGTAAGTCAAAAACAAGAACAAAAGGAAGCATGTAGACTGTTAGAGGCCATATGAATCTCTTGCCATGGATTTTGTCTTAGTTTTAAAACACAGATTCCCAGGACAGATCTACTGGTCTAAGTTGGTGAAGTCTGTGCTTCAGTAGCAAGGCTGGGAAAGAGCTGGAGCAATTAATAGTTACTTCTGTAATTGTGGTTTGTATTTCCTTTTGGGTATTTGTGCACTGTGTTTTATTTACTTCTGGGAAAAGAAAGGTTTATGCTTTCACCTTCCTCTGAAAAGCTATCTCTACAGCTGAAAATTTGCTACAAAAAAAAAGGTTATCCACTAAGTATTGAATCTCTAACTCAATGCTTGCTGTAAGAAAAAAACCTCACACACATAAAAAATATGTGCTGGGCAATTGCAGGTAATGAACAGCTTCATAAAAGTCATAATGTACTGATGAACAATTTGCAAACAAAGAACTAAATTTGTTCTCAATTTGGATTAAACTATTCCTAGTGAAAAATTCAGGAGCTCTGTAGAAGAATTTAAATCAGCTGGTTAGTGCTTTATGAGCAGTATATTCTTTCACAAAGCCCCAGCACTGCTTTAACAAGACAGGTTTTAGGCAGGAAGCAGCCTGCCATCTCTGGAGGCTGCAGGAAGACTGCGGAGCTGAAGGATCTGTGGGCTCTGAGCATGGGAAACAATTAGCCAGAAGCCTATCCCTGTCGTCTCATGCTTCAGACTGATGTTAAAGAGGCACTGTGAAAGTTCTGCTATGTATTTTTCAAGTATCAGCACAAGTACTAGCTTAATAATTAAATTGTAAACTTAACAAACAGTATCCTGTGCTACGTGAATGAAGAGATGTTTTCTGCTTCAGGAAGGGAAGGCTAAATACTTCAGACATAGAGATTAATGGCCTCCACTTTATAGGACCTTTCAACCTAAAAATAAAGATGTAAAGCTTTATCTTTTGAACTGCTATGCCACCAATTCAACATCTTATTTCGGGATTTATTTTATATCTTTTTCAGCCCTCCAGGCTTGTGGACAGCACAGTGTAATTCTAAGAGAGGGAATCAGTGTTCACATCTTGCTAAGCATAGGACAAAAATACCCAGCAATTTTCTCTCATCCTGAGACAGCTCTTTATTTTGCTGATACTTTAAAATTAATCGGGTGACTCCATTTTAGGAATGATAATCAGACAGGACAAATTCAGAGGACTCCAATAGCAATGAATACATGCAGTTACTGGTGCTCCCTGAGTAGTACATCTGTTGCTGTGTCTGTTAACAGCACTGCTGTAAGACTAAATCATGTTTACATGCAATAAAATAATTTTAATTCCTGACAGAATTCCCTAACTACTGCACAAGTTATGTTTTACAATACAAACGGAACAGTCATGTCAAGGACACACTGTTAGAATAAAAACCCACGGCAGTTGGTTACACAGGTTTGTTTAATCCACCATATTTCCATATTTCTATGTAATTCCACCTTTAAAAAAAAATTTAAATAAATTTCTTACTATAAAATCCAATGTTTTCCCACTCTTGGTTTCAATAATCAGTATATTTATGTCATTTTTTTCACCAAGCATTTTGCAGGATCTCATTATGGCAAGAAACAAAGCAACTAAAACCAGCAGTCAGCCTCTCACCAGCTACAGGCTTGTTCAGCATCAGGGCCTCACTGAGGAATCTGTGTATTACTTTCTTTTTCCCATTTGGGTTTTCTTGGTTTCTGAAACTACCAACAACTGACTATATCAGAGGCACTCTCTTGATCCTCCCTTTAAAAACCATTCCAGGTATGTCAAATCTATCAAATCCATCCTGGACATTTTTCTGACTAGAGAATTCAAGCAACATTAAAAGCCTCCTGTGTGTGCTACTCAAAAGAATTACCGAAAATCTCTGTAGCAGGGAGCACAAAGTATGCTGTCACTAGCTCCAGGCAAGGGGACTAGTGAAAAATCATCAAATCAGGGCAAGCACGAGAAAGAGTTCTGTTTTCTGAGGCTATGCACAAGGGAAGAAAAAAAAGCTGATGGGATATCTCAGACATGCTGAGGGAAATAACAACTCCTTCTGTCTGTAGATGAGGACAGACATGCACTGGTACCATAACCAGCAAAAATACAATAACTTGCTCTCACAGAATTTCCCAGTTTTTGTTAGCCAAGCCTTAAAGGATGCCAGTTTAGTGCCGTGAGCAAAGGCTCCCAGTAAAAATGACATATCACAACAGAATTACACAATATGTGCTGGTGAACTGAACCTGTTTGCTGCCCTTTTGGCTTTATATTGACAGAAATATCTAAGATGTAACAGAATGAAAAAGGGAAAAGCTGATTACGATCGTCTGATTGCTTTGGAGAATGACCACATTATGTTTTGTTTAAATGATCTTCTGGCTGTCTTACCCTGAGCTTTTGGCCAAATGAAAATAAAGAATTTTATCTTTTCAAATGAAAATGTGAACTTAATGTGATTGGTCTACTGGACTGCTACCAAAACCTGAATACCTTTACCTATGAAAATTTTTAATCTTAACCTTATTTTCTATGAGACAATAAAGGTAGTTTTGAGCAAAATAGTACTGCTCCACAGAAAGCTGATCACATCTGTGTGAGTTTTTAACTGCCTTAAAACAGGTGGAAATTAAAGACAAACATAAACCCCCAGGACTACAGAGAAGGAAACTTCACAAACCTTCCTCACAAATCTCCCCTTTGTATCCAGGGACACAGATGCAGACACCCATGATACAAGTACCATGGCCAAAGCAGGTTGGATCAATACACTGCTCTTCTGGAACATCACACTCTGCTCCTTTCCAGCCATTTCGACACACACAGTGACCTTTCTCATATTCTCCATTTCCGCTGCACAGCACTGGACAGGAATCTGGAAAAGGCAGATTGACCTTTTTAAGGTATTTACATACTTACATAGATTAGCATTTATTGCATTTATCTTCCTGTAAAATCACTTTTCCATTCCAGCTCCTCGATTCTTCATTTGGTTCAGGGTTGTGACAGACTGAAATCTTTGAACTAGGTAGTGCAGCAGTAATACAATGTCCTTGTCTCCTCAGTCTGCCTCTCTCCTTATACCTTAATTTTGACCAGAAATGGGATATTTTAGTAGATTAAAACCAACTCTCTCCCCTTGATTGGCCTCTGCAGAAAATTTTCAGTGATGCCTGATTTTAGTAAGGTTAAAATTTCTTTCCTGTGAACCGAACCAAGATTCTGCTCTTTTTTTTTTTTTCTTCTAAGAAGACATAATATCACTGAAGTTGTAGCCATTACTGATCTGTATGTAAACCAGCAATGTGGAAGCTTACTTTTACAATCCAGTATCAATTTCTGATCCAACTGAGTCTTAAAAAAATAAACCCTACATTTGAGGAGACTGGAATATCATGAGAACTTCTGGACATCACATGCAGAGGATAATGGATAACACTGACAGAAATATCTGAAACAGAAGTAAGCTCACTTAACATGTTTTTTTTGCTTTAATGCTGGAAAACCGTCTCTAAGCTGCTTTAGGTTTCTTATCTCCACCCTATTCAAGTTAAGACCACAGAAGCATTTGATTTACTTATATTTTCACCAAAGTGAAATATAACTGTTTGTCACTTATAAATAATAGAAAACATTATGCTAAACTAACATACTTATTAAAAAATGTATTTTACAACTACAGACAGGATGCAAATGGGGATGGAGGAACCTATTAAATTTGAAAGTCAGGGAGGGAAAAGTAGTTGATCCGTGTTAAGTACAGCATAAAGAAACTTTCCACATGTATACTTGTACTGTATCTGCCATCTAGCTGGAAAAAGGAATTAAATCTCCTTTAATCACTTTGAATCTTTGCAAGCCCAGCAGTCACACACCATAATCAGGATCCCTGTCATGCATCATGGGTCAGTCATATGAGATTACCTTTTGCACAATCAGGACCAAGGAACCCCGGGAAGCAGTGGCAGTGGCCTGAGATACATTCTCCATTCCCATTGCAATTAGTAGAGCAGTCATCCAGGATTTCTGTTTATTCAGGCAATTGTGCACAAAGAAAAACATAAATTGGCTGAATTCGAAATGAATGGCATCTTCACCTCACTCTGCAGGACACATCTCAACATACAAATAGGTGCAGAAGCAGTAAAAAGCCCATTTTCATTCATAGGGAGCATAAAACAAAATTCCTGTTCAAGCAGCTTACAAATATTTATTAGATTTTGTCTTGACAGCTTTGAGATAACAGGTGCATCATTTATATTACACCAGAAAGCTTTTAAAGTAAGTGTTCATGTAAAATTTACCGCCATTAAAAGCACTGCAGGAAACTGAGTATTTGCTGAAAAATGTCCACCTTAAACACTTTCTTTTATTGCTGAAGTAATTTGTTTGAAACCTGTTTATAGAGTAAATTGCTTTCTATGGTGTTCATTTGAACCACGTGAATTGAATCCCCTAGAGAAGGGCAGGATTTCCACTTCTATACAATCAGATAAACAAAAAAATAGTCTTTTGTACAGTGATGAAATTCAATGTGATAAAGAACTAAGAACTAGATTTGAAGAAAAAACCCCCGCCTTCAGTTCTGATCTTAAACTTGCCCATGTTTCCTCACACAGCTTTGGATATTAAGCCACTTAACCTCACATATCTGAGGACAGGCTCCTATCTCTACGTGGATTAGCTGGTTCCAATTTACACATATACTTCCTACAGGAATGTAGTGGATTCACTGATTTAAATGGATTTTGCATAAAGAATATGAAGCAAATTCATGCTAAGATGATCCTGTGTGGAGTAGGTCACTGTCAGACCAGCTCCAGGACTGAGGGACTCTGCAGCCCATGCAGGTGCTGGATGGGAAGAGGGGCTCTGGAGCCAGGGGAACTGGGACCACATCCACTAATAGCTGTGGGGAAGTACCTCTGGCTATAAGGAAATTGGAAACTTGAAGTTACTTTCCCACGAAGTAATTGAGGAAAAAGAAGAAAACCCAATCCTACAATTAATTAAAATGACTGATGTAAGTGTATTTTGATCTTATTTACGGGCACTTAGACAGATAAGGATTGGGTCCTCTTGGAAACTCCTATGGTTATTTGAAAACATTCTTTTCGGGCTATCAGTTTATACTAAAAACCAGACATTTGATATGCCTCTGTTTCCCAGATATGCACAACCCATTAAAGTTGTGGGTATCTGGAGATATCCACAGTTTCAAAGTTAAAAAACCAGCACATTTTTAGAAGGAAGTATTTTTCATAGAAATGCTGCTCCTTTTAATTTTTCAAATTACTGTTCATTATCAACTATTGTCTTGCTCTATATATGCACTTGCCTGCCTTCTCAGTTTTCCTAGAATCACCTGGCAAATGATCCCTATATTGACCTGAAATGAAGAATTAATGGTTTGAGAAGTTACTTCCCCTCAATGTGATGTCCATTTTGGGCTGCCTTTATTTAGTTAACAGAAGTTCTTGAAGCACGCCACATTTCACATGCAATTTATCCTCCTCGGGAAAGTCTAATCAGAACTTCAGCTGAAGTGTCAGCAAAATCAATTTGTACATAACTAACATAGGGCATCTTGAAATACAATCTAAGAGATGCTGATGAGGGGCATGGCTGGTTCACAAGAGCATTTGGCAGAGATGCATCCAAGCTCTTGCTCCGTTCTCAGGGTTTCTGGTCCTGGCTGATTCCTTTGTTGACAGAGATGTCAAATACAACTCTAGACTAGTCTGGGTAAGAAGAATGCCTCAAGGAGTTGCTGTGGGTTTTTTTGTTTTGTTTGGTGTTTTTTTTGTTGGTCTGTTTTTTTTTGTGGAAATTCCCAAAGAGACAATCAAGTTATGATGTACAGCAAACTAGGAGAAGAAGATACACAGGTTATGAAAACACAATAGCTGGCAGTATTTTCAAATGCACCAGCAGTAGATTCTTGCAGCAGCCTGAATAGACTTTTTCCCAAAAATATCTTTCTACAGCCATTTTGAAGATGATGGAGTACAAGGATTCCTGCCTGCACTGAGGCTCACACACTTCCCTCTTTCATAATCTCTTATTTTTTACCACATGTAACATGAACTAGGCTTGGCCAATTAATTTCTTTTTGTTTTTGGGGGAGGGGAAGGAAGGTGGAGTAGAAGTTATGCTACTAAATGAAATATTATTTAAACCCTCCTTTATGAACCCTGCTGTCTTACAATAAAAGTAAACAAGGGGTCAGAAATTTGAATACTGGTCTGGGCTGGAGTTTGGCCAGGTTTTATGGTCTGGTTTGTAGAGCATCTGCAAAGATGCTTCATAAATTGCTTGAATCTTATTTTCTCAGATGGAATAGAATAAAGGCATATTTTCTTGCAGATCAATTTTTTTTTGAACAGAGCAAAAATGAAATTTTACACCAGAAGCAGTCACTACAACTCTATCTCAATTTCTAGATTTTTCTTTTTTGCAAGTCCTTCAGAATCTTGATATTTGAATCATAGTGTCCTGCTCCACAAGGTTTTTACCACAAAGTAAAAATAGTATCCACTTGTTCTGAAGAGCAGATGGCATGTCCATTACTAGTAAAGACATCTTGCTAAACATATGGTAGAACAGGTTAACTAAAGGGTATAGTGGTTAAAGTCTTGCAGCAAACCTAGACTGTCATAAATACAACACTTTACCTAAATTTAAATTCCAAAGAAGCCTATGTGTGAGGACTGCTCACTCACAACACCTACATCTGCAAACATTTGCCCACCAATACGTGTTACAAAGGCAGGAGGAATCTCACATGTGACCCGGATGCTGCCTCCTGTATTCCAAACAAAATGGTGCATTTGAATAACTGCATAAAACAACACCATCCATCAAACAACACTCTCAAACAAATCCACAAAAGATTTTCCAACTCACTAAGATACTGGAAATAAGAATTTAAAGCCTGGATAATTTTTGTAGGATTTATGGTTCCCATGTAAGTAGAGAGGGCAGACATAATCTCTTTTACTTGGAACAAGATAAAACCAGAAATTACTCAAGCATTTAAGTTATCATATAAAAATCTTAACACATGAAAACTTCACATGTAATTAATTTGATAATATCTATGTATAATATACAAATGTTGCTATTTGTCTAATATTGGCTTAAACATGAAGTTGCTCCACTGAGGTTAATTAAACTAAACTGAAATAAAACATATTTAAGAAAATACTTAAGAGGAGCTGGAATACATCAAATACATCTTTGCAATGTAATAATCAGAATAACAATTATATTGTGATTGCTCTTACCAATAGCTGTAGTTAGTACAAACACTTGCTCTACTTTCTTTCCATCATTGTAGAATGCCATATGCCAAGCTCCTTGATCCATATACTCGATGAAACCTGTCTCTTGCAGTGAAGTTAGGATCAGGTTCCTGGGAGCTTGCTGAGGCTCCTCTGAGTTTTTTGGTTCCTGTTTAATTAACTGTTTTCCATCCATCAGTTTTACAAAATCAAACTGAAATAATAATGAGCAAAAATTAACCACCTAGCAAATATTCATGAATCTACTCTGCATGTCTCCTTCAAACATGAATAAACAGTTGAAATCTTAAGAGGAATTGCCTAAGTATTCACCAGTGTGGACAGCAATTGCATAACCTAGTCAATTTAGCTTCATCTTATATATAAAAAGCATTATAGTAGGTCAGAAATCTGGCACAAAACTGGCATAACTGTTTGCCATGGCAGGGTAAAATGAGACTTGCTGCACTAGATACAACAGATTTACTCCAAAAATTACATCTCTTCAATGAGAGTAATTCCAAAATTCCCAAGGTGTAGTGCCTGTGTTATGCAGCTTTTCATCTCAAATGCCAAGAGCAGGTTAAAAACTTGTTGTTCTATACAAGATTTTTAAATCCTTGCCCCTTACTATCAATACCAGACACCAAAACCTAAATATACTTTTTCTTTATATTTAAGTAATACAAATAAGTATATGTTTTTTTTAGAGAAAAGTTCTTAATACCTAACCAGGTTGATGCCGACAACACCGGTTAATCTCAAAGAACCAGAGATTTGTATGAATCCCTGTTCAAGAAGTACATATATTTCTCTAAGTTTTTTTAGGCATTCTGATTTTCGGTAAAGTTCACTGTCAGCTCAACTGAGGATCCAGCTTCAATTCAAGTCAGTGACAGCTAAAACAGCTTATTCCTAATATCAAAACTCTAGAAAAAAATTTTTGAGCTTAGAGTAGATGATCTCCAGTGGTCCATTATAAACAATCTTTCATGATTCCATGTATATTTATCACACTCTGTGGAGTGTGATCCTGATATAAAGAAAGATGAAAAATTTATTATCCACAGAACTGACAGATTCATATGCCAGATACATTAAGCTTAAAAAAAAAATTTGAATGTGACCAGCAATATTGCATACCACTGCTTAGCTAGGTTTTCTCTTGCAAAATCCCCAGTAGTAAGCACTCAAAAATAATTTTGATCTTAGAAGCCAGAGACAGCTTTTTTCTTTTCTATTAACTCTTTATACTGACTGTCCAATCTGTTTGTTTTAAGGGGATCATAAAAAGATTAAAGCATTTTCAAGTGAACTGGAATTTCATCCCTTGCATAGAAGATGCTGGATCTATGCAGCAGGACAGTGTGTACATGTCCAGCCCCCCAGACAGTCACGTCCCTGAAGTCACAGCTGCTGACCTGTCTGCTGTGACACTGTCCCTTCCTCTGAGAGAGCACAGTTTGAGGTATTGCTAGAGCTCAGTAAAAGAAAAGGATAACCAGACTGTGGTTACAGTCAGTCCCTTCCTCCCTCTCCTCTTTGAAAGCCTGGTCTGAACACCCCCCTCCACTGCTGTTTGAAAATGTAAGTGTGATAGAATCAGCATCATGTCCAATTACCTGAGTGTGAGTAGGTGGGATGTTTCTTCTGCCATAAATTCCCAGCAGAGAATCCTTCGCCAGTGAAATGTTAAATTTCAGGTACACAGGGTGATGTATGGTGATTTGGAAGCGCCAGAATAAACCAGGTGGGATGGTCTGCATAACTTGTGCTCCAATCTCTACTTCTCCTGTGTCTATGGCCCGGCCCTTCTGAAATACTAATTTTCCAGAAACAAGCAGAACAGTCAGGTGTGTATTTACAGTGGGTGAAGAGAGAACATTACAAGGTATAAATGTGCCTTAGATATATTGGAATATACAAAATCAACTTCTAACATTGATAACTGCTTTTTTTATTCAACAAGTTGGAAAACATGAACAAACATGTACAACATCTTTCCAACAACAGGTGTCATGGGGTGTTTTTGCCCTGGAAATCTTATAACATTTTACTGATTATGAAAAGGAGGAACTGCTGCTGCTGCTGTGTAAACCATGGACTTTGCCCATCAACTATGCAAACAAAACACATTCAACTGAGAATGCAGAACGAGGACAGTGGGAAATTCTTCCTCTGGCACATATTTCAGACTGCTGCTGGAGGGGCATTGCATAAGCTATGGACAAATGGATCCCAGCAAAGACAGAAAATCCATCAAACCTGGTAGTTCAGAGCTCCTGTCCAAAGCCCAGATTTCTATTAATCACCATTCCTAATGGTTTTATTATGGTAGTGTTAATCTAGTCCTGGAGAAATAAAGAACATCTGTTCTGGCTTGGTCTTTTTTCATGAAAGTGTAATAGGGGCATGAGGACAGGGAAAGGCATTCTGAAGACAAAACTGGCCTAATTCCATAATGCCAAACAATAAATTTGCAGACATCTACAATATGTAACTTCACACATGGGTGTGAGAGCACTGAAACAGAAAGGGAAATGGAATGCATAAGGAAGACTTTGCCAACTAAACTGGAGCTGGCTTATATCACCATCTTTATGTTTTTTACTGCCTGTCTGTGATCAGCACCATGACATGCTGCAAATCACAGACCCAATCCTGCTAACATTTGAGCTAGTTCCATTGAAAGGTTTGTAAAACTCTATTGACATTTCCATACTCTGAACTGGAATAAGAGCAGGATAGTGTGTGGCATCAGAGGACAAGTCAAGAGAATATTGAATCCAGCAGCCATATCCATCTATGTTTCATTTCATTCCAGAATCACAGTGAAAAATAACGAGGAGCAAAGTGACTGGAGCCTCATCTTTTACAATAAATGCATATAAATATCTAATCCAACATAATGTACGTGAAATTTTCTATATCACCCCTGGAAATGAAAACAGCAGTAGCAAAGCTAGGGCCAGCTTTTGCCTGAGTGTGTTAATAACAAAGACCCTCAGTGGGACCTTACATAGGCTTTAACTAGCGTAGGAAGTACTTAGCATTCTTAATGAATAGAGATTTAATTTACAAGGCAGGAGCAATTCTCAGGGTACCAGATCTTCCAGCTTTATAGCTGCTTTGTGTCACCAAACCCACAGCAAGAGGAGCTAACTTATAACACCTCATCACGTAAATACATCTATTTTTAGATTAGAAACTTGTAATCTAGTACTCTAAAAATATACCACTTAGTTTGAGAGTTAAAATGTTTCCACATTGCTGCTTTAACAATGTTCAAGGTGAGACTACTTCTGCCCAATTTGCTTCACGGAAAAAATCTTGAATGTTGAGTTTTGAAAAGAGAATTGAACTTTGTCTGTTGGACAATGAAAGCAGATCCCTTCCCACCCCAACCCAAAGAAGATCCTACTTGGCTTATGTAAATTGAAAAACCTTTTCCCCTATTTCCAATACTCTGGAGATATTAAATCTTAATGATTCTTTGCAAGCAATTACCCTGGGTTAAGTAAAACACTATGGAACTTTCTGGCGATATTGACACATGGTAATTAATATGATTCAATTACAAGACAGTAGAGCACAAAGTAAAAAGTCAGGGATACAGTATCATTTTTGAAGTTAAAGGTGTTATTGGCCAGTGTTCAAGGTCTTTAACATACAGTAACTACTTATTTTTTGAAGTGAGAAGGTCTGTTTCTTTGCTGAAAAGAAAAAGTGTAATGTCTTCAGTCTGGGTGAATTCTCACTAACTGATATTATCAAATTATGCTGAATATAATATTAGTGCTGAAACATACCTCAGAAGTTTTTCCACATTTGGCTGAAAATACCTTTGCTCTAGCAACAATTTAATATAAGCTCTAAAAAACCAGATGCACTTAGATGTACATTTATCTCATCCCACGGGAAAGAAGTGCCTGCTGCCGTTCACAATGCTAACAGGAAAATACACATACTATGTACCCTGACTGATAGGACACAGTTGCAGAATCTCTACCTTTCAAATGCTAATTTTTCAGACAACCACAGAGCATGGAAAGGCCACTGTAGGAGCCATGTCTGAAATGGATATTTTCATATTCACTGAGCCACTCTGCTCTCTTTACAGAATAAGAATTTAGCTTTGCTTCTGTGTTTAGTGTGTTTAGTTGAACTAAGCAGGTATTTGGCTATATAAAAAAGGTACCTGAAGACTCCCTCCTCACAGACTATCCTTGTCTTACTTTCTTGCTCTGTCTTTAAAAAGTCTAAAATAAGACTTTAAAATTACAGTGCTGCAATACAATTCTGCTCCTGTTGTAAAAACTTTTTTTTTAATGATAAAGTATCATTTAATTATCTTTATTCAATTCCTTGCACAGCTCCCAATCTTGCCAACTGGGGTATTAATTTTTCCCTATGCTTTCTAAAGCAGAGTTCCCTCAGAAGTCTAAAGCAGAAGATAAGATTCCTAATCACAGGTTTCTCTTGGCTTCCAGAAAGAAAAACTCTGAACAGTGTGGTGCCAATTACCTCCACAAGAATGTACCCATATGCTTATTATTACTGATCCTGAAACAATCAATTTCCTTGTACTCCCATGGTAAATACCAGCATCATTAGTATATCTGACTTTTTAATCACATTACTACATATTAAAATGTTAACTCATAGCCGTGGGTCAGTGTGTTATAAAGTGACTTCTTGAAGAAATCTGACTTGCTGGTTTATAAACTTCATTTTCATTAAAGGATTAGTTAAAATATATGCTTTCAAAGTCTGAAAAAGAATTCTGTGCTGCTGCATTGAGTTGGGAAAATGTGAGGTCACAGTATCTGACAGCAGTTACTTATTCCTGTGAAATTACATCAGAGGCTTCAAGTTTACAGGCAATGCATCAACTTTCTGTGGTATCCTGCTGTAGGGAAAGGAGTTGCCTATTTCCAAGTGCTCCTTCTCATCATTTCTGGACAGAGAATTTGCTATGAGGACTGGGAATAAAATTACTGATATATATTAAAAGAGATGTAAAGAAAGAAAATGAGGAAAGACTAGCCAGAGACAGACTGTGCATGTACTAATTCCACATGATTTTTCTTGTGTTCTTCCAAGTGTATACTCCTTGCTACCTTAAACTCTGGATTACATGTTACCCCCAAAAGGTGAAAGGGGACAAGTGAGACAACAGTGTATGTCTATTCATGACTGATCTCTGAAACTGCTGGATATTGCTCTCAGTGAAACGGCACTGCTATCACAGGACTCTGTTCTTTAGTGTTGTGGGGTAGTCGTATAGCCACACTAAAAGCTGGGATTCCCACGGGCAAGACACCTGGTTTGGGTTTTTACTTACAATACTGAATCTTTATTGACTTTCATATTCTTTTCTCTCTTTCCAACCACCTAATTTTTTAAGATTTTTCATGTTTTTTTACACATCCTTATTTGGAAGCCACATGTATTGCAAAAGCTTTTATTAAATCTGTAATATATTGACAAAATGATTTAAAGTGGTTGAGAACTATTTGAGGTATTTTCCATGGTGCACCAGGACAAAAATACAAAAGTCTATGAAACGTTTACTACGACTTACTACAAATCCATTCTAAGGGATGAAATAATGGAAAACAAGATCATTGTGTCCTTACATATATTTCTACTGTTCATTTATCTAATATGATCTCTATCCTGTTGTGCCACATTGATTTGCAAGATTATTGATGTGCAGTGCAATCTTCCTCCTGGAGGGACTGGTACAACAATGTCCCACTTTGTTGCCTATTTTCAGTCATGGATCTTACCCAGAACATGAAAAATCAGATCCCTGCTCTGCTCTAAAATTTGAAAGCTCTGGAAGTCTCCTATCATTGCAGAGCTACCAGTACAATTTTACTTTCCTCCTAACAACTGGAAAGATTAGGTTTCATATTCCATTACCATTCACTTTGATCTGATCTGATTTATCCACTTTTTCTGAGTACCATAAAAAGAAATGGGAAGGCCAACTGCTCTTTATGGTCAGAAAGCACTGTCACAGTGCTTGATGGGAAGCATGAGCCAGAACTTGTAACTAATACTGGAGCGCATGATCTAACAATATTAAATGACAGGACTTAAGAGGAAGGAATTAACACATCAGTTAAAGACAGTTCCTTCTCTCCATTTCACACCCTGCCTAAACAGCCCACTGCTTTCCTATCCTAGATCTGGTCCTTCAAGAGGTCTGGTTCAGCCACTTCTGTGGCAGATGATTTGCATCATGGCTGTAAGAAAGCCATTTTCTGCTGCCATGGAGGACTGACGTGGCCTGGCTGTGCAGGAGACAATCCCTGCAGTGGGCACAAGGACACAGGCAGAGGGAGAAGGGAGGGCAGAGCAGGGCTGTGCCCCTGGCAGCAGGGAGCTGACAGCCTGGCTCAGGCATTTTGTGAAGCTGTGGTAGATTCCTGGGAGCTGATTCACTGTGACGGGGTCAGCCGGGGTGTGACAGGATGCTGTACTTCAGCTTACGCCTTCAAGAACTGGAGGCCTTGAAAAGCATTAAGATTTCTACTCTTCTGCACACTCTGACCTGTCAGTACAAAGGTGTTCACTTTGCCTGGGAATGACTTTGGTCTGCAAGACAGGCACAGTGTCAGGCCCTGTGCATAACAGGGAACAAGGCAAGTACGGTCTCCCCTCCCTTAAGACAGAAGCCAAACACTGTAGTCTCTTCTCTCACTGTGCTACTGAACCTTCCTCTTCTAATGGGCTGCTTGCTAATTTCGGTGAGAGTTCTGCTAACAGAACCTATCTGGTTATGGGCTTTTCATACCCGTTTTAAAATTATATTAGAGAAGATAGAACCTGGACTTAAAATACTGTCAAAATGTAGAAAACACAGGATCTGAACAGCAGTAATGTTTAACTATTCACCGTCCATCTGGCTTCTCATTTACAAATACCTTTTTTGTCTGTTTTATCTGAAGTTTTTCCTCCGATTGGTGAGTAAGTAGTATCCATGGATTCTGTTCCTTTACTTCCTTTGCTAACTCCATTTTCATAGAGCTGTCCTTCCACAGGCTGTAGTTGCCAGGTTAAACCAAACAAGTGTACTGCTGCAAAAAAAATGAAGACCAATTAATTGATATCTAAACTACAGCACACTCAGTGAGACTACAAAAGAATATTATGACCCAGTTTCTGCAAAGTCAAGTATTACTTTGTTCTGTTAGTAATAAATCAGAATTTCAAGGGGGCTAATGAGAAATTTACCATTTTACCTAAAACCTCAATGTTTAATTAGTTTCCACACTTCTGGAGCTCAGTCAGGTCAGGGTGATGAATTTCTACAGCAATTAATGGAATTACTTGAAACTAAAAGGCTAACAGTTGAATAAATTAAATACTGTGTGACAGATTCTAATGCTATATCGGTGCTGTCCTTCAGTTTTTGACTGTCAAAGATCTCAGAATTTGTTGACAAAAGCAATGACACCAACTAAAACTTCTCACATTTCCAATCCAGTTTGAAGTGAAACTGTGCCCACTGCATTCCGAAACCTTTTCATTTAGGTTAAACATTAGCAAAAACACTGACTCCAGACTTACTCTAGAACTGCACTGCAGATAAAAAGCTGGCTCTACATCTACAATATATGCAATTATTTTACAACACAAATTAACAGAAATATAGTTGTTATTTAAGTATGTACTAGGAAATCTACCAAATAATCCTTTTAGGAAGTTATAAGCTACCTTTATTGCCATACACGGAGGCTGCCTAATCTACTTTGCCTGCAGAGCCATTTATGCTTTCTGCTTTCCTTTCTTTCTGATCTGAAGCCTTCAAGGATGGTTGGAGAAAGACAGCAACAGAGGATCTTATTTTAGTATAACATGATAGTACTGCAGTTAGTCTAGACAATTACCTAGGTCTTACTGAGAAGGGCAAATTATTCCAAGGAAGAGTTGTCTTAGCATTGAAGTAACTCAGCAGGGAGGACTGATGACCCACTAAAATATGGATTGAGGATGACCCCCACTGAAGAGCTGAAATTGTCACATGAAGAGAAAAGCCTGAGCAGCAGCTCTTTAGCCACATGCAGCAATTTGCACTGAGTAGGATCTGCCCTAAATGGGAGCAGTGGGAGCCTAAAAGGCAATATATTTGCTCCTCTGAGCAATGTAGGAACCTCAAGAGACTCCCAGGAGAAATAAATGTGATCTAGAATGGGTCTTGTATTAATAAAGTACATGGTTTTATTCTGCACTTGTACATACTTGTACAAGTACATACAAATATCACAATATGACCAGGAAACCTGGAGACCATTTCCCATGTGTTTGGTCACAAGTCTCCCTTGCATGCTTTAAAGTTAAATTATAAAAACTTAACAAAATCCCAAGCCTTGAATGGATTCCAGTCAAGGGCTTGAGAAAAATACCACAGAAATGCAAAGCTGCCAATCTACAATCATTAATTCCAGATCTGTGCACTCCTGGGTCACTCAACTACAGATACATGATCCAAATCAAGCAAATGAGAGTATTACTACTGAATTAGGTGACAGTATTTGTGACAAATTTACTGCATCTCAAATCACTCACTCACCATCAGATCTGGACTCTGGGCAGCACATATCCACTCCCCAGAAGAGGTAGTAGAAGTGTACTTTTAAGCTTTCTAGTGTCAGTGGTGAGATCTCAAGCTTGGATTGCTTCATATTATGTGGTCTTGAAATCATCAGTGGACTATGATACTACTTCAAAAACCATCTTGCAGTCAGATCACACAGAGTTAAGGTCTGAGTTTTGAGATTCTTAATGCAAGACACATCACTGCCACGTACAACAAAAAGCATCTAGAGACATCTCTAGAGTAAGTGCTCTTGCTCCTGGCTTGAGCTTCTGGACATTATTATTATTTAAAGAGTTATTAACAACAAAAGGGAACACAGTTGAATGGGACTGATAGCTAATGAATGCACATTTCATTTATACTAATGCAAACAATTATTTCAGCACTTGAAACAGATCACTGGAAGCAAAACACAAATGCACACATCAATAATAAGCTTTTAATGGTTTTGGAATCATGAATATAATCTAGTTGCTTTCTTACACTATTCCCATTGTTGTTATTATTTATTTCCTAGGACAGCATTTGGACGTGCTGCAGAGGGTATGTCACAAAGCCAGGGCTGAACACGTGCCACACCTTTTCCTTGGTGCATGTCTTTGCCACATTAGACACTCTGTGTGTGTTGTCATCCACTTGCACCAACTCCAATCATTTACTGGCTTTGTCCTTCTTCAGGCTGGGGAAGTGCTGTTGTTTTTATAGCTCATGCCAAAGCTTGGCAAGCTGGCAAATCTATCTGTATCTATGTTTGACAGTCAGCTTCCTCCTTGAGAAACACCAACTGCGCTGCAGAGAGGATGGTCTCTGCCAGGCTCAGATGTCTCATCCCTGGGAGGTGACACAGGGCACCAGACTTGTGCTAAACAATGGGTGCAACTGAGGGTTGCACAGCAAAGCACATGGCTGGGAAAATAAGATCTACATGAATTGATCTGAATGACTTCTAGCCCTGTACAAACACAGTAACCTTGCAATCTTAAAAGAATTCCAATTTTCATTACATTAATTATAGCTATTGCCATTTCCTTCAGATCCAGGTGTCACTCTGGGCCTAACCAGACCACAAACACCAGTAGAAGCATTAATTCCTAGAGATACCTTTTTCAGAAGTTAACTACAGGGAATAATAAATAATAAACGTTTACTTAGCAGACACAGAGCTGTCCCTAACCTTTTCATTTTCTGTGATACTTTTCTTTTACCTAGGGTATACAAAATTCCTACAGAACTTTATTTCCTACAACATATATACAGCATGTTTTAAATACACACTTATTTCACCAAATAAGATTACATAAAACTTCCAAATCTCCATCTCTCAAATCTCTTTAGAAATAAGTAGGCATGTACTGAATTTCATTAAAAAGCTCCAAAGAACGTCTCTTTGAGTTATTCTCCCTTTGATTTTTTTCTAGTGGATTTCTGGCTTTTACAAAAGGGGCGCAGAAAATGCTGTGCAATTTAAGTGTGGGCCACAAGGTCATTTCCCACAGCATAAATCCATTTCCAAGGTTCTCAGCTGTATTTCCCATGTGTAATGCCCAGGTGTAAGATCCTACTCCACAGAACAAATAGGAGATGATACCATCACTCTGTCCAACTTAGTACTGGGCAGGGTAAAAAGGAGATTCACTTTCTGATGAATGTCTCTTCCCTTTCCTCAAAGTTTAACCTTCTGAAGACCTTGACTGCAGTACCCTTGAGGGCTGACCAACAGTATGAAACCCACCATTAGGACTGAGGATGCATTATATGATGTAGCTCAAGTTCACACAGAAAAGCCTTTGAGGTTTGATAACTACACTGACATTACAGAAGAAGCAAAAGCTACTCTGGCTCTGCCTATCTAGCATTCCAAAAATTTTCTGCAATCACATACCCTGTATTTTGCAGGGCTTAAAACACTTCAGTTACTAGTAGGGTGTGTAAGGTCACTGCTGAGCTGCTACAGTTTCAGGCAATACCCAAGGACCAGCAGGCAAACGGAGGTGAAACAGCTTGTTAGCTGGCACCATTGCAAAGAGCACACTTCTGTCAGGAGGAGCTGTGGTGAGTCAGCAGGAGCATAAGCCCCTAACTTCCAGCAGCTGGGCTAACCAAACCTCTCCTCTGACAGCTGAGTGCAGTCATCTCCCTGCTGGTAGGAACTGCACTCATCTGAAGAGATATTCTTTCCTGGCTTGCTTGAACACCTAGTATAATCCCGTGTCAATAATTACATTATTACTTTGCTCTCTGCAATCTATGAGTCGAACATTGCCATGAGCGGAGTTGTACATTGCTTTCACTGTGGTCACCTGGAGGCAAAATTGATCTGAAGGCAAAATTTGACCCTCTTTACATAATATTGGGGGATTGGGCTTACATGATGGATACTAACATACCTAAATTTAATTTATATTTTATTAGATAGCCCTTTTTAATTCAAAGTTTTGGATAAAATTCTAACACAAAAGTAGACACAGGGTTTTTTTTAACATGCATTATGGATGTTATGCTGAATCTAAATTTGGAGGAATCTGTAGTCAGTGGATTTGAAGAGACTGGAGGATGCCACAGGATTATGGTGAGCCTAAATTTCTTCCTCACAGCCCTGCCCTGGCCAGGCTGCGCAGTGGAGCTGTGTAGGGTGGTTTTAAATGACCTCTCCCTCTCTAGTACAGAATATCCTAGTCACAGTACAGAGCTTTTCTTAGCTAATTTATTATGCTTCTTAGGTAAAAAAATAATTATTAGGTATAAAACAGATCTCTTGCAGAAAAAGAAATATTACAGGCCTACATCATCTACCCTTTCCATAAATTTCTTTCATGGAATCTCTCAGCAAAGAGATGAAAAGTGAGTGTAACTTTATGCTGCCTAAGGGGTTTTCCCTGCTTTGAGGCAGGTTTTTGTTGCTTCACTTTACTGCTGTAAGTGAAACCATGTTCAGAACAAAAGCTTGGGTGTTTACTCCTGAAGTAACTGACCAGATCACTTATTTTGTTCAACATTTAAACAAAAAACATTTGACAGTTCCAGAGTGACTACCTCATCCCCGCAATGCTACAGCATACTCAAGTAAATATCCATAAAGATACAAGTAATTTTTTCAGAACTCACTTTGTAAACTGGATTAACCCACCATCTGCTAGGAAGCCAATGATCTAATTTAATTTATTCTTATCTACCTTCTGTGTAAGCACAGCTTGTCAACTCCGGTGCTACATGTTTGGCAGAATATGAATAAGAGCCTTGGCTCCAGTGCAAAAGAGACACTCAGTAGTGAGGAGATGTCAAAAAAGTCCTGTGCAATAAGTACTTACTACCTGCGAGATGAACTTCAAAGGACAAAAATCCTGAAAATGTGAAGTCTCTACAAATTGCTGACCTCCACTAAAGGCTTTTGTTTAGCTTTCTCTGCTGTTTTACAGAATCTCAGTAGATCAACCCCCTGAAGCCCAGACTTCAGAAGAGCTGTAACAGAATGTATATCAGCAGCTGACTACTCTTTCTGCACCTGCTCTAAGAGCCAGAAAATTATTTGTTTCTGTAACTGCTAGCAGGTTCTGCTTATAAAACTGGATTTCACTGTGGCATGAAGCCACAGATGCGTCAGTGTCTCAGTCCCAGTAAAGGTGAATTAATGAGAAAAATACCTGGACACAAGTAAGAGCCAGAATCAAAGCTCTGATCCTGACCTTTAGAAGAGGTGATCTTCTGTAAGCTAATTTTACAAATAAAATACTATTTCATTCTGCTGTAAACAGATTTCAGAATTTGAGACTGTTAATATGTGATTCAGTCTTCAGAGTATTTTTTAAAATCCATATTAAAGTGGTAAGTTATTTTGACCATTTAAGGCATTTAATGAAATAAGGACTTCCACATATTTGTTATAGCCATCTTAACTCTCAGCACTCTCCTCTTTCTCAAGAAGTCTTCTTTTTACACCTAACATATTTTTATACCTGAAAATATAAATATACCCCTCTCTCCTGCAATCCTCCTACAGGGATGATGGTTTCATTTTTTATTACCAAGTCATATTTTAGACTTAGGAACAAACAAAACCTAGTCTTGGGTGACAGTAAATGTGTGTCCTCTGAGTACTCAGAGATTTGTGTCAGTATCAAGCTCCTCAGTACAACCCAGGATCCAAGAGACCAGACACCACAATTCCCAGCTAAGATGCCCTGATGGATTTGTCTCAGTGAGAGTTCTCCCAGAAAGGAGTTCAATGGCATTTCGGGGTCATGCATCTGCATCACAAAGTCTGCATAACCCTGAAACACCTAGAACTGTTTACTATACCATTATATTCTTCACTGTACAGCAGTATATTTTCCCCCAGGACTTTTCTGCATAATTCCTCTTTTTGCTACTGTTATACATTGTCTAAAGCAATGCAACCAATCTTATAAATCTATGCACCGAGACACAGATGTCCTTAAAATTTGGCCTGGCCTTTCCCAGTGTTGAAACCATCACTCCTCTCCCTTGTACACAGAGTGAGAAATGGCAGGTCACAGTGTCAGTCAGCACAGAGCTTTAATTTCCTTACCCTCCACGTAAATATAATTTAAGATCCAACACCCATCTTCAGTGCATACTCATAAATAGTGATAATATCATGAAGGATAGGGACGACTTCATATTCATAGCTGAGAATTCATTTGTATATAAAATAGTCATTTTGTAGTCAGGGATGGTTAAATCCAAGAACATGAGATGCAATTTTCAGGGGCACTGAACATTTGCATCACCTGCTGAAATCAATAGGAACAGTAGGAGTTCAGCACCTTTGATCAATAGGACCAGTGATTTGCAAGTCCAAATCAGCTGATGAAAAAATGGTAAAGCATCATGGAAGAAAAATCCTACTCACTAATGGGCTAAAAATAACCACTAAATGAGCAGCCATATCACCCATTGTACTGGGCTTCAAGGAAGTGATGTGGTGTTGGACAAAACCAGAGAAATACTATATTTCTTATTCTATCTCTTGTACTTGCCTAACTTACTCTTAAATTTTTTGGCACGAGTCTCAGAATGGCTGGTGGAGCTGCTGTAGCTCCCCATGCACTGGTGAAAGGCACCAACATCACCTCCCTGAGGTGTGTTCCAACTGCTCACCTGCACTGCTGCTCACTTTGTGGGAAAATTCAACAACTGTGTCCCAGATTTACATTTCTCAACACACAGGAAAACAGAAAATGAAAGTAGGACTTTTTTTCCATAGAAAAAAATTCAACACATTTACAATTACATGTCCAACAGTTTGAAGACCAAACATGCAGTTTATGAAATAAGGTTTTTGGAGTAACTACTATGACTTTAGAACCTATTCATAGAAATTACTCCCGTTGAAGTGAACTAAAGATTTTCAACAAAAATTAATAAAACTGAAGTTTATATGTTGATAAACTAAAGATTTTCAATAAATATGCTGTTACACAAACACCTACAGTGTTCTGTAATTTCCTTATTAACCATATAATAGTCAAATTTATTTCAAAAAGGGCAAATAGTAAACACAGTGATTATAGGCCAAAAGGGGATTAATGGAAAAATAGTATATTTTTTTAACTGAGTGGTATTTCAAAGGAGAGAAAATACAGAAGAATTATGTGTTCTTATGTAAAAGCTTGGATATTGAATCTCACTGATAAGAGGGAAAGGCTGAAAAAGAAAAGAACAAAACCATTTTGCTAGTTTACCTTTTGATTGAAAAGAAGTCACAGCTTAGAGCACTCTGGTACAGGTCTCAGTTCATTACAAATATAAGAGCCACTTGTAAATTTTGATCTGGAATAAGTTTCGTGTCTCTAAGACTTTGGAGATGTTCTGACTTGAGGCTGAGATTTGATCTTTTTAAAAGTAATGTGTAGTTCAAGCATGTAATAGTAGTGAAAAAACTTAAAAAAGAACATTTAAGTTCTTAGATTAGGAGAAGAAAAAGCTTGATATTAAATTTTGATCAACATTCGTTTGGCCTAAAATTGTAGTTCATGGTAAGTTACTGCAGGCTATGTAAAAAAATACAGTGATGAAAAAACAACTTTGCCTTTAAAAGGTCTCCCTTATTCTTCCAGTAACAATTGCTGAGCTGATCACAGGTTAAGTTTGATCTTGAAATTAAAGTGACTTTTGTTTTACAATTTGGGGCCATGTCTGTAGTGATGGCTTAGACACAACTTCCTCTGACTTGAAAAAAACCTGATGGAGTGAGCGATCTGAATCATGGTGAGCAAACACTTGGGGGAATGAATTTTAGCTTCAGAGTGTGACATACAGTCTGAATTTCTATATTCAATTACTCATTTAAAACATGCACATTTAAACTTTTGATGTGAAAAGATATGCAAATATGCAAGCCTACAGAGCCAGTGAACTTCAAAAACAGTTTATATGCTATGATTTAAACAGAATCACAGAATGACTAGGTTGGAAGAGACCTATAAGATCATCGAGTCCAACCTATGCCCTAACACCTCAACTAGACTATGGCACTGAGTGCCATGTCCAGTCTTTTTTTAAACACATCCAGGGATGCTGATTCCACCAGTTCCCTGGGCAGACTGCTCCAGTACTTTTTTATTCTTTCAGTTACAAACTTTCTTCTAGTATCCAACCTATACCTCCCTTGGCGCAGCTTGAGACTGTGTCCTCTCGTTCTGTCAGTTGCTGCCTGGTGGAAGAGACCGACCCCTATCTGACTACAACACTTCTCAGGAAGTTGTAGAGAGTGATAAGGTCACCTCTCAGTCTCCTTTTCTCCAGGCTAAACAACCCCAGCTCCCTCAATCATTCCTCATAGGGCTTGTGTTCCAAGCCCCTCACCAGCCTCGTTGCCCTCCTCTGGACGCGCTCAAGTGTCTCAATGTCCTTCCTAAACTGAGGGGCCCAGAACTGGACACAGCACTCAAGGTGTGGCCTCACCAGTGCCGAGTACAGGGGAAGAATGACCTCCCTCCTCCTGCTGGCCACACTATTTCTGATACTGGCCAGGATGCCGTTGGCCTTCTTGGCCACCAGGGCACACTGCTGGTTCATGTTCAGTTGGCTGTTGACCAATACCCCCAGGTCTCTTTCTGCCTGGGCACTGTCCAGCCACACTGCCCCCAGCTTGTAACACTGCAGGGGGTTTTTGTGGCCAAAATGCAGGACTCGGCACTTAGACTTACTAAACTTCATCCTATTAGACTCTGCCCATCCATCCAACCAGTCCAGGTCTCTCTGCAGAGCCCTCCTTCCTTCCAATAGATTGACACATGTTCCCAGCTTAGTGTCGTCTGCAAATTACTAATGAAGGACTCAATATCCTTGTCCATGTCATCAATAAAAATATTGAACAGAACTGGTCCCAGCATAGATCCCCAAGGGACACCACTGGTGCCTGGCCACCAGTTGAATGGAGCACCATTCACCACCACTCTCTGGGCCCAGCCATCCAGCCAGTTCCTGATCCAGCAAAGAGTGCTCCTGTCCAAACCATGGGCTGTCAGCTTGTCCAGGACTATGCTGTGGGAGACAGTGTCAAAGGCCTTGCTGAAGTCCAAATAGACAACATCCATGGCCTTTCCTGCATTCACCAGGCGTGATCTCCTTTTGTGATCAGGTTGGTCAAACACAACCTACCCCTCCTAAACCCACGCGGGCTGGGTCAGATACTCTGGCCATCCTGTAAGTGCTGTGTGATGGCACTCAGTATGAACTGTTCCATTACCTTACCTAGTACTGAGGTCAGGCTAACTGGCCTATAATTACCAGGATCCTCCTTCCTACCCTTTTTGTAAATGGGCAGCACATTGGCCAGCTTCCAGTCACCTGGAACCTCACCATTGAGCCATGACTGTTGGTAAATGATGGAGAGAAGCTTTGCAAGCTCATCTGCCAGCTCCCTCATCACCCTTGGATGGATCCCGTCTGGTCCCATTGATTTATGAATATCCAAGCATCTCAGCAGTTGTCTGACTGCCTCTTCTTTGATAACAGGACCATTCTGCTCCCTAACACCATCTACCAACCCCAGAGGACAACTGTCCTGAGGATAAGCTATCTTCTCACTAAAGACTGAGGCAAAGAAGGCATGAAGCACTTCCGCCTTCTCATCTTTAGTTACTAAGTTTCCTGCCTCATCCAGTAAGGAACAAAGGTTCCTTAAGAACAAAGGTCTTATCCTTCCTTTTACCATCAATATATTTGTAAAAATGTTTTTATTATTCTATACAGAAGTTGCCAATTTAAGTTTGTACTGAGCTTTGGCCTCCCTAATTTTTTTTCTACATTCCCTAGAAGGCCCCTTAAAAACTTCCTGAGAAACTCAACCCTCCTTCCAAAGACGATACATCTTTGTTTTATTTCTAAGTTCCTTCAAAACCTCATTGCCCATCCAGGCTGCCCCTCGTCGACTCATCTTTTGGCACACAGGGACAGTCTGTTCCTGTGCCCTTAAGATCTCTGTTTTGAAGCATGCCCATCTTTCCTGAACTCCTTTGTTTTTAAGGGCTGTTTCCCAAGGAACTCTCTGAATAAGTCTCCTAAACAGGCCAAAGTCTGCCCTCCAGAAGTCCAATGTAAAGGTCTTATTGATGTTCCCTGATTTCACCAATTATCAAGAATTCTATAATTTCATGATCACTGTGTCCCAAGCGGCCTCCAGCCTCCACATCTCCCACCAGTCCCTCTCTATTTGTGAGCGAACAACACGTCTAACAGTTCCTCCCCTGGAGGGCGAGCTCACCAGCAGTGACAAAATGTTATCCTCCACACACTCTAAAAGCTTCCTGGATTGCCTTTTTTCGGCTGTATGAAGTTCCCAGCATATATCTGGTAAGTTGAAGTTGTCTACAAGAACAAGGGCTGATGATCCTGAAACATTCTCCAGTTGCTTATAGAATAAGTTGTCCACCTTTTCTTCTTCCTGGTTGTGTGAATGATAAAGGACCCCCAGCAGGATGCCAGCCTTGTTGATTTTTCCTTTAATTCTCACCCATAGGCATTCAACTTCATCGTCATTAGTTTCAATACCTATAACATCAAAAACCTCCCTATTATAAAGGGCCACCCCTCCACCTATTCTCCCTTTACCGGTCTCTTCTGAAGAGCTTGTAGCCATCCAGTGCACTGCTCCAGCTATGTGAGTTGTTCCACCATGTTTCTGTGATGGTGACTACATCATAGCTTTGTATGTACTATGGTCTCCAGCTCCTCTTGTTTGTTACCCATGCTGCGTGCATTAGTATACATGCACCTCAGCTGGGCTACTGATTTCACCTCAAACTCAGGCTTATCACCCTTGGGCCTGCTACCAGACAGCCCAGCTGCATCCCCTTCCCCCTTCAAACCTAGTTTAAAGCCCTCTCAGCAAGTTCTGCCAGTTCATGAGCTAAAATTCTTCTGCCCTTAACAGAGAGATGCAGCCCATCCAGTTCTAGCAGGCCAGGTGCTCCATGGTCGAAGAACCCAAAATTCTGCTGATGACACTAAGCCTTGTCGATTATGTAGGCTCTCCTATTCCTTTAACTGTATTTTTGTGCCACCAAAGGGACTGAGGAAAGACTACTTGTGCTCCTTCCATATCAACCACTTGACCCAGTGCCCTAGAGTCCCTTTTAATTGCCCTGACACTCCTCTTTTCAATCTCATCACTGCCAGCCTGGAGTATCAGGAGTGGGTAATAATCAGAGGGCTGAACCAGCCCAGGAAGTCTCTTAGTGTTGTGCTGTACCCAGGCCCCAGGGACGCAGCAGACATCCCTGTGGGTTGGGTCCGGTTGACATATGGGGAACCCTCTGTTCCCCTCAGAAGCAAGTCCCCCACTATGAGTACTCTTCTTTTCTTTTTGATGTTAGAGGTGGTGATCCATCCTACAGATGAAGCATAAATAGGAGGCTCACTAGGTAGATAATTTTCTTCTAAATTGTCTGGCTGACCCTCTAGATCCAGGGTCTCATACCTGTTCTGAAGTGGTACCTGGGTTGGTGAGGGGGGTCAGGAGGAGTTTTTATTATTACCTCCCTGAACAGGGACTCATTTCCACTTCCCTTCATCACCCAGGTGCCCTTCTATTTCCTGGCAGTAGGAGACATGGGAGTCTTCTGACTCCTCGTGGGCCTCCCTCAAGGATGTAAGGGTGGAACTCAACCAATCTATTTCCCTTTCGCTTTCCCTAATACTCCTTAGTCTTTCAACTTCTTCCCTAAGCTCAGCCACCAGCAAAAGGAGATTATTTAACTGTTCACACCTCAGGCAAGCTTCTTCTGCAACAGCCCCTGGAATCACTGATAAGCTCAAACACTCTGCACAGGAAGGGGTCTGTACAGACACATCCTTTTTGGAGAGTTCTATTTGGTTATACACTTGTACTAACTACAGTTTTTGATCACATAAAAACCATTACTAATAAAAACCCTCCCCAAAAAAACCAAAACCCCAAGCAATCAACCAAAATACAGCAAACAACAACAAACTAACCTTACTAACAGAAGAACCTGCAACCCTTCCTGCTTGCCCTGCCTGCACACCTGCTGCGCAAACTGCAGTACTACACCCTTAGAGTTGTGCCACGCCCATTTGCCCACTCTGTTCACCCCACTCTGGGTTCCTGTGCTCCCTAGAGGCCTCTCTCATGCTGCCTGCTTGCTCACTGGGGGAGGAAACCCTGCCCTTGCCTGCATGACTCACCTAGCAAAAGGCAAAGAACTAAGGTATCCGAGTCATAAGAAGAGACTGTAAACTTATTTAAATATTTAGCCAACTAGAGATGGGCAGCAGGAATATCCACTGGGAATAAGCTAAGTAATACCACCTGAATCTGCAGGAAAGCTTATGCAACAGAAAATTTTCTGGGGAAAACGAGAGCAAATAATGGCATCCTGAAAAAGTTTTCTGAATTCCTGGTTCAAAAATTTATATTTTTTCCATAGAAAACATAAATAGAAATAATACTTTATAAAATGCAAGGACATCTCCATTTTACCACCTTCTGCCTAACTAAAGAAAACATGATACACACTTTTGTTACCAAGATATGACAAACAGACACATCTACAGGAGAGCCACACAGAGCTTTTTAATTCATGATGACAAGGAGTGCTTCCAGCCTTCTCAGGCTGATGACATATAGCAGTATATGCCTAGGAAGTTACAGAAATTTCAGCGGCAGACTGAAATCTAAATGGGGATGAAAGAAGCAGTGCTTCATCTAGGTGAAATCTAAATGGTGTGGGTGGGATAATATGTGTAGCAAACAGATGAGGCTGCAAAAATGATACAGCCCATCCTAACCGAGGGCATATGCTCACCAGCTGTTATGTAAATCTGCAATTAATGGAGCTTACGAGATCCTCAGGTGCTTTCAAATCATCATGCACCACAAATGCTCAAATCTGCTTTCCCATATGCATTAGGAAAGGATGTTAGGAAGAAATCCCTCCTAAAACTTTACCGCTATGGGATCAAAAAAAAACTTCAGTGAGAAACAAGAAATTACTGAAATTTTAACAATTTTCACTACAGATACGTTTATTCAGACAGTACATAAAATCAGTGGCCATTTATCAGTTTGGAGGTATCTGTACTTGTATCTCTGTCAACTTTTACCAAATATGAACTGCTCTCTTTCAGGCAAACCTGGAATTATTCCCATTCGAGCTATATGATATCAGGGATACTCTGGCTCTTGCCACCTGTGAACTGCCATCTAAACCAACAGTGTAAGTGTGTGTGAGACAGCAAAAACGAATTAGATTACCCTAGGTTTACAAAAGCCACAGTTACATTCTTAAATTCTGCACACAGAATGTTCTTTAATATTTTCAATTCAGATTAAAAACCCAATGCAATAATCAAAGTTATTAAGTGTTATGTAGGAAATCACGAAGAATTGCTCTCCTATGTATGATTGTTATCACATTGACTTCAAGCCACCTCCAATACACTGTCCTCCAAAAAAAATTTCCCAAACCTATGGAAGACCTTTCTAGCTATTCTGATAAACCTGTCCAAAATATTTTGCTAACAAAATCATGAAGTTGATACTGTGTAACCTACATTTAAACATAATTTCAATATAGGGATAACAAAATCTATCTTAGACAACATGGTGTAAAATTATTTTTAGAGCTAGCTGTCATCCTAGCAAATGATAAAAAAATTAGGAGGAAAACTGTGTAAGATGTAAATGGTAATGAGACTGAAGAAATTAACTAAGGGTAGCAAGGTTAAACACAATTAAACATTACCAGTCTTTCTAAATAATTCTTTAAGAGCAACAATGTTGTAAGGCGTAATATGAAAATCAAGTGTTCAAGAAAATATCAGAGCAATTAAAATCAGTAGGAGTCCTCTGCTAGTATAAACACATAATCTTGAATATTTCTCTCTCTGTTAGGCAGCATGAAGGTTAACAGAGTAGAAAGTTACTGAGAATTCCATGTTCAACCTTCAGCCAATGCAGTGTTTTGGTCGCCAGGATTTACAAAGCACCAATGGTAAATATCATTAGTAAAACATAATTTGTTAGTGCAAAGCAAGCAAGACAACAGAGAAGGTAAAAGAATAATTCAGCAGAGGAAAGGAAGCAAGGCTTACCAATGACATAGGCGAGCAACAGTGCCAGGGTCACTGTGATAGCAGTGGCACTCAGAGCTGTGCACTTCCAGTTGCAACACCTGTAAGGTTTGTTAAAAGTGAAGGCAGGTCTGGAAAAGGTACTTCTAGAAAGAGGCCTAGGAGGTGGAGAGTAAACAGTATTGGATGTTAAGGGATAGTTCTGACTGGCTGCGCTGAAGATAGCTGAAGATCCAGATCCATGTTTAAACAGGAAATGCCTACAAAGAGAAGACAAAGAATGATATAAAAACTGTGATGTAAAAAGCAAAAGGAGCTATATAAGCACTGTATAGTAAATACTGCATATAGCCACAGAAAATATCAAAGACAGGAAAATGGGTACTTGAATAGCCTCTGAGAGTTTTTTAACTACACTGCAAGATGTCCAGCAATGTTTTAGTGAAGCAGCATAACATAAATAAATTCTAAACTATTTTCCCCAAGTTTCAGAGTAATGCTAATGGAAGGTTGTTTCTCAACTGGGATCCTCCAAGATGAGCAGCCCCTGTGTGCCTTTACACAGCTGTGACAGAGACATGGGAACTGTTGCCAGCAGTATCCCCTCCATCCACACCTGTTTTATTCACCTGGAATACCCAAGAACTGCTAAAGCCAGTGCCACTGTGAACATTTATTTTTTACCATGGAATATAGGAAATTAAAGAAAAAAGTGACTACTTAGCCATCTGATCTACAAGGCCAATCCATTCTGAAGAACTGTAGTTACTATATAGGCGAGCACAATTTCTTCACTGTTCTTAATTGAGCTATTTTGAGAGCAGTTTTTCTTCAAATGCTTTTGCCTACTGTGGTGATTCTCAAACATACTATGAAAGAATTCATTTGGAGACCTATTTCAGCATACTTTTCAGGACTGATTGCCTTCAAGAAACAACAGCTGAGACTTACACCAACACAAAAAATAAGGTACAAAAATGTGCCTTGCAGAACAGGCCCTGGTACAGAAGTAGGGAGTGTTTTTTTTACAGGAGGAAGGATGGTTTTTCAGGACTGGCAAGAGCTGTCCAAGACAATTTAGGAAAGGTTATTTCATGTCAAACAATAACTTATTGTGATATGTGCTCAGAAATTGTGGCAAAAAGGGCTAGTTCAGGGCTGACCATACCAGCCACATATCCTTTTGAAACACCAACTTTCTTTGGTCCTTTCCTTTGTTTAATCTAAGTGAGCAAGCTTCCTCAGTGCTCTCTTTTCTGACAGGTGCACCTCTCAAACTCATGCCACAGCATGGACCAAAGGAGTTCAGAGCATCTTGGTGTTCCTCTGGTTCAAGCCATGAGGTCTGAGCTGAGAAAGCAAGTGACATGGTCCAGAACCTTCCCAATGGCAAATGTGCCTTTACAACTTCAGCAGTGCACAAGACGAGTTTTTTAATGCATATATGGATTAATAAATCCATGCTGGGAGAATTTCTTTGATGAATACACAGCGGGATGCATGCAGGATCAAACACTCAAGAATGTGAAACATTGTTACACAGTGACATTTACCTTTAAGAATATTGTAAATACATGTTCCTGAAATGGCAATTGCTAAAATGGGGTAATGAGTATGGTATAATGTATTTCCATTATAAGATTTTAAAAGAAAGGTTAGGGTTTTCAAAATGCCAGATTATAGAAAATAAAAAGGTATTACAGAATAGTTTTATCTTTTAAAGAGCCCTTGAGTTACATAAAAAAGAAAGCAAATGAGAATGCAGGTTAGCTTGCATTGCAGTTTACGTGGCCTGTGTATCAGGAGTCTTATGACTAAACCTCAAGAATGAAATTTGAGTATTATTTACTTCTGGTTCATGACTATTACCCAAATGAACTGCACTCAGACAAAACTGGACATCTGACCCTGACTGAGTACAGCATCTTGGCAGTACATCAGATAACACATTCTAGCTTTCCTTCCCACTGACTTCCACAGCTGTAGATACACACATTAGAAAGATGGCATTGCTCTCCACATTGTAATGTTACCTCTAAATATTTTAGTTCAGAAACTATAAACTCATATACAGTAAAATAAATTCAAATGTAGTAATATAACTGTTTACAGGACTATATAAACCTGCTTCTTTCCTATCAGGCCATGAGAGCACAGCTGGTTATTCTGAATTCAATGCTTTGTGGTCACACATGAAAGCTTTAGCAAGTATGTGAAGTTTTACTTCTCAGTCAGCAGTTAACAAGATACACAGTCACTTAGACTTTTGGCAGGAAAAAATGTCATGCTGAAATTCATATTGAAAATCAAGAAAATAGAAGCAGAATCACCATATAAAATAAGACATGTTATTAGATATAAGCATATACCTATGAGAAGTATGTGTGCATATATACATACACATACACATATATATACAAATATTGCAAATATAAAAAGTCAATTGTGCTTTACATGCTTTACATGTTCAAGACATGATGACAAAAATCTGCTTACTGGGTAATTTCTCATTTAAACTTTTTGGAACTTAAAGCAAAAAAGTCTGATTTTGGCAGTACTGATTGTCCTTTATGGCACATAGCTCAAAGGTATCAGAGGAAAAGGGAAGGAAATGCTGAACAGAAAATTGTTACTATTAAGGCTCTAACAACCTGCAATCAATAGCCAGGAATAATTTCACAGTCTTGCACAGGAGTTTATGACAGGACTTTGATGATAAACTGTGATCTGTGAACTTGCACCTGATACTGTGCAGAGATGCTTCTCTATTAGCAGAAGAGTGCACAGAACTTGGATCCAGCCCACTCTCTTTTGGACAGATGACTCCATTCACATTGAGGAGAATTTACTTTGCTCTAATTTGTAATAAAACTGAGATTCTAAAGCTACACTGAAACTGAGCTACCAGTGAAATAATATTGAGAAAATGTTAAAAAAACCCATTTGTTTAGAGGTTCCATTTTTGGGAGAGTATATTGAGTACCCAAAGACATTTCTATAGAATTTGAAAAACACTGGTGGCACAAAGCCAGACTCTATGTTCTCATAAACTCAGATCCCTCATCTGTCTTAGCACACCACGGTTCCCAAAGGACATCAAGACATGCTAAACTGTTGCTATCAATTCTATAAAATCAGGCTCTCTTTCTAAAGAGCAAAATAATAAAACCTGCAGTTCAAAAGTTTAGATGTGACTGAAGCCTGATGTGTGCTTTAATATTTGATCAAAGAGAAAAGCTAAGGCCTGCTTTGTTTTTTCTGGTAAACTGGGAACACAAGAAAAATCAGAGCATTTATAAGGATGATTGGTAACTCAACTGCTTCCAAGTGGAGAAAAACTAAATGTTCACAAAAACATCAAAACTATCCATAAAAGAAGATGATAATATTCTCTTAAAAAGAGAAATACAGGACATAATCTGTAAGGCATTTGTTGGTGAAATAAAAGTCATTTAATATTATTATACTGATAACTCCAATTCATAAAGAAGTATTAAAGGCTCAGTAATAACTTCATATATAGAAGAGGCAGTTGGAAAGCATTCCCCCTTTGAGGTAGCCACAACGTCTCTTTGGCTGTTCATCCATCTGTTCATCTCTACAAATGCAAAACTTTAGAACTTTGAATCTTCTCAAGAGAAGTTAAACAGAAGAAAAAAATCCTACCAGGACCAAAGCCCTCCACACCAGCAACAAAACAGCCACAGCCCCAGTGAGGTTCCTTGGCTCCACAGAGCTCTCTGCCCAGCACAGCACACACTGGGGAGCCAAGTGGAACCACACACTGGCTGACCACGAGCCACAGCTCCACCTGCCACTGACACACCCAGTAAAGAGGAAAGGAAAGGGATTACTGGGAAGTTCAGCTGACACAAGGCATGAAATTAGACCTGTTAGTCCTGCTGACAGCAGAACTGCTCTCATTCTGTGGAGGAGCAGCTTCCTGTGGCTCACCCGGGTGCTCTTGTTTAACCTCAGGAGGAATGGCAGATAACTCCAAGAGCACAGCTCATACAAATGATGAACTCTTAGCTAGGAGAAGGTTAGAGAAAAGTTCATTTCTTTACATGCCTCTCCATCAGGATATTTCATTATGTACTTCTGGCTTCTTATCTGGAGCAGCAATTTAAGTCTTATAAAGCTTGAAGCAACATCCCAGCTGAATGCATGTGGCAATAACATAATACTGTTACAGAAACCAGATTAACCCCACACAGAATTCTGTAATTAAATTCTGAGAAAATATTTTTATATCCTGATACTGTAGAAATGTCCCTCAACCTTGTCAAGGGCTTGGTATCACTTCTGAAACTTTCTATGCATTAACTCTGTGCCAAACATCTGTAGGCCCAGACCTTCATTTGTTCCTGTAACATGCTTTCCTTCCATTTCCATCAAAAATCACGGGTTTGTAAGAAGGAAAAATGAAGAGCAAAAGCTGACTTGAAAGGGAGCCAACAGCTAACTTAGAAACACAAATCTTACTATACTTTGGCCAAAAATCAGGCTGCATTTCTCCTGGATAAACCAAGGAGATGTTTCACATTCAAGAAACAGTTACCTAAAGCATTACAAACTGCTGCAAAGCTATGTGATAAAAAAACTAAGAAGACTTCAGTTCAATCATTTAAGTTGCCCAGTTTCTTTTGAACTGTGTTTTATAGCTCCATGTAGTGTATGTAATTGTATATCTATACTGATATTTAATTGAAGTAATTCCTTTAATGTCAACAGAAGTGCAAAGGAAATTTTTAAGAGGCATAGCAGAGGAAACCTAAGAAGGATTCAGTTTTTTGGCACAGCCAGAAAATATACAGAGATGGTAGCCAAAAGGGATTTGGAACTGATACGGTTGCCCATCTACTTTGGCAAACATTGACAAAAAGACATTAGTACCTGCCCATTTAATGTCAATTAATATTTCCTGTGACAGTAGTAAGAAGCAGAAATCTGCTCTCTCCTTGTTTTCTATCCATTCTACTCTGTACTCAAAGTGGGAGTGGAAAGAAGAGACTTCTAGACTTACATACTAATCAGGATATATTTTTTAATAAATCTCCCATATGGCTCTCAACAAACTATTTAGTATAAAAACAAGACAGCTATTATGTATATAAAAAGACACCCACTTGATCACAAAAATATAAACACTATACCCTCATCTTGAAAACTAACCCAGGAAAACTGTATCTGAATATAAGATGTGACTTCTAATTATAGATAGAACTGACCTATAATTTTATAGCCCTTGTTTCACCTTTTTGTATACAAGAACTATGGGAACAAGGGTGGTCGAGGGTGAAAGAAGGGAGAAATGGCCATGAAAACTACTTATCTAATTTATTTTATAATTCTATTTTTACACATATAATTGGAATAAAGTCGAACACCACCCCAAGGTTTCTTTTTGGGAACAGAACCACTTTGTCAAAATTTCCTCTTTAAGTTGTTCTTGCTTTTTGAATGATTCACATAGAATTGCCTCCCTTATTCCCTCATGTTTTCTTTACATAGCATCTGAAAACTGAGCACTGTGACCCTGGATGTAAAAGGAATCTGTATCCTTTGCTTTTTCCTTCAGTACTGAACAACAGTGATGCGATGCTGACTCGCTTGTTTGTTGTTGCTGTAGGCAAGCTAATCCTGTTAATCAGGTGATTAAACCTTCAAGTCTCTGGCAGAAATATGGGACAATAATTATAAAAATATAAGATGGTTCCAAATTCAATCACGAACGGCTTCCACAATGAAACCGTTGTCCAAAATACAACTGCTGTCTGGTTTCATTTGCTATTTAATGAAAAAAAAAAGATGAAACAAAAATTACCACACTGAGGACATAAATTACTCTTGCATATACCAGTATGGGCTTTGTTACTCTTGATACATGGTGACATCTCTAGACTAATTCAGTAATTTTCAAAACTGCTTTTCTGTGGCTTAGAACTTAGCTGTAGCACTCCAACTCAAACAACAGCTGAGTAAAACCGACCCAATGAACACAGAAATTTGTGATGTAAGGAAGGAACAAGCTCATGGCTTGCTTTATTTTTTTTTCTTCAGTGAATTTTAAGATTATTTTGTGGAAAATATGAAAAATAGCAGTTACAATAATATTTATGTAAGTCATATAAAGTAAATAGTATTTGCAGAGTACTTTGAAATCATGAATCAAGAAGGATAAAAATCCAAATATTGTAATTTTATTGCCTAAGTTCTGTGGTTGGAAGCATGACTGAAAGAAAGGAACAACTGAAGTAGTTGCTCCACAGTTCTCTTTGCCATTGATTTCCTCCTATGAATATTCATGCATATTCAAATTGACTTTTGTTACCAGCATTTCAGTCTACTTCAAGTATCTACATGCACATGGTCTAATCCAAGCTGTACACCTAATTGTGACAAATAAGACAAAGTTTACTTGATAAGAGATGTATCACATTAGCTACACAAATACTCTTTAATCTTTGAAACCAGCTTCCCTACAAATAGCTATCCAGAAAACAGAGAATTCCTAGGCTGTAACATTACACATACATATATGATTTTTTTGAAATTAAAAGACAGAATTGTTTTCATGTCTCTGACCCCTTCTCACAGCCTAGACCCTTTGTATTAACCTGTATTCGTTGTTCTCTTTCAAAATTTAGATTCAGTCTGTTTCTGTTTTTTTAAATGGAAACACTATTTCACAGTAAGCTAAAAGGCTGCTTGCTCATTGGTGGTCATAAAATCACAACATAGCTTTACTTTTAGTTACAACTTTATATACCATCACATTATTCAAAATAATAAGCAAGGAGTATCTGCAATGTGATTGTTCAAGTTACTATATTTAACCTCCATAAAAATTCCTTACACAAATAGTATCCCACTATTCTAGGGAAGCCCACACTAGAGCTTCTCACAAAGAAAAAATACCATAGAGTGTATGAACAATTTAAATTGCCTTACTGTCCTTAGCGACTAGATCTCAAAGTACTCAAAAGCAGGACCCTCAAGTGCCATTTCTGCTGACATTAAAGTCATACTTCATTGCAGCTGACAAATGTTTATATTATTATTTCCAAAAAAGACGCCTTCATTCTCGCATTACTAAATTTAAGGTCATATTTACAGCTTTTATTTTAAGTTCATGGTCATATTTACAGTCTTCAATTTATCTCTGGGAACTCAGAAGACTGAAATATTTTCAGATCTTTTCTGCTGTGCAGTGAAAACACATGGGACTCAATGAATTTAAAACCCTTGCCATGTGTCTGCTTTTAATATGGTCAGCCTCTATATATGTTGATTTATTGTTTAATTAGGTAGAAAATGAGAAAACACAAGAGAAATGTCATAATAGCAAATACTGTCCAACACAATTTGAACAGAAGATCATAAAGGAAGCCCTCCCCTGCATTCATTCTTGGAATAGCCCCAAATCTGGTCATTCAACTCAGGAGTAGGCTCCATTTGCAAACGAGTTGCAAAGAATTGCATTGTTCAAGTAGAAATTGTCTCCCTGTTTGGTGGCTTACGATCATTAACACCTGTCTGCCTTGGGAGCTGTAAAAGCTGCTCTGTTTGCTATGGAAACACTGAACTGGGAAAAGATCGAGACACAAAAGTGCTTTCTGTGTCTCTGCACTGGAAGCAAGATTCACAAGACCCACAAGGTGCTCAAATGCAGAGACCAAGAAGAAAGATCAAACCTTCCAAGGTCTCACAATGAACTGTGTATTTCCAGATGTATTTTTATGTAATTATTTTTTGCTTTTAGAACTACTCCAGCTTACGCAGAAAGAGACTATGTACAGGTGTCTGTGATTTGAAAGGCTATCAAGGTACTTCCTGAAGAGAACAAGTAATTATGAGATCGATTTAAAAAGAACAAAGCTAACCATAGTACAGAATAAACCTCTTTCTTGTTGTCAAGATCTCCCCTATACCAAACAGAAATATAACTGTGATATTTTCAGGAAAACAAATACAGCTAATCATGCCTATAACACTTTAAATAACTATGTAACACAGAAAGGAATGATTCCATCTATATGATGATTCAAATACATTTCCTGAACTACAAAACTCTCAAAGTTTTTAAGTATTTAGAGACATAATCAAACTTTAGGGCTCTGAAATTTTGCTGAATTGTAACTGAAAATAATAACTGCCCTGAACCCCAAATACTCCTCTTATTATTCTAGTACTTCAAAGTTTTATATAAATTAATGGTAATTGAATCTCAGGTTTATGGTCTGGTACCTCACTGTCCCCTAGAGGAGCTATTACCATGGTGATAAGATTGCTTAAATTAAGCCATCTTTTTCCACAGGACTTGGCTCATTGCCAGTGCAGTGAAGGGAGATTTTAGTCCATTCAGCACAGCATTAACCTTATTGCCAACACTGCTAAATGGGCTAGAGGAACCAGGATGAAATTTGATTTAAAAAAGGAAGGAACAAGCAAATATCTTAAACACTGACACACAAAAGAGGGCTAAAACCCCCACTTTGAAACAAAAATCAAAATTAGATAAATTTTGAGACTTAGACAGAAAACTTAAAAATTCTAATACTTTGGTAATCTAAGCCAAAACTTAATTCAGAATAAGTGGGACCAATGGTTTATCCATGAGGGAATTGTAACAGACTATAAAGAGGGTAAAATGTCAGGTAAAAATCCCTATTTAACATCTAGATTTTACTTCATATTTGGGGATTTGACTGAAGTGGGAAAATAAATAGCAAACAGCAGAAAAAAAACCCAAAGCAAGATAGGGAAACAAATACTGAGTTAACTAGCAGGGCATGGATAAAATGAAAAACATTCCTTTGAGTTATCAGTTTAATACTTACTCTATAAAAAGTAGTAAGCTATGTTCAGATGGGGCTGTCAGAGATAATGACAATGTATTACACTGTAAATCACAAGATTTGAAGTATTAGAGCAAAGTGTCTATGAAGCCTGAAAAGCAATTATTTTAGTGGAAAGGAAGGGAATAGGCAATAGGTTGCAAGTATTTTTATTCTGGGGGAGAGGGAAAAATCAATTTATGTAAGAGCCCAATAACATTATCCTAAAAAAGAGAAACAATGTTTCCCATGTTTTTATGTGGTGTGAGAGATCCTTGCGGTCTTTTTCTGGCAGTGCTTAAAAATTATTTCTCTGTTTGATGTGAAGAAATTACTGCATGTTCATAAGTAATTTTAATAATGGCTATGTTTATTTTTCCAAACTGTGTGTGCATGCATAGATGGAGCCAGCATTTGCATCTCTAGGCACATTACAGTGCTGAAGGCTGCAGCACAGCCACCAGTTTGAGCTGCTACACCTCCCACAGGTACAGCTCTTCTCCAATTCCTCCAGCAGCAGGTGTTCAGTAACATGTCCTCTGGAGTTTTAAAGCTGTTCTTATTTCTTATTTTTATTTGGGTTGCTTATAATCAGAATAACTGCAAGAGTTAGAGAACTGGCCTTGGCAGCGACATACAGACAGACTAATTTTAGCTTTGACAAAAGCTGGTGTGAACTTGAACAAGTAATTTCATCTTTCCAAGTGAGTCTCATCATTAAACAGTTGCATTAGTAAGCTAGGTCCTGACAAAACTGCTTTGCAGATCGGTGCATGTAACACCTCTAGATGAAGCACAAACCAAAATTTCTGATTTGCCCTTTTCTATAAAAATATATCCAGGTTTTAGTGTACAAGAAAACTTTCAAACACATACACCACAGTCTTTACTGAAGACCTTTGCCATCTAATCTTGGGCTTCATATTCTAATTATGTACATGTTTAATCTGAGTACTGCAAACATTTGCAGAACTACAGAATTTTCTTTTACATAAACATGACACATTATCATTATGAGCAGACTTATAAACTTGCATCATTTCTGTCTGTTCAGAAGGTTTTAAAGCCACATGATTAGTTATATGAAATCTTTTCCTGTCTGAAAATTCTCTAATATTCCATGGCAGTAGAAGTGCCATGTTCCAAACACATGTTCTGTTTATGGATTAACAGGAGATACACTTGGAAGAAATGTGTATTCTGATTTTTGCCTAGTTGTTACAATAGGGAATACATTGCTGTCTAAATCTTTTTGATTGCAAATGTTCCAAATGTAACAAAAAATAATCTCCTTGGACATATTAGGTATGTAGATATTAGCAAGATTGCTATTATTACAGATTTGGCACAAAAACATATTTTTGAAATGTTTCCCTTTATTTTGTAGGATTATTTTACTGGGCAGATAACATAAAACAAAGGAAGCCAGATATTAGGCCGAAATGCCAGTTCAATTCTAGCAGAATCATTCCCTGGTGAAGGAAGGAAAAACAGGCTGCAAGCCCTTCATTTTCTCTAAGGCTGTACTGTGCACTATAGACTGCTATAGTGCACAGGGAAGTGGTGATCACAAATGTTTTTTATTGGTGTTCCCCTGCTACAGCACTTGTCTGCACACAAACTGCAGATACATCCTGGCAAACAGACTCACAGATTTTCCTTTAGGATTATCCAGCCTTTCAGCCAGCTTTGTGAGAGGCTGCTGGGAGCGACCAGTGGGGGCATGAAATCAGCTGAAACAACCACCGAAGGGTCAGAATGTGGAAAATTCCCAGACTCTGTGAATGACTAACATGTAGCCTATAGGATGTTTTCCAGTCGGAATTCCTAATTCACTGAAGAGCCCTTTATATAATTATAGATACAGTTATATATTTCTGTATTTGTCCTTTATGAGAAGCTTCAAACTTTTAACAAATAATAAGAAACTAAAAAAATTAAACTGAACTCGAAAGAAAAATAAACTGCAAAGTATTTTCCCCAATGAAGTCTGATGGAAATGCAGTGAATGGGGATGCAGAGACACTTAAAAAGATCTACCAGACTGTTAATTGAAGAGAACTAAAGTTCATGGGACAGAACACCCAGGGATCACCTTTCTTGCAGCAGAAAATACAGACAGATATTGATACACCAGAAACAGCAGAGATTTATCTTTGTAAGACTGTGTAAGCAGAAGCTTCTAGCTCCAGAAGGATCAGCTGAACTAAAACATTGTTTATGTTCACTTTTACAGGAAAGTTTCCATCCTCCTTGATTCTTTCTGATATTTGTCCTTAAGACAAATAAGGAAAGTTTTATTTCAGAATGAATTTGTGTACTCTTCAATCCCAATTTAACAGCAGAACTAAAACTTGACACTTCAGATGAGCAGCAGTCAAATCTTTAAAGACATATATTAAGATTAATTTTTGTAATAAAATAAACCCAACCTTCTTATAAAAGAACAAAATCTAGGTTTCATTGATTAATTGTGATAACTGGGCCTTGGATATATGTGTTAAAAAACCCCAAACATTTCTGTGTAATATAATACCTTGTATTTTCTGGATCCAATGAGATGGAAGTCAGAAATGTATCTGTTTCACCAAGCACAACTTTTGAAAACTCTTGCACTTTATGTGCTTTAAAATGGCAAAACCCAGAGGAAACTCTAGTTAAAACATCTTGGTTCTCTGTTCAAAACTAAGAGGAAGAAGACTGAAGAAAATCAAGATCTTGTTTTAAAAATCAAGCCAGCAAACACAGCTGTAGTTGAAAGTCATCAAATTAGCTAATACTTATTAGGAACAAATGGAAAAAAAAGCTTATTATAGCCAAAAAGTCAGAGGAAATTATGCAGACTTTGGGTACTGAAAAATAAGTTGCCTGAATACAGAATGTGCTCGCTATCAGTTCTTTTTCGGCGTAGATTATTTGTGTAAATTGTGAATGATTCTGAAGCTGAGCCCTCCCTTCTCCAGCTCCCAGAGCCTATACCTGGATTGGTATAATTTCTCCATTGCCGAGTGATTATCAAACTGTATTCTTTGGCTGTATATGCAATAAAGTATTTAAATATGTACTGAGGAAGATATTATTTTAGTATTATTTTTGGTATTTTTTTATCCACAGGAAAGCTTCAGACTGACTAGATGATCCCCAAAGGTCCCTTCAAACCCCAACCATTCCTGACTCTGTGTGACTCCAGAAGTGCCAAAGTACACTGCTTAAACCAAACTTCTATTGAATGGTTACAAAATGGTTCTGGGAGAATGTGGCAGGGCAAGATAAATACACAAACACAAATCCTGACCGCACACAACCATAAAATACCACTGTACTACCACACCCTAAAGAAATCACTATCTTCCAAACCTTTGCAGAACGTGCTTTTTTGAGTATTAATGATCTAGATGAACCAAACGAATAAGGCCTCATGTGGCTATTTGGGATAGCCTTAAAGCAAAACACACTGGCACACCCTGAATGACAGACTTGTAACTGCCCATGGCCAGCTCGTGTCAATGTCCTGCCTCCTCCCTATCTCATTTCTTTTTCCGACATCTGAGATCTGCTGTGCACGCCCTCGGTCCACACCTGGTTTCCAGCGGGATGTTGCTGTTCAAGACCCAGCTGTTATGGAGATGCACCGAATCTTGTGTACTGGTGGGGGGCGTGGGGGCAGCAGGGCTGGGCTGGCTGCGGGTGGTCATGGATCTCCTCTGCAGGGAGTCGGCCGAGGGCGGAGGTTTCCTGGCGCAGGTGCAGGCGTGCGGAGGGGGAGGCGGCGGCGGCAGCGGTCTGAAGGTGAACTGGTTATGGGGGCTACCAGGCATGTCTGGAACAAGGAAAAGACAGCAAAACGCATGGAGGGTTATTATTTTACACAGATCAAGATGGTCTTTAAATGTTGTTTTGCAGTTAGTGGTTCATTTATGTTCATCTTAGTTAAAAAAGGAAAAAAGGAGACTAAAGTCTTAAACTGAAGGAGGACAGATTTACATGTTAGATATTAGGAAGTAAATCTTTTTTGTGAGGGTGGTGAGGCACTGGAACAGGTTGCCTGTGGCTGACCCATGCCTGGAAGAGTTCAAGGACAGGTTGGGCAGGGCTTGGGGCAACCTGGTCTAGTGGAAGGTGTCCCTGCCCACAATAGGGGGTTGAAAATAGATGATCTTTAAGGTCCCTTCCAACCCAAACCATTCTGTGATTCTGTGATACAATTATTATTGGGAATAAAGCATAGTGCTTTATCATGTTCTTAACCCTGTCTCCTGTAAATGTTGTTGCAATATTTGAAATAATTTAAAATACAAGTCTATTGAAACAGAGACTATCAGATACAGACAGACTCTACAGCACCATAATTCGACAACAGCAAAACAAACAAACAAAGCCCAAAAAAACAAAAAGAAAAAAAAAAAAGTGGTATAGCATTCACCTAATTTGTCAGGATTTTTTGGGGATTAAGGTAAAGAACAGGTAAATAGACACCGAATTGCAGCACAGATAGCAACTGATTTCACAAGGTATAATTCTCATTTAAAACATCTATGAAAGAAACAGACAGTATAAAATCTAGCCTCGCACTTCAATTTGAGAGAGAAAATAACTAAAAATACCACCTAAAAAACATCTTTCATAAAACAATGTTAACACATTTCTGGAGTCTGTTCCTGCATTTATTAAATGAGAGCTGAAAAAAGGTCTCTGAAGCACATGATCCAGACACACAGAGAAAAGCTTTTATGGCAGCTAAAGGCAGATGAGCTGGCAGGGAGCTCATACCCACTGCACCAGTCTGAGAAGGACAGAGAGTCAAAGATGCCTGTGGTGGGCAGCCAAGGCCCTGCTCCTTGTGCTGCTGCTGTCCTATGGGACCCTCAGGCTGCCCCCCAGTATGCTACAGGGATGCTATACCTGCACAGGGTCCTGTCCTGTGTAACAAATGCTGCCACATGGCTCAAGGTGGCTCAGCCTGAGCCACTGAGCTTCAATCTTCCTGCAAAGGACAACAAAGGCACAAACATGGTCCAATGGCACTTTGAAGGAGCAATAAAAACCTTGTTTTCTCTACTTCCCCAAAGTCTCCAAGGACTTTCAGTACAGCCAGATACACAACTATGGACAATAGCAAACACTTTGTAAAGAAGATAGTGGTAAAAATTGCTTCCAGATTGAGTGATCTGTAAACTTGTTAACCTGAAACTCCTCCAGGTACTTCACCTCAGTGTCTAACACAGCTTTATCCCATTTCTGTATTCACCCTCACTCTCCCTTTTACCTTAGCAGATGTCCAGTTAAATTTGCACAAATCTAGCTGGAGTGAAGCTCTGACGAACCTGCAAAAATTCCCTGCAAGGAACTGTTGCCATCCATTTACAACACATGCTTTCTTTCCATTATGACATGATGTGTCTTCAAGGCTAAAGATGAAAGGCATTCCCTCCTTTCCTGGAATGGCTTGTGGAAAAAAAGCACCTTTTTCTCCGTGACAGCCCCAGCTTACCTCAACTGGAGAAACAAGGTTGTTTAGTGCTCCACATAAGCTTTTCAATGCTGTGGTAAGCAAAGCTGTCATGGATTTGGCCCAGGCTTAATCCTTTTAATTTCATTGATCTTTTATCAAGGCAGCATTCTTACAGATGCACTAAGGTTTACGTTGTAATATTCGTTTGCATATACCAGAAAAGCATTTCTAAGCATATTAGAAAATTGGAGACCTCAGTAAATTAAATCACTGGAGTCAACAGTCCAGGGCTCCAAAATAATCTGCTAAGACACTTTCATATAATAATTAATCTAGGTAAATCCTGTATCCCACTATTTTAGAACTGAAAGCTACCCAAATTTTGCACATATTATTTGATGTCCAGCATCCTTATGTATTTGATCAATGACATTCCCTTTATTACGGTATCATTCTTAAATCCACTCTACAAGAAATTTTCAGGATATAGAACCTAGAATTTGCATGACAAGTTATTTCAATGGTTGAGCCACTGTCCTGTTGGAAAAATGCTGATTTTTGCCAGGACACACAGGTAGACTCTACAAGGTACATCAAAAACTATGCAGTAAATGCTGAGCAGCCAAGGTGACTGCTTCTCTAGGTATTTGGGAAAAAAAAAAACCTGTATAGTCTATATGGCAACACATCTTTTAGTTCCCTTCTTCCCCTTTTATCTATCCTGTCCCTATCCCATCAATGGCACACAAGGTCTGACAAGGTTTAGTTTGTTCCATGCAATAGACTGGTTCTGCTTTGTGAACCATAAAGTCTCTCTGGCTGGTAGGGTATCTCATATCTCCCAGTGCAATTTATCACAATACATCAACACATCAGACTTCCTGGGGGGATTCCTTTTTAATTATCACTCTTGTCACCCTTTCATCTAGCTACTGGCATCACTGAAAACCTCACATTGGAGCCTGATTATTTTGGTGATTTAAAAAGTCTTCTTCATCAGACCCTCATTTCAGTGAAGCACTGCAAACTCATTATGCTGAGAATCAACCCAAGTTTCCAATTAGTTTTTACAGACTTTCTACTTTGGCAAAGTTGTTTTCATATTGCTTGAAACTAAGTCTATATATCATTATTTTTATAACACAAAAAATGTTGCTTGGGATATAAAACAGCATTAAATCTAAATGCATACACTTAAGATTCTTCAAGACTCTAAATAAAACAGCAGACTATGTAAAATAACTTACTGCAAAATCATTTAAATACCTAAAAGGGGATATTATAGAAGATAATTTGTCTAAAGCCAACAAGCTTCCAACATGTACGAGACTCATACAGGAATTGGCTTACCTAACATTATCCATAACAACTCCTTTTAGTTTTAATGGCTGCTAATAATGTTCATATATTTTTTAATTCTTGTACATAAAAACATTTATGTACCTTGTGCAAATACAGTGTTATTTGTTTTCATTGTCTTCATTGACATGATAGAAATTTCCATTCATCTAAAAACATAGCTATATAACATTATTTCAGCTCAAACTTTACACTTGCAATAATTTGCTTCAAATCAGATTTCCACCTGAGGAGTAACCAAGCCAGAAATTATTCTCTTGGTCATATCATTGGGCTTCTCATCTGCATTTAGCTCATTTTTTTACATACAAAAGAGACTATTTAGAAAAATTTTAAATTTTTTCCCTTGAGGAGTAATTTTTTTAATGTGGTCCTCTCCTTTCAGCAGAGCACATGGATAACTGTGATGTTTCCTGAAGACTCAGACAATGTTCTGGTGATTTTTTTTTTACTCCAACTTGCACATTCCCACCCACTTCAGAAACACTATTCAAACTTCTTTCTACCTTTTTTTTTTTTTTTATTTTTAGGGGTTTTGCTTTCCTTATTGAATAACAAGAATAACACATTAAGTGTTAATTTGATTAGCTCTTTTTCTTTGAGACACTTCCCAAACTCCATGCACTCCCACCAAGAGAAACTGCAGTAGGGATGGCAGCTGGAAACAAGAAAATCTCGCCTTGAAATTCTGCTAGCCTGAAGGAGTTCTGCTTTCTCTCTTTTCTTTGAAATTTGAAGGAAGAAGGTCTTTTTCCCTCCTGAATGTTTTTTTCTTCTTTGGTTCTGGCTTGTTCTTTTGGATGGCCCACTAACAGCACTGACCACGTGCTGCTCCATGGCAGCTGTGTAACAGAGCAATTCCAGTTACAGAGCACAGACCAAACAGCTCCTCTTCAGCTCCTGAGTTCTGCTACTACTGCTTTTCCTTTCAGGACATCAAATAATTCACATCCAGCTTTTTTAATAGGCTTCTGCTTTTCAGAAAGTGGAAAGTCAGTTAACTCAGGAAATTCCCTTGAGTTGAGTGCTGCCATTCTTTTCAAAAGGTATTGGATGGACAGATCAGAAGGATGGACAAGAGCAGCACTAACATAAACTCATTTTCCCCCAGAGTCAGGCTAAAATGCCTTTGCAGTCGTAAGCATGTAGCCAAATTGCTTTACAGACTGGCAAAAATGAAATAAACAGCTTAATCAACTAGTTAGCACATAATTTAAAGTTAGTTTTGAAAATTAGCCAAGCCTTGGCAGAACTATTTTCCTAACAGTTCTGAAATATACTGTACTATACTTTTTGGATCCATATAAAAGACAGAGTAATTGAACTGTTTTATCATTTACTGACAAGGCTACAATAGCTTGTATTGTTATTAGGTAAAGTATATCAGAGAGAATATACTAAAACGTAATGAGCCATAAAAGGTTTGCATCTAACCTGTAGTGCTATTGAAATATTTTAATTTCTTTCAGTTCCTGAATTTATTATTTCTTGGTCTGTCTGGATTATTTATTTATTTATTTACTGGATATGTCTCAGTAGTGTGTGAATTAGCTGGCAATCCATTATTTAATGAACAAAACAGCAACATATGTTCAGGGAGTTTAATTTAGTTTATTTAAAAGTTCTATGGGTATACTACTGCTCAGTTACAAACCACTCTGAGATTATTTTTTAAGCATGCTTAGAATTACGAAATGCTTTGGGTTGGAAGGGGCCTTAAACATCTAGTTTCAAGCTCCCTGTTGTAGGCAGGAACACCCTCCACTAGACCAGGTTGCTCCAAGCTCCATCCAACCTGGCCTTGGACCCTTTCAGGGATGGAGCATCCACAGCTTCTCTGTGGGGCAACCTGTGCCAGGGCCTCACCACCCTCACAGGGAAGAACTTCTCAATATCTGATGTAAGTCTGCTCTCTGTCAGTTTAAATCCATTCCTTTTATCACTACATGCCCCTGTCAAAAGCCCCTCTCTTGCTCTTGTAACCCCTTTATGCACTGGAAAGTTCTGTCAGGTCCCTCTACTCTGCATAGAAGCAGTAAGGACTTCTTATTATGGCAGCACTTCTTTTTCTTGTTCCTTTTAATGCTTTTACATTAAAAGCTAAACTTGTCCTATAAGACCTAAGAAACTGTATTTCATAAACACTCATACTGGACCTCATTCTAGGAAACCTTTGAAAAACATAATTATCCAGTTTTGAAAACCAGAGGAAAAAGGAATGATGGGACCATCAGCAGCAGATCTTTAAAACACTGTTTTTACAGAAGTGAATGTTTTATACTTCTTTATGTCTGATTAATACAGACTCTTGTGATATAGCAGTAAACTTGGGTAAAGTTCCTTCTGGATTTATTTAGGTAGTCTAACACGAGCCTGTGATTTTCCTGTATTTTAATTTACACTTTTGATTCATTTCTAACAAACAAATGCTGTATTACTTGTCTACTAGAAAATCTTCACAAGTCAAATAGTATAAGTGGACTTTATTACCTGCATATGATATTGAGTATTAATGCCTTAAAACCCTTAGCAACAGTGAGCATAAGGAATTTTCATCATCAAGACTTCTGCATTTGCCAGTAATTTTCCATTATCATTGCACATCAGAATGGTAACACTGCTGGGCTCCATTTCTGGTAAAACTTCCATTAGTGGCATGATAAAAGTGAAAAAAATACTAGAGATCTCAGCTTTTTTGAAAATAAATTTTAAGTGTCTTGAAAGGGTCCCTGCAGACAATTGTTTCTTGACTCAGCTGCAGAAAGATGTGGGAGAATTTTATCAGGTGAAAGAATGAAGGTTAGAACTCATTAGAGAAGGAAAGGCAGTGATTTCTCTCTAGGGAACTATTGCATGGCCACCTTTTCCAACTTTCTGGATAGGATGCAGTCTGTCTTTTGGGACTCAAAAATTTCTGGAATCTGTTGTCTTGTACTGTATACTTAACTTGTCAGTTTTACTTTGCACAATTCTTGAAATAAGACTGATACACTCTTTTTTTAAGGTGTGCGTGGGGGAGTGTTTCTGCTTTTTTCCGATGATAGAAATGTTGAGATACTCAAACCAAAAGAAGGGCTTCTGGGCCCAAAGCTAGCTCTTTTTTTTCTGCAGCTGTATCAGCTGGTGCAATGAAAGACATTACCTTTCCTGACAAACTTTGCCTCACTTTAGAGGCACTTAGAGCTATAGAGCATTAGAGCTACAACAGCACTGCTCCTCTTTAATTAACTCCATCACTCAGTGATTTAACTTGGGAGCCTGATTGCTGAAGGAGAATAATTTTGGCCATAAACACTGCACTATAAAATGTCCCTCTCCGTGTTGTAGTTTGTATCCTGAAACGAGTTTCAGGTTACAATGCTGTGTACTGTGTGTGAGATGCAAGGTTTAAATGCTATCATGCAGAAGCACCTGAAAATATAAACATGCCGATGTGCGCTCAGAGAAAATTAACATTGCCAAAGGGGAATAAAGAGCAACAGTTTCTGAGGTGCTTTTATTCCACCGAACTACCTGAATTACAGCTATGTACTTCTTCACATAGCTGTTAAATACTAATGTGCTCTATGTATAATATTTATGTGAAAACATTCCATTTATGTGAAATGCTCACATTTATGTCAATTAATATGAAAAATTTCCAATGAAACTCCTACTCACTCCCTTCCCTCTCCTTCGTTGCAGGTGGTACATCCCTCAGATTCTAATACCCATCCAGGTGAGACAGGACTCTCCTAAATCACTACAGTCTGTGCCAACTCAAGACAGGCCCCTTGGTGGCTGAAGCAGAAAGGTCAAGGACAAAATGTGAAGGGACAAGAAAAGCAGCACTCCAGTTCTGAGGCAACAGCCTAAACAACCTGCTCAGGCTTCCAGTGGTTTGTTTAGCAGATCAAGCAGCTGCTGGTACAATTAACATCACACGGCATTCAAAGGACAGAGTGAAGACTGACAGCTCCCAGCCAGCTTAAAAGTGGTATTTTCAGGAGAATGTGTAATTCCTGCCGTTACTTAAAAGTGGTGGGTTCAGTCAATATCACGAGTTGTAACTTCTATCAGTGGGAACTCACAGGGGATAGTACAATCACTATTCTAAACTCCGAACAAAGCGGGAGAGATTATAGCTTACAGGGTAAGCCTATCATCTAGGTTTGCAGAAGCCAGGCACTTACAAGTAGCCTGGCAGCAAATTTTTGATGACCTTAGAGGTGAACAGATTTTGATTAAAGAGCAGTTTATGATTGGTAAAATAGGTTGCAAGCAGTCATGGCTGTAAAAATTAATGTTTCCGCAGTTATTGATGGTTTTCGGCGGTGATAAATATTCAAGTTTTGGCCCTTGTGTTATTAAATTCATTAGCTGTGAGGGCTTTCTGAAAGGGATCTATAGGTAATGGAATTAGCAACTATAAATCATATTGAAATACACTCTGTATTCAGCCCAATAGGTCAGTGGAAATATCATGAATATGGACATATTAAACCACTTTGTTACCACCCTGCCTGCATCTTAGCTGCTTCTTCTGTGTTCCTGTTATTTAGCAACATTTTCAGGAAAAAAAGACTGCTTGAGGCCATGCCCTGTTACAGACCCAAATAACATAAAGCCCTGCAGCACGTGATCTTGCTGCCTGTGAGGGCTGGGGGCAAGACTCTTCCCTTTTAGTAGTTGCCTTCTCTGGGTTTGGGATAGTGACACAAGTCCCACCACTTCACCAAAGTACAGAATCCTCTTCAGTTTAAAGCCCAGCCACGAGAGACGTCAGTTTGCTGATTCATATTTTTGCAAACATAAACTATTCTGTGGCTCTACAGATATATGATAGTAAGATAAACCCTAAGTCATGGTTAAACCTGCCAGTTACATCAGGACCCAAACTTCAACCCTGATGGGCCCTGAAATTACTGGGGGCAACATCCCAAGGGTGTCTTGTAGCTATCTGGAGTGAGACATACCTAGTGCTTTGTTGGCAGCACTGCAAACTTACTCCACGTTCACTTCAAGGTGGAGGTACCTGAACTTTCTCACTTCAAGGATGAACCATACTCCAGTTTCTCCCACCTGGGTATATAAAAGCTTTTCTCAGGACACCTAGCTATCTGCACTCCAGTTTATCCTGTCAGAACCGGACATCCAGAATGTCTCCTGACATGATTTTGCAGAGCATAATTGAAAATCTTACATCCATTTTTACAATCAATGCCATGTATAGATGTAGAAGCTCTCCTGGATCATTTGGGATTTGACTCTACCCACAAATATTTACTTCATTTTTGAGACAAACCTTTTAGAAAGATACTAATTAGGGAACATCAAAAGAAATATAGACTAGTGCCCATGTTAGTAATAATCCGAAAAATATGTTTCTAGCTTAAACAGAAAAATGAAGGTCTCTTTTATTCAATAAAGCTGCACTCCATATGACTTATTATGGATTTCACCTTGACATTAAATTGCTAGATATGAGCATCTTTACATTTTATTTACAGTGACTGATAAATAATTATAGGGAGTATTAAAAAGAAAAATCATTTATCGATGGTTATATAATGAACTGTGGGGGAGAAAAAGCTGCTAAATACTTCCATAATATGAAAACATATTTAGAATTTAACCGTGGCTCTGAATGCACATCTACCTTAAATTTGTCAAAATAATTCTAACGTATTAGTTTTATAAATAAACACTAAAATGTATTTTTGTTGACAGAAAGCTTTGCAACTAGACTTTGTGTAACACTGTAGCCAGCAAACAGATTGTGATGTCTGCAAGAGTGAGGCATAAAGCCTTAGGCAGGGTTCAACATCAGCTGGAGGATACAAAGGAGCACCATGCACAGCCATAACACTGAAATAAGCCAAAAATGATTTAATTTTGGCCATATAATGGCATTGGGGATTTAAAAGCAGATTTGGACACTCTATAGAGGAGTTTACTTCTAGCCTAATTCCCTGATGTCCTGGGCAGGAGGTGTAGTGGGCACCACGGCAGTGCTGGGGCTGCCTGAATGGCTGCACTCTACAGGAGCAGGGAAGTAGTACAGCTTGCTCCAAGTTGGCTGCTCAGGACAAACATCCCTTCCCCTACAAAGTTTAACCCAGAATTCACCGGGTGCCCTCTGATTATAAATCTGTATCCCCTGTACTGGCTCTGTAGAGATGAATTCTGGTGAATAAAACTGAACTGAGATTTAGTTTTAAAGAGATTCTTCTTTCTCTATAGACTGTATAGGGTAGCAGAGTTGTTTGTTCCTCCCATTTCCTGCTAGTTATTTTGGATATCGGAGAGAAATCTTCCTACAGAACCAGGCTATCGACCAATACAATAGATGGCTTTTGGTGAAACCAGTAATGCTTTTATCTGTCTCTTCCTGAATGGCTGTGCCTACATTCAAATTAGTTATGGGAATTAGGAATGTGATCACTTCCTCAGCCAAGAAGAGATTTCCACTTCATTTTAGTGGAGTTAAGTTTTAGCCACTGTTAATAAGTTGACAAGCAGCAAGCATGTGTGCTTAGTACTGGTCAAGAAATATCGCTGTCAACATTTTAAAAAATAAAATCCAAGTACATGTGTCCCTTCCTATTCTTTCATCAGAACAGTCTGACCTATAAAGCAATGTGCAATTAAAACATAAATTACAGTAGGACAGATTTTTCTCAGCAACCTTACTAGTTTCCTGTTGGCCAAGGTAGAGAGGTCATGGGAAACCAGAGACTGTTTCCTTCACTTACATTGTACTTCACAAACTTTAGTTGAGAAACTCCTTAGAGAAAAGTTCTTCAAGACAAAATACAATTTCAAAACATATATTGTCCTTCTGAAGTTTTGCTTTGTAAAAGAAAAAATTTTTTAAATAGGCATTAATTTCAAATTATCTTTTAATTATCTATTTAAAGAGAGAATTACTGTTTGAAAAAAGGGAAACTTTTTTTTTAAAGGAAGAAGAATGGTAGGTAGAATCCTTAGCTGTAGGATAGTTAGCATTCATTTTTTCTGGGTAACCCTTAGAATTACAAGATACCATTTAAGGAGGCTGCATGTATTTGTCAGATAGCATAACAGAAGTCTATTTGTGCTCACCAAATGACTTTACATGCTATCTAAATTACACTATATTAGTTAAAGGATATACCTCAGTGTAGAATTAGCTGATTGACTACTCCTGCCTTTTATCCCTGGAGGTAGTTTACAAGTTCTTGTTCCTTTCAACTTAATGCACAAATAAAACAAATGCTTCTACAAAAAGATCTATTCCTGCATTGATGTTTGCTAACATTTTATTTAGGAATGCTGACACTTCTCCTATAGTCCTGAGCTGGCTGGGAGGAAAGACAATGGAACATGTGTAACTGATGGTAAATAGCAAATTGATTATTTTTCAAAGAAAAGGCAAACTTCTATAGGGAAAGACAAAATAACAACACAGAAAGAGGTAATGTAATTCCTGAAAATGAACATAACACAAGGCCACAGTTCTCAAATCAGTCTCCCTAAAGCATATTTAGGCACTTAGCAAACGTGCATGTCCTGAAATACCAAAATGCTTCTACTTCTCCACTAAACTGGGGGTTATGCCCTGATTCCACAGAACTATTTAGCACTTTTAACTCCACACTGGTGTCTATTGTTAGGAGCCCTGCACTCTTAACCATCTCTGCAGTTCTGAGCATTTATCAAGCACCAGTAGGGCCACTGCTGCAGAAGCCAACTGGGCTGGTTAACTTCAGCCTGGAAGGTTCAGCAAGCTTCTGCCAGTCTGCTCAACTTGCAAAAGGAATCCAGTGCAATTCAAAATTAACAAAGGTTACATTATTTTACAGCATTAATAGGCTATAAAAGCTCTTTGTGACCGTATCCTCAGTTCACCTCACAACACATTTCTTTGTGTTTCACTCAAAGCTTATCTATATACAGTTATTTAAACTCATTGTAAATAAGACACACATTTTTGAATATTACTAGAAATTACGTCTATAAAATACTGAATAAAACCTTCAAAACAAATGCATAAAGAAGTATCAAGGGAAAAATACTTTTTCATATGAATCTACCCAACAAAGTATTTTAATGAGTGCAGATCTATTAAGAGAATTCTCAGGATACTGTAATTATTATTCATTTTCTAGAATTGTTTCACCATGAAGCTTTATGCTACTATGGGGACTTTAATGTTTATGTTTTGTGATGGCTGCGTTGACTATTAAAAAGCAATTTGGCTGACATTTTAAGTCTTTTGTTGCCAGTTTTAATTGGATTGTTCACCAAGCATCAACTCCCCCGTTAACTGCAAAAATTACGGGCCGATGTCAGCTTATAGTAATGACTGCTTAATGATTTTATGATTTCAGTATGCCAGCTTCATACAGATGCATGCATGATTAGTTTCATATCAAGACCCATAATTAAATAATTGAAACCTCAACAAAAGAAAACATCAAACAGGAAGACATCCTTAATAAAGACTCCAAGGTTTATCAACGCTCTCATTCCAAATAAAAAATAATTAATATTTTGAGGTCAAACAGTGCAAGAGCTGATGTTAAAAAAGAAGTTCTCTCACCTTTTTCTACAGAAGAAATTTGCCTTTAACTGATTCAAAGTCTGAGACCTTGATGCAGTGAGTACTTGCATACCATTCTGAAACCTAATTCCAAATTATTCAGAGCTCATTATTAGCTATTTTTGTTTACTTTCCAGACTAGGTGAAGCTGCTTTTATAATAATAATAGTAAGATATAAAAATAATTATACCCCAACTGAAACTTACAGTACTTACAACCAAAGAAAAACAAGCCCACTAACTTCTCAGGAATTCAGGTTCTTGAAAGAAAATGGATCATTAGTCTTTGTTCAGCTCTGAATCCTATGCCAAACTCCTACATATTTCATAATTTCAAACGGAAAAAATGGCTTTTAGAAGAAAACTCTTTGAAAGTGTGAAATATCCATGAAAATAAAGCCAGAACAAAGCCTCACAAAGCAGGGCCAGCACTGCACAGGCAGTGAGTGCCTCTTCATACTGCTCAGAGAATTTCACACCTGATGGTTTTGGCCACCTGACAGGGGTGGATACTTTCTGTAAGCAGCTCAACGTTTGAATTTTCAAAAGAACTTGGTATTTCACACATTTTGATGCTTATGAAGTCCAGGGGAAAAAATTACTGGCCAAGAGCTTTCACTGCCTTAATAACAACAGTGCACATCTGCACTAGAAAATTTGGGATAAGGTGCTTCTGTAAACAGAGCCTGTATATTTATGGATTCTGATTAATTTTACTCCAAGGTGTAAAAAAAATTACACCTCTAAGCATCAAACTTTATTGTGTTACATGGTGAGTATTGAGGCAAATTTCAGCAATTTATAGCAACTTCAAAGAACGTACGTTCATCTGTTTTCAGGCTTGACTTTTATAGACTATAGTCACCTACTAGAAAATATTAACCTACTGGAAAGTCAATAGGTTTTTAAGGTTTCATTTTTATGTACAAAAAGCTGTATGCCTCACAGAATCATTCATTTTCCTTTTATTGCCAGGATCATGGCTTGAAACCTGTTGTGACCAAACTTCTGAGCAGATGGCGTTGTTTGAAAGATTTAGGGGTAAATTTAGGGCCCATCTCTTTTTCCAGTTACAACAGCATGATAAGGGATTAACTCCATTGATTTAATTTATGTTATTCTGCCTTGGTTTGCTAGATGTAACCACAGAAGGAAACAGCCCACCTTTGAGAGGGTGTATCTACTTTTAATATATTTAGAAACAAAAAAACTGCCCCTCCAAAATATGAGCAGTGCAACACTGTATGATTCTGTTCCAGGAATAGGGTTACTGTACTTGTAATTTAGAAAGGAATGAAGCACAGAACCTGTAAAATACAGGCTGGCACAAACTTACTTCGATTTGTAAAGTAAGAAGGTCCAGCAGAGGTATGTGAATGGACCATACATCAGCAGATGAAAATTCACACTGGCAAAGGCAAGGTACCTCAAATTGATTGCTGAGATCTAAATTAACTCCAAGTCCTCAGAAAATGGCCCCGGGTATGTCTGCAAAAGGCTCAATGAAAACTTCTTTTCTATGTACAGGTTTAGTAAAAGAATGTAGCAGCATTGAAAATAAACCAAACTGGACAGAAAGGAAAAAGGCAAGCAGTGTTAAATCCTCACATACACATCTTGCAGAATAATTTGTTCTATTCCTGCCATTTGTTTTCAGAAAAAAATTGGTTAAAAATAGAAGGGATTTTAGAGATGAGTAGTTTAGTGATGTTAAACTAGACAGATTATGTCATCTAACGAGAAGTAAAATGTAAATGATAGAGAAACATCACCATGAACTCAGTAGGTACACAATTATTTATACTGACAATAAAAGTACAGTGCATCACTAAATGAAACTGTTAGGAGAAAAATTTAAAACTGATAATAAGGAATACTCTGGTGTGGGTTTTGTTTGTTTTTAACATCAAATTTAACATAGAAACTTGTTGCTACAAACTGTCATTGAGAGAAGAAGGTTGCAAATATTTTATGTATAGAATTTTATATAAATAATTATTCATCCACATAGAGTAAGCAGCCAGTATACACACAAATCTCAGTGTATCTAAGTTTAAACCTTACATATAAAAAGCAGGTATATGTGTGTAGGCATATAACATACATGTTCACACACACACACAAAATTCTCCACTGAATTTCCACCCAGTGGAAAGAACAGAAGTTTGGATGATATTTCCTGTTTATTTACAAAACCAAATTTTTCTAATCTTGAAGGATTTCATTTTAGAACATTATTAGAATAGCATGGAGCAAAACTATACCCACTGATTACTTCCTCCTCCAGCCAGAGAACCTCATCCAAATTCCAGCCATTGGTGAATTTCTTCCTATGTGATCAGGTCATGGCTAGTTTAGTCAGAAAACATTTGGGGAAAATAAGAGAAGCATGTAATTTACTCAGCCTGGTGAAACAAGTTTAGGGCAATCCCTTCTGATGACTGAAAAAAAAGAATGGATCTGCCTTGAAGTCATGTACCACCAGTAATGCAAAAGTTAAAAGCTGAAGAAGAAATATTTCATTTGCAGATCTCAGAGTGAGCTGGGTATCGACACTTCAGCAGCAATTTGAAACTCAACACGATTTACTGTGCAGAACAGAATATGCTCTTTCTAATCCTCATACTGATGTTTAAATTCTAATTTTGATGCCTACTTGCAGACTTTTGAAATACATGACTCTTAGCAAATATTGGAATATAACCTCATACAGATTTTGTGAGGACTACAAATGGGACTCTTGCTCTTCAATCTGAATGATGCAATAACCAAGTAACAAAGCACCCTCTGCCAAACTCATCTCAGCACTGAGTAACACAATAACCAAGGAAACTAGGATAGAAAAACTAGCTCTGGTCACTGCACTGTGCTTTATCCACCTGCCTTCCCTTGTTATGGAATATCCAGACTGAATGCAAATAAAGCAGATGTACCAGGGAAGTGAAGGAAGTAGCTGGCAGTAATACGTGCAATAGTTACCTTTTACTGAAGAGGATGGACGAAATGGATGAAGATCAGCAGACAGTTACAGATTATAGAATTGCAAAATGATCTTTTAAAAGTAACTATTAGAGCTGAGTTGCAGCATTCAGCTGAAATTGAACTTTTCAGAATTTCACATTAAGCAGAAATTAGGAAAGAAAAAAACATCATACACATCAAACAGGAGAGGGCTGCTCAGACATAAATTTCCTCCTCCTCTTTGTCTTTTACAATCTTACATTGAAGAAAAAGCAATGAAGCATACCCTACTGCAGAAAAAAATACATGGCAGAAAAATTTTTGAGTAAACATGTCAATGAATTGGTTCCAGCTGAAAAAAAATAACTCAGTATAAAGACATAATCTAAACCAGCTGTATGGTAGTTCATAGTCCAAATTCAGATGAAAATTCTGCCTAATGTAGGAGGGAACATCAGATGGCTGAAGAGACATTTCCAGGCTAGTTTACAGCCTGCAGTGATCTCGAAAGCTCTAATTCTGTCCTGTTGATTAGACAGGAAAAAAGAGGGAAGGGAAGGATCTGTCACCAGCTCAGTTCTGCAGTGCATGTGCCAGCACCCAGACTCGCTCTGCGAGCTGCAAAGCAACGGCACTGGTCCCAAAGAGCTGGTGCAGAAAGAACATCTGCCGAGCTAAAATTCATCTCATGTGAGTATCTTTGCAATTCTACAGCACAATATGATTATATTTCTATATCATCTGTATTAAAAACATTGCTGCACACATGTGACAGCATAGCTAATGCAGAAACGTTTACTTCATGAGACCAAACTAAATGACAGAAACTGTAATTGACATTTATGGTATTGATCAGGCTCCAATGTTAATACAAAGTAAAATGGTTTGGGAAGTTTATTCATCTACTGATTAGTGATTCATCCCCTTCCAGATGATCCCTGAGGATGACAGCATTGTGTATGTTTGCGTTCATCTTCATTGTGAAGCATTTGCTTCATTTCACATGCTATAAAGCCAACACTAAAATTATCATGATTTAACTACACAAAACTAAACATGTCATACTGCTTTAAAAATGACTCCATTTCCCTAAAGAAAACCCCTTCCAATCCCATAGCAACAGCAAAAACCTCCATAACTCCTAATAAAAGCCCCCCTCACAGGCACTAGTCAAAGACAAAACTTATATATAGGTTATATTACTAGAAAATTATTGAATGGCAGCTGTTGAAGTGAATTACACTGTCCACATCATCACTGAATATGCAACATCACCTGGAAGATTTCCAGAACAGATTTTTTGAGTTAAAAGAAAATTCTTAACCTGGAATGCCACAGATTCCAGAGCAGGACTGCAGGGAGTTACTACTGGAAGCAGAGAGAGCACAAGCGGTCCTTACGTGTACCAAAAATAGGTGGCAAGCTCCTATCATTTAAGTCAATGCACTGAGATGCTTCCCAACCAAAAGGAGGAAGGGAAAAGCATAAATGGAGTGAGAGAATGTCTTATTTTTCTTTCATGTAAGCCAGGTGAACACAAGGGAACTGCCAAGTGCACTCTCTTGATGGGCATAGTAACACACTCCTTCTCTCTCACAGTCTCTGCTGATGCTTGCACTGGTGCAATAAAGCCCTTTATTTTCTGTCCCAAGTTCTTACTGTCAAGCAAAACTAAGCAATGAATGGGGATACAGTTCAGCTGAGAGCAGTATTTGATTTAATATTCCTCTAACACTTTGAACATAAAAACGCACTATAGAAGTGCTAAGTCTTATTTAGCTTGGCAATGGTGAATGTAGGGTGACAAGTTTCCTGAGACTTGACAGTATGGCTCACCAGACTCCAGTGCATGCAGGCATAACCAGGCAGCGCAGAGAACACTTAAGGGTAGAAAGCAGAGGAAACACGACTCCTTACAAATCTAGAAAGCCAACCTTTACAGCTTTCATCTGAGCATGGGAGGCTCAGCTCTGATTATTTATATGCAGTGAAGGAGCTTGCAAGAGATTAGAGATAGTGAGGAAGGGAGAAGACTAATTGTGTACCAGGTATGAGGGTATCATTTGCAACCCTCTTCCTCACCATTATCTGACTTTTCAGGTATCTTGACAACTGCCTTTCCTATGTGAGTCTCTTGCTCTGATGAGGAGCTTCACCTCCAAACAGAGATCTCTTCTTTGGGGAAATGTCACTGGCATTGACACATTTCCTGAAATGTTTGGGTTTCAGCACACATTCAAAGAAATGTGATTTTACTTTTTAAAGCTTTGCCATAGAGATACAAGCAACACTTAAATGCAAGACAGAAGTCAGGCAGGCAGATTTCCCTGTCACTGACTGCACTCTGAAGCCAGAGGCTGTTCTGACAAGGCACAGGGGCTCCTGCACAGAGCTGGGCTGGCGCCTGGGGCAGCACGTCTGCCCCGACCAACGTGTCACCAGTACTCTGGTCATTTATTTCTTTACCTACCAAGCCAGGTAAACAGAGTGTAGGCTAAATATAGCCAACAGGAGCTTCTTATTTATTGCAATAGGAACTAAGTAAAACTCTGGACATAAGTTGAAGTCCATTAGAATAACTAATTTAGCTTTTTTTTTTCATCTACAGGAGAAAGACTACATGGATTCTGAATGTATGCACACACCCCTGATGCTATAAAAACAGTCTAATTCTACTCTATAGCTCAATAAAAGACAAGATACCTGGTAATCTGCCTCTTTGTGAAGCAGTACTTCTCATCTCACACAGGAGAGATAAGAGACAGCATGGAAAGCTCAAGGAAAGCACTTTATCCCTTTGTTTGAAAATCTTCAATAGACAGCATTAAAAAAAAAAAAAAAAAAATTAGTTCTATTCAAATGCAGCATGGAAGAAAACAGTGCCTAGTCCAGGCTGGGCACAGTGACCTGCCCTAGTTTGTCACTGAACAAAGGCAGTAAAACAAATAATAAATTTCCATTTTGTTACATAATATTTCATTAGGGAGCTAATTAAACAAACTCCACTCAAACACAACATGTAAACAATATTATATTGGAAGGAGAGCATTTCTCTGAAGATATTAGCTGATAGCACTAACATAAATGACTTAATTTTTTTTCCCTTTTCTCAACAAAAAGCTTTTTTCCCCATTACCATTTTTTTAGGAACAAAAAGCTTTTTTCCCCATTACCTCATCCCAAGTAGTTTTTCAAATCAAGCCCATGTTCGCATTCATGCTGTCACTGATAATGGATCTTGTGTCAAATAAGAAGAGAGTAAAGGACCTGATAATAAGTGCAATTATAAAACATCAAAAATGGTAGATCAAAGTGGATTTCCTTTATTCCACTGTGTACAGTCACTTCAGAGCTTTTCAGTGTTCCTGTCATGCGGTCCTGACAGGATGTATTAATTTTCTCCATTATCCTAGCAACAAGTATGGCACACTTCAGAAAGCAGCTGACAAATGCAGCTCCTCATTATTACTCTGTCTTACTTTTATTCATTTTGTTTATAAAAACACTTTTAAAATTCCCTTCTCCTGAGATTCTCAGGCATGATGATAGCCATCAAATGGCTGATAACCTTGTGATAAACAAAATTCAGGGACAAAGTCTCAAGCCTTCCAAGTACTGACACTCTTCGAAAAAGGATTGAAATTTACAGCCTCCAAAAATTTTAATTCCATTGAGCTTATGCTAGACAAGCTTGAAAACTTTACATAAATATTGCTGTTTTAATTCATCTTGGAAGACTATCAATTTTTTGCATATTTACTAAATTCTGGATGCGAATTTATGGCATAGATTGGCAATGTAACATACAAATTGCCTCTGGAAAAAAAAAAAAAAACCAACAAAACCCTGCAGTTAAGCAAACTAGTTCAGCTTCATCCTTCCTGCTTCAGCCCCACGGGTACCATGACTCAACTCCTGGTGTGGCTGCTCAGGTTTATCACTTCAACAATAGTGAGAAGCTTCGGAAATGAAATGTGCATGACAAGAAAATAATTCTACAGCATTTTCCCACAGGAAGAAATTAGGAGAGAGGCTTTGAGTTGGTGGTCACTTCAATAAACTCTGTTTACACTTCCCAACATTCAGGCTTGCAGGAATGTTTGCTTTTGAGCTGATCACAAATGCTGCAGCTGGTATTGCCAATATATAAAGGAACATGGACTCCAGCACTAAGAAAGCAAAAGAAGAATCAAGCAAATTGCACAATATAAACAAGTGCACGCAAAATTAAGTCCTGAAGCAACACACTGCCATATAAAATTGCATATCCTTGCTGAAGCAAGTAAACCATGACAATTTGCACTAAGTGAGAAGATAATATTCATTTAAAAACCTAAACGCTATTAAAACTGTCATGCAGAATTTCATAGGATAAAATCCACTTTAAGCATGCACACTAGTGTAAAGCACCATGTTCAAAAACTATACAATGTTATTCTGAATTTAGAGTATATTTAACTAGTATTGACTTTCATGACTAGTTTGAAAAATAAATCTAAATTCACTAATTCAATTGACTATGACGAGGCCCTACACAGTTGGAAATAAACTGAGGAACTACACCATGCTGCCATCAGAAAGAGTATCTGTCTTAAATAAAAGCAGATGCAGCAGTTTCATATCCTATCATAAGAATATTATGGCAATGATGCGTGGAAGTGATTTACATCATTATTTCTAGGCTGCAAGAACTGCTATTGCAAGTACTTTTCAGTCATGTGCTAACATTTAAGCAAGTTATGATTAATGCAATTTGAGTATAATACATGTTGGACAGATAGATGATAGCCCTTGCTGACACTATATGTACAATAATTAGTGCTGTGATAACAGCTAATTATTTATAATTTTAAAGCTTAAGGATCTTATCTATAAATATTGTGGTTGAAGTTAATAGCTTGGTTCTTTCCACAGCCAAAACAAGGTGACAGAAATTATGCATCAAATAAATGAATGATTTCTTATCAATATTTAAAACTAATGGAATGCCAATCAATAACATCCCTAGACATCTAAAGCACTACTGCAAAGAACTACTGCCAAAATTAGTATATAAAGCACCCACATCATCATCCCACTTGCTGTGCAACACAATGAAACTTATTAAAAGACAATTGAAAACATAAAAACTACCTCCTTAAAATTCAAGAGATCTTAGAGAACAGTATGAAATGCTGTTCCAGCTGTATGGAAAACCATCTGTCTGTGGAAGAACTGGAGAGAAAAAACAGATTCTCAGATGGAATCCAAAGGAATGACTTCATTGATTTTGATATTGCTGCTCTAGAAGAGTATATCCAAATTGTCTGGCCTGCAGTCAGCAGCAGGACCTGACTTATCTACTAATGGCCAAAGTACTGTTCTGCATAGAATGAACACAAACACCTAAGAATTCAGGTATCAGAAAGCCAAGGAAACTGTGAGGAGTTCACTCAGAAATGAGCACATGGTCTTTTTTGAGAGTGGAAGTTTTGAGTTCAAAGTATTCCAGCAAGATTGAAACTTTAGGAAAAGAGATTTAAAAGACCTTAATGTGATGTGGTTGGGATGGGGGTAGGAAAAAAAGCGTTTTGCTTACACATTAAGATGATGCAAAATTTGCAGTAATCCCTAAGGGGCAATGAAGGACCTATTCCAATCTACATGACACTTTTCACTTACCTATGCCTCAGGTGTAATTTGGGAGGGGAGAACAGCACTTGAAGTGATCACTGCAAGCATGAGTGCCTACTTTTCCTACCCCTGCAAAGTCCATTACTCAATGAGCAACTGATTTGTGCACAAACAATAGCTACTGGCAATAGCAGTGCATGGCAAAAGCAGGCACCCACCACTGTACCACAGGACTAAGGGATGGGCCTGAGCTGCTGCCAAACTGTGTGGTCAAATCCAACCATTACAGTGGTCAAATCCAACATTCCAGTGATCAAACCAATGAGGTACTGAACACCATATAGGGATGCAAACAGTATTTATGACTGAATTGTACAGAAATAATGACTAAAGCTCCAAAAACAAGGTATAGATCTAAATGATGAGATTTTCTTAAGCCCTTTTATCCATTTCCTTTAGGCCCAATGGGAATCATTTCATGCTTCCCATGACTGAGGAACACTATTTTACTTGAAACAAAAGCTGAAATCCTCACATCACCCTGTCAGCACTGCCTCCCAGCACACTCCCAGGGAAGCAGGCAAAGCTGGGGAAAGCTTGGCTTGCAAAACCTTGGGTGTGCTCATTGTTCTCTGGGATTGGAGCAGCACACTGATTTTCTTTCAGCTCTTTCAATTTTCCAGCATCAAAAACCATAAATAATTGATGTTTCGTTGATTTGATTATTTTCTTTAGAAAGCTGTCCAGTTCCTCCACAGCTCAGAGCTGCAGAATGCTCTCAGAGGCATTCACATTTATCAGTTTTCTCTGACTCACTTAGTATCAGTTTATTAGCCTTAATTTCTACCTTTGTGTTTAACATCAAGGAAGTTGCTTTTTGATTGACTGTGAAGAAACAACCCTTTACAATTGAAACTGACACAAAAGCTTTCCCAGCAGAACAATTTTTAAAACCTAATGATACTTGAACAAACTTCGTGGTTTCATTTACTTGGGGAGCAACTACTCAATGCAACAAAGAAGCCGTTTCTAACAGAACACTCATATCCCCAGCTCCTTTAAGTGCTTTTGGTATCAGATTAAATATTAATACAAAACAAACTGTATTGTTCAACTACTTTTTTGCATTACTATTCTGTGAGGGATCACACAATGAAGCAGGTATAAGACTGATGTCAATATTAAATGTACTTAGCTTTTCTTTAAAGTCAATGTGTCAATTTACACAAGAAGACAGGTACTCATCTTCTAGCATTTGGGATTGTCTTGAGCATCTGCATCTCAGAATCATCATGAGATGAAAGAACTGGTCAGAAATGCACTGAGGTTGAATTACATTAAGAACAGAAGAACCTAAAAAAGCAGTCAGACAACTATGCCTCCACATTAGTTTATTAAGAGATCTGACAAGACAGAAGAAGCAGTCTTAATTTCTAAGTCTGTTGAAGAAGTGAAAAAACACTTAGTACAAAAGACTCACATCTTACTTGTCATTACATTCCTGCCACAAACATGTAGAAATGTAAATATCACTAGAAATACCTTATTCTGTTTTATTTAGAATTCATCATCTTTTGTCTCATAGGCAGAGAACGATGAAGAACCAACTTTTTTCTCAGATACCTAAAATACGTTCTCAACAGCATGCACTTGAAGAAGTAGCAAGATTTCCTGTCACAAGTGAAAAAACCCAACTATCACTGGGCTAGGGAATGGGGCTATCAAAGAACTCAGATCTATGAGGGCCTCCAAGATCACTGCAGAAGCAGAGGCTTCTGTGGAAATGCAGTCCAAGTACCTGACATAAATTTTAAGCCCACTAATTAGGAACTAATTAATATTAGCTTGCCTTGAGCTCAAATGGAAGCTCGAAAGTAGCCTGTAACCAATACCAGCAACAGCCTCATACCAAATTCAAGCATTTTATTAACACATATGGGCAATATAACCAGAAAGACAGAAACTATGACTGATGCTCAGGTGTCACATAAAACATGTAACTAGTACCCAAGTAACAGAATTTACAAAGTAAAGGAGGGTGTAAGCACTTGGTTTTGCAAACTGACAGGACATCCCAAAAAGAACTGTGTCATTACTGAATTGATCTAGTAAAGTTTAATTTTGAAGTCTCAAACTGGCTGATCAGATTTACTATTCTTCTAAAAACTATCCCCACAGCTATCACTGAATGCTTGGTGCATTTATGTTCACTTATAGTCAACAGCAGCTGAGAGCATCCCAGCTTCCCTGGGACCTGTGCAGTTTGCAGTAGACCTCATGTCCTTTAGATGTATAGTAAAATAGAGAATTAAGTGATTAAGTGCAATCTGACCCAAGTTCCTCTTTCTGCATTATCATCCAGAGTCTTGTCTCTTCACACATCTATCCTGTTGATGCAAATGTCAGCTTGAAGCCTGACTGTAATCAAGACTGAGAGTGAGAAGAGATGCCTAAGAAATGAAGCAAAAGCAGGAAACCACAAAAAATATGGGTGACAAACTGCGTTCCTGCAGATTTAATATTTCTTTTTAAATCATAATTGGCCCTAATTGCACTACTTACATGTTAATGCACAACACCTGGCCTCAGCTGGATAGAAAGAGGCTAACAATGTTTTCCTCTCACCTCATTGACAAGGAATTAAAATACAGTCTTACAAAGCTGGCTTGCCAAATATAAGGCACCAATAATTAGGACAATCTAATTTAGTCACAAAAATTAAACACGTGCAAAGCTACTAAACATTAAGTTTGAATTATTAATGAATTAGACTGAAAATAAGTCCAAACCACACAGATAACAGGAGAAAAATAATAACAAGAGGCAAAGCTTGATTAAAGAACTTGTCTTTTGACTTAAAAGAGGAAAGTGACACTCCCCCCCCAAAAAAACCCCAACCAAATACAGCCAAAACCCCACAACAAACAAAAGAGAAAGACTCAGTTATCTCATGGACAGGATGAAAAAAAAATTCTGGTTGTTCTAGCTGGATGGGTAATCTGCTGTATTATCCTTGTAAACAGAAGTTCATATAATGCTGCACTGACAAAGGTGAGTGTCCACAGAAAACCTTATTGTCAGAATAAACCAGTGACACCAAAGCTCAAAATGCTAACCCAGTTTGTAACCAAAGAGCATCCTCCCTACAGAGCTGCCCTGGACCAACTGAAAACCACATTTGCTCTTACTTTTGTTTAATCACTGAGCCATTTCCAGTACAACTGCTCTTAAAAACATCCCCATCTAATTCACCCTATCTCTTTTGAACACTTGTTTTTCAGCAAGATTACTGATGCTCCTAAAAGCACTCAATTATTGCTGCTAACCAGCACACCTCTAGAATTCATTTCAGAACTTTCAGTCTTCATTAGCTTGCAACCTGAAAACAAAGCAAGCCAGATACCTAAGCACTGATGTGTGCCTTATGCAAGTCCAGTGCACACCAACTTTTTCCATCTAACCTTACACTACAGCACAGCCTGAAGGATCCTGCTGAGCTTCTGTAGATCACACAAAATATAATACTGAGATATGATCTAGTGAACTCTGACTCTTCTGGCTATCCATCCAGATTTCCTAATAATTCTAACTGGGGTTTTTTGTAGTAAGTATGTTCAGGAAATATTTATTTGAGACTTAATTTTTAGTTCTGCTTTGCTTCAGAATCCTAGTAATAGCCTCTTGAACAGAAACACAACATAATTAGCAGTATGTTGCTAATTTAACATTGTTTAAGAAAATATTGCTTCAACTACTGGGCTCATTTTAATGTTCTAATTTCATAAACATTATTACAGATCAAATTACTATTGTCCTCTATGATATTCTAAGAAAAAATATGAAGAAAAGCTAAATCCATTTTGCTATGAACAAATCATACCAAACTTCTATTACTGACATGCAGAGATCATTTATATGTCAGAAAATAAATTTGCATATAATGACACTCAGCTCATTTAATTAAAACAATAAATAAAACAATACATTTTATTGTTCGGAACAATAAAATTTACTTTCTAATATTGCACAAAATGGAATAAAATAAAAAATTTTACGACCTAAACTTCCCTGAAGTCAAAAATAGCTTATACAAATTTAGCCTATTAACTAGAAAAAGGTCCCTGAATTCCCTGTGCAAGGTTTTCCCAGGGACACTTACGAGTTCAGTCATGTTGTGGAGCTGCCTCTCTCTCCAGTGAAGTGACAGAGGATTGTCTCTCAGAAGAATTGTGTCTCAGCAAACACCTGGGGTACAGCGGGATGAGCCAAGAGCTCTTCTGTGCACACACCCCCCAAGAGCTCCACTGGCCCTTGAATCCCTCTGTAATTCTTCCTGTGGTGTACACTGATGTTTTGAAATCAGCTCTCTTTCCTCTCTCAAGTAACAAACCCACCCAGCTCATGCCAATCAAAACTTTCCACGACATAATCTTTCCACCAGTAATTTTCCCAATAATTTAATGCTAGGAAAGGTACTTCAACACCATTTCCATTTAACACAATAAAACACTGAATGTTCATGTACACATTGCAGAAAAAAGAAAAAGAATCTCTTTGCATACTACCTTTTCCTCCAGTGATCTCTTGTACCATCTGTCCCACTCCTGAATACTTGCTAGAAATGACCAAAGTGATGAGCCTGATATGCCCACACAGACACTCACAGTCAGTTCTAAAACATGTGGATAGAAAAGAAGTATAGAAACACTAGATGACAGTGAACAATACAAATCACTTACCATGCTGGGAGAAGCAGAAAAGACTCATCCCTAAATCTGTTTCTCAGCCCAAGTCTAGTATCAAACTTTGTACAAATAAGTGCACATATTAAACACATGTAAACACCATGCTATGCATGCAATAATTTAATCATTGACAAAGCCCCCTTTTAAACCTGCTTGGCTTTTTTGTAACAGTATTTAGAAACACCAGAAGAAGATATGAAATGCAGTCTTTATGAAATCCAGAGCCCTATCCTTCCACCAAGGAAAAAAGCCAACTTTATGAGAGTTCAGGAAAAAAAATCTAAGTCTGAAGCAGAATGTGGGAAGCATTCCTAAAGGTGTGTTTTTCCCATTATATTTTAGGTTTGGGGGGAAAAGATTTAATGTGACATGAGAGGCTATACTTTATATACTGTCTAATTGACAATGAAAAAAATAGTAATGTTTGTGAAAAATCAATAGAGAAGGATAAATCTGAAAATAAATACTGATTTAAGCACTCAAGAGTGTGAAACAGAATGACAAAACATTCATTACAGTTAAGGGTGACATTCTATAACAAATGACTTTGTAACTCACATCTGACAATACCAGATTTTATAGGAGAGAATTCATTTATAGGGACAATTAGGTAAAGATTTAGTATTTGAACTTAATTTCTCACTTTTTGTCAATTTAAGTTATGGCTCTCTTATTTATTTGTATTTTAAAAATCACAACTCATTTTGAAGACTTCTTTTGGTGAAAGCTAAAATTGTATTGTACTCATGGTTACTAAAATATTGATTTGTAACATAGATCAGCAAATACAAGTGCTGATATAGCTTTTTTCCCAAAGGAAACTAGAGCTTGCAATGGTCTTTACATTGACTTAAATTTGACAATCAGAAAACTGCAATTTTTATACTGAACCAACTTTTGAACAAACTGTTTTGAAGCTACCAGTTTTCCTTCAATGAGAAGAAAACACTTCATTAGAAATTCTCTTCATCTCCCTCCTCTCCACAGACAACAGAACTTGCTGGCAGTTGTTTTATACCCTGAAGCATCTCTACTTATTTTCCCAAGTGATACTTGACAGAGGAAGTCAGCTCCTTTTCTTTAAATTTGATGGCAATTTTTCTCATTCACATTAATTAAAGCAGATTTACATTTGGAAAAGAAAACAAGGGTCTTTTACTTCTTTACACAAGAATCTTCTAATATCATAAAGAAAATAAAACTCAACTGAAAACATCAAATATGTGTCCTCGACTCTGCAAGAACTGGAATGGAATAAGTAAAAAGATCCTACTAAGGAAGAGTTATATTACAAATAAAAAATTCCAAACACACAAGATTTTGCTTTGGATCTTTGTAGGATTATGATTCTAGAAGTCCAGATTTTGAAGAAAACCATTAATAGTAACAATTAATAACACCATAGTGATTTAACTTTGCTTGTTGTTGTCCTGAAGCCCACCACTTCCTGTGAATGCAAATCTTTAATAATTAGGTTAACATTTAGAAATAAGGGCTATCAAGCAGTAAACAACCAGTACAGCTATTATATTGTCATCTAAGTCACACTGCACGGATAAGATTTTTCCATTTTGAAAAGTCCAAATTTTCCTCTTGTGATTTGTTAGTCATTGATGTTTTTACAGTTGTATCTTTAATTACCCTTTCTCTCACTTCAGAGACTCAAGAAATGAAGCTTGCATCAGTAAATATCACGAGAAATCCTTGTCTGACATTTCAACCTGACTTTTGAATTTAATATGCATTTTGTCAATTATGTTTATTAATAAAGTTTGAGGTAACTTTCTTGTTCTTAATATGATTTTCTTTGCCATAACCCAATATTTCTGAGGCACCTATGTATTGTATGAGACACACACAGATCAGAGAGGGTTTCATGCTTCTACAGGAGAATGATTTGCATTTGAGAGCTGTCATGTTCTGTGGAGGTAAGGGAAGAGCTGGCAGTGCTCCAAGCACATCTGGAGAACTTGTCTCAGCTCTCCTCACTCCCACACATGCTCTGGGGACCACAGAGGAAACACTTCATGCGCTCCCCTCTCCATCCTCTTCCCCAAACCCCAAAACAAAACAGGCATGAGGAAATTAAATAAAGCAGCTCTGGATAATTGAATTGATTATAACAGGAACATGACAGCAAACAGGATTTTTAGGGGATGATGTGGATGGGGAGATGAAACCGATCCCAGCAATACTGCCCTAGGAACTTGATTTCAAGACTGTCTTTTATAAGAATCAAATTTTTTGTTGATCATTACTATCAAAGGTAAACTGGAGGCTGAAGCTGCTCCCCACAAATGTACTAATTTACATAGAAAAAAAACAAACCAGAAAAAACCCCACACATTTATGAGCACAGATGGAGAGATAAGGAGATGTCTTCTACACTCAGATTTTCTTTTGCACCTAAAGGGTATGAAGAATATCTCTTATGTGCCTTGACAGACTGTTAGATATATTTTTAGTTAGTAGAACTATTAGGAAAAATATTAATCTAAGAAGTTGTTAGGAGCCAGTTCTATCACATTTTTGAATTATATGCTGCAGAAGAAAATGAGATTGCACAACACAGTAACAGAACTGCAAAGCCTAGTGGGCAAGATTTTCCTGTACTGTCTATAGTTCTGGATTTAAAAGATCAGCATGCACAAACACACAGAAGAAAATGATGGAAATGTCAATTTGTAGAGCTCCAGCTCTGCTGACTGAGCCTAAGTACTAAGTGAGATCCAATGGCATCACCAGCAGCAGCAGGGAGAGGCCTTTCTCAGGCAGGCAGCAGCTGCAGCATTTGGTGACTCTTGGAAGGAAAACAAAGTAGAAAAATTAAGATACGAAAAGCAGCTGGAGGGTTGAATTCCCAAGAGTAAGATCCCTGAGGCCTCTCTCCCCACTGAGATCAGAAATATGTTTGCAAAGGAATATGGTTATTTTACAAATATATTGTCAAAACAACTAGACATGGATCAACTCACTCAGCAGAATGTGCCATTCTTTTATCATCACTTTAACTGAGAACAAAATCACTGGATATTCATATGTATTCTCAGAGAAAAGAGGATTTTTTTCTCAACTGACCTTTTAAAATCATTCTGCAGAATTGTGACGTTATGATAGCTGAGCTTGAGGATCTCTCTTGGAAGTGAAAAGTCACAGAGGCCATTCCCACCTTCCTGAGAAACAATCTCAGTGCTACTGGGGAAACTGGTACTAAGCAGACAACCAGCCATTTCCAAGCCTTCAGCCATAATGGGAATGTGGGGGAGGAGAAAGGAAGAGAGCATCAATGAAAGTAACCCCTGAGCATAAAACACAAATAAAGGTAAATTGATCTTTTCTGTTCCAGTCATGAAAACTAAACTTCAATGAAAATAGACATGAAAAACAAGTCTGAACGGATGGGCAAGGCCCAACTTACATAAAGAGCCTGAGCATATTGGGCTAGAGCTTGCCTCCACACCTCTCAAAAGCCAAATGGAATCCAAACAAATAAGCTGACCTGAGAAATGGTAACAGTGTGAAGAACCTTTTTGTAGGGTAAAAAAGAAATTATTAAGCAAGGAACATGGTCAAGCCAGGAGGTGCTGCATGAGCTTCAGACCCACCCCTGCGACCCACACTGTATTACCATGAACAGAAAAATATCTAAGTGAAGGAAAGACTAATGTTGCAAAATTGAGCTTGCAGCCCTTTATACTTGGAAAATACAAGAGCTTATAATTTCATTAGCTGTGCTAGAATACAAATAAATTGAGATATTAATCAAAACAAATGGAAGACAAAACTTGTTGAAAACAAAATCTAGTGGGCTTTCCAAATGTGATTTTACAAGCACATTTGCTACAACTGTTTTTATTTTTTTAATTCCCTGCCAACTTTTCATTATCCATCAGCAGGCCGTCACTAATCACATGTCAATTAATAAACCTACAGAAAAGCTGGATACTGTAAATTAATTTAATGTGTGAGAGAAGAGTTGGAGAAACCACAATTGTGCTCAACCTCCTCTGGTTACTTCACCTGGCTTGGCCCCCCTGTACAACAGCACAGTGAACTAGTTCAGGGTTCTGCACTGAGAATTAACAGAGAAAAATAACTACTTTTTGTATAGGTCAGTTCTGATCTTGAGCAGAGGCAGGGTCACCAGGCCATCACAGAGATGGCAGTCTGGGGCACTCAGGGTGATCTATGGTTTGAGTGAATTTTAAGAGGGGTGAAAGAACAGCTTCAGGGTAACATAAGAACAGTGCCCTTCCCATCCCTGCAGTGCCTCCAGTCCAAAACCTGCAAACACATAGGAATTGACTTCTAATTATACCCACAGTACTCAAAATGGAATTTAAAAATTAAAATTAAAGTGAAAACATAGAAGTTATCTGGCACATACCTATGTATTTAAGTTTTTCAACCTTAGACTGAGTTTACAAAAAAAAAAGGCAGGAAAAGAAACATAATTTAATTGAGCTATGGACCGTGGAACACAGGCTGACTGAATTGGAATCATGAAGAACTACTAAGGGCAGTCATACATTCTTCTCCTGCTGTCTCTTTACTATCCCATTCCCAATGCAAACATGTAAGGAAATAGGAGGACCCATCCTGTAAGAGTTTCCTCTTAGCAGTACAAGTCACTGAAGTCAACCCCAACTTTGAGTGTGAGCTGGGAAGACAGGGACTCCTGTAGAAATGGTTTCAGAAAGCAAGTATTTTAAAACAAGAAGATTTCTTTTCTTTAATCATATCACTATGTACTTCTGCTATTCTGGGCAAACAGCCAGGAAGAGGAAAAAAAATATCCTGCAATCCATGAAACAAGAGAACACATGAAATTCATAATGTTATGATTCAGCCATCTTTTCTACCTTCCACAAATACAATACTTTGTATTTTGAGTTTGAAATAGGCTATATTTCCTGCCAAATTTCTTAAAGAAAGAATAAACTTTGCAGACATCATGAAAGGTGCCTCAGGGTGTGTCCAGCTGATGCCCTCCTTGCTCTGCTTAGAGCTGGCCTGGGTGGATTCTGACAACCAGGGCACCCTCATTGCCTATTGCAGTTTCTGACAGGAAACCTGGATGGCTGATTATGAGCACTTAAATGCCAAGATCCCTTATTAACTATTTCACAGTAGAATTGTGCTAAAGCAAAATGGAGGTAATGCACTTTCTAATGCAGCAAGACATTCTTATGTCCTGACCTGTCATGCATTTGGAAAGATGCTCTGTGAGAACCACATTAATAATATATTTCTCTCTTTTTGGCAGCATTTTTAAGTACTCTTGTGGATATTGAGACAGGTGTCAGCTCAGGGAAACTGCTGCTTAAGGAGGTTGTTTGATGGGACTGAATTCACTGCTGGATGGAATAAAAACATTTCCTACATGTTTCATCCATGGAAAAAGAACAAATCACTTCAACAGCTTATTGAGATTCCAAAGGGCACAGCATGAGAGTATGTTGTTTCCCACAACATCTTCAGCACCTCATTATTCTTTTCTAAGCCTGGCTTCCACCAGCTACATGCTCTTCACACGAGTTTCTCTTAGCAACCTCCTTCCACAATTACAGAGATTGCATGTGCACCTTTTTTATTTATTCATTTTTTGAAGACTCCCTCTATTTCCCCTCTTTTTCTTCTTTCCATCACAATTTGTTTCTGGGTAATCCCCATCTCTCTCTCTTTCAGCTTTAATGTGCATCTTTATTTCACTGTACATTGTCCTTCTGTCCCTGATTCCTCTGCCACCTTCTCACAACACATCACCACAGTTCATGCTGCATGAGACCACTGAAAAGTGTATTTCTGATCTGGAGCAAGCACCTACGTACAACTGAGATGCTTGGGGTTAACCACAGAGACCCAAGGCAGAGTTGAGGCTACTCCTTCATTTCTGTGTCAATGCTTTCAAGCCATCTGATACAGAACTGAACAATTCCTGGATTATTTAAAAGCATCCAGTGGAACATTGCCACAATTTCTGCAATAAAAATTTAGTAACAGGATCTTATTTTCTAAAGCTTCTCCATGAAGACAGATGTTTTTCCTATACGCAAAAATAGAGTAGTAGTATTTAAAATAATACTGTGAAGTATTATTCACAGTGAAGTATTATTCTTCACCAAGTGAAGAATTTTATACTCCTTAATTAACATAAAGCTAATATAACAATGCTAATATCCCTGAGCTGAACAGTTTTGCTTCTACTAAATTAGGCTTTTCAAGAATTAACTTTTACTAACTTAAAATATTTGAATTTGGTTTATAAACAAAAAATATCGTTCTTACGAAGATCATCAGATTTTCTCAAGTCCAGTATCTTCTTCCCTCTTAACCTGGAAGCCAGTCTGCCCTCCAAGCCAAGCAATCATTGTCCCCAGCAAGTGTTAAAAAGGCAAGAATTTTGTAACAGATTATAAAACTGCCCCTATGACAGGACTAGAATACTGGGTTTCTTTTACTTTAATGCCATAGGAAAAATCCTCAAGTAGAGGAAGGCAGAAATTCTGCTTCTATTTATGGATTTTTTTCCCCTCTGTTAGTTTTACTGGCACAAACTCCTAAAACTAATAATGGTAGTATAGATAGGCTTGCTGGTAGCCTCATCTGCCCTTCTCTGGCATTATTAATGCATCATGTGTGACCTCTAGGAAGGGATCAAAGATCTGAAGACTCCTGAGGAGGAGACCCTCCAGAGGAACAGCATACTGAACACTTCTTGCAATACATATCATATAAAGTATTTCAGATGCCTGAAAAAGAGAGGGAAAAAAAAATAAACTGGAAGGATTGAAGGGCCACCAGAAACCTGTTAGCTCTGAGAGCTGCGAAAGATGGAAGGAAAGCACTACATCTGCTGAGCTTGAGTTTCACATTCTAGAGGAACACAAAGATGTCAAGAGCCCACACTTTGGTCTATGTTCAGAAACTACATTCCTCTTGGGGAAAAGTGTCAGGAAACAGTTTAAAACCACAGATAAACAAAACTTAAGTGTGAAATAGAGGAATCTTTTTTACCCTAAAGTGTGGCAGAGGAAGTGAGTAGATTTAGGGATGATAGAAGGGCCTAGATAGAAATACGAAGAGGAGATATTTCCTTTCTCAAAGCATGGAGATGAAGAAGAGAAATAAAAACAGGAGGAGAACAAATTGCTCCACAGACTCGCTTTTCAGAGGAGGAAATGTGGCAATGGATCTCTTATCCCACTTGGATCATGGCTATCTGCCAAAGCACTCTAGAATAGCTGAGGTGAACCCCAGCTAAGCCTTTAGAAGTACACTAAAATCTGCAGAGGCAGAATCTTGTTCCTTTCAGTATCAGTTTGTAGCTTTTAGTAACCACAAAACACAGAGAATGTGGGATTTCCACTTTCTAGGAGCATAACTCAATGAATAAAACTGAAGATCAAGGATGTTTTCTCCATTTATCTGGTCACTAAGTGGCAGCACATGCTTAATTTCATAAATAATTCAAAGTAATAGGAAATATTAAGTTTAAAGTAGTTATTAACAAAAATAGTGCTTTCTATAGGAAGCACAACCATCAGAATAAACAAATACTTGTACTCTTGGGAATAATTACATTTTTATTCATTAAATGCGTATTTTTCAAGGACATCAGTGTAGATAAGCATAGGTTAGGGCACAGCATTTCTTGCAACTTATGCATGATGCTGCATGGAAAAATGTATTTGGCTTAGTCAGTTTCAGAAAGCAACTAGGGTGAGACATGCTGCAACAGAACTACAGATAAATCCAGACATCTTAGCAAGAGAAATGAAAAGTCAGACTTTTGCATTCTTTTATAGGATATCACTCTTGGTATTGCTCCTAAATAAAGCTGATTCCACCAGGAACGGACTTTTTTTTTCTTCCCCCCAACTGTTAGGACAGGTTCCCTAGAATACTACACTTCTCAAACCATCAAATGTGTATTAGAACAAATGAGGGCAATCCAAATGAAGGATTCATACCCCCTGGTTAGATTATGTGTGCCATCCACACCCAATAATAAAACAGAACACTTCAATAAGCTCTGGATATGTTTCATGCAGAAACCAGGCGATACTGGGCAGGATTTGTCTCAACTCTCCAGCAGAGCAGGTGAATTATTTGCTATACAATCACACTGACTTCTTGGTGAATGCCTTTAGGCTACTGGAATATCACAAGAATGAGACACTTATGTAAAACACTGCTATATGACTGTTCACTGCCTATTCTTTAAACTGAAACCATAGCACGATAATCACTACACAGCTGAAAATTGAGAAACAGCCATCACATTACCTGTAAATTAAAATACTCTCAGGCCACACATCACATCTTTCACTGAGCTGAGATCTATATGTGTGCATACATGTATTTTTAATGCTGTCAATCAATTATTATGTCCTGTGTGCAGAAACTACATTAACCAGTGTATGGATTTACAAAGCAAGACTACAACAGGCTCTGAATGTTATGGAGAACAACGGCAGGGAGCAGATCACTCACTTAATGTTACATAACTTCAAAATGTGAAGCAGTTTTGAATGCACTATCTTCAGCCGAAGTTGTAGGAAGCTGGTTTATCACTTAACCTATTTGTCTATTTTTCTTAACACATTCCTTAGTGCAGTATGACATTTGGTTGTTTTTTTATGAAATTTTAACCATTTGGAATGAACCTCTCATAGCAGGTCCCTACCTCAGGGTGTTCAGGGAAGCGGGAGGGTTATTTGGATTCACCTGGACATCTCTGAGGATGATGTTAGGGATGATGTGTTTTACATATGTCACTGGAGACTGTTCCTCTGAAATGCTCCAGGGCCCCCAGCTGTTGCTGGAACAGGAGATTTGCAAATTGTGGTAGCATTAGCCTTTATGTCAGTCTTGCATCCAAACTGAATGCACACAAGTCTTCAGAGGCCTCTGAGGTAACCAGAAAATGCTCACACTACATTGTGGAGAGGCTGAGGAGACTTCAGCCCAGGGCTACAGTGCTCAGGTCTCTGTTCTCGCTGTTCCCTGTACTCATCCAGCAAGGACAGCACTAGGGAATGAGCCTGCCAGAGGTGTCCTCCTCCTCCTGCACACCCAAAGACCTCTGCTTAAAGGCACTTAAGCACGATAGAGAAGTCAGACACCTGATTGAAACTACTACAGAAGAGAGATGATATGATGAAACCATCTGGACAGACACCAGATAAAGAGAAACAAGAAGTGAGGGGGAATCATTAATACAGAATAAAATGAAAAGGAGAGAAAGGGGGAACACACAAGAACAATTTGAGCAGGAACAGTGAGATGAGATCTCTTGAAGACTGCTGTGATGACTAGAATCTGAATGAAGTCCATAAGGAAGAAAATAAGTAAGAGAAGAGCTCTGGGGCAAAGCTCAGGCTTGGAAAGAAAGTGCATGGGAAAGAATGTGATGCCAGCTTCAAGGAAATGAATGGAGAGAAAAAAAAACCCCAACCAACCCAACCAACAAAACAAACAAACAAAAAACCCCCCAACCACCCCCAAAAGAAAAGATCCGAAACAAAACAAGAAAAAAAACCCATCCAACATAAACCTGCCAGGTAACATTTGTGAAACCCAACAGCAATACGTTAATTTCTTCTCCTTTCACTGTTGGTTTCAAAGACGTGACAGCTTCCTACTGCTATCAAACATTTGCCAGCTCAAGTAGAGTAAATGGTAATATTTGAACCTAGATGTTAGAAACTGCTCAAAACCAACTGATGCCAGATGATAACTACACTTCTTATTTTTCGTTTTTTATAAATCTACACAGTTGTAACTTACATCTGTGAGAGCTATTCTTAGTCATATATTGCACTAATATTTTAAGTTAATATTTGAAGCATTCTAAAAAAAAAATCAGGCATTGAGCAGTTCAAACTAGATGCCCAAGTTCAGCAGGTATTCTTCCCTTAATTTATATGTATGTGAAACCCTACCCATAAAATGGAGGTAAACACCCCCTCCCCCCACTGTTTCCCAGAGAAATACATAAACATATATGAAGTATTTGACTACAATAGTGATGAGCACCACAAAATTGCCAAGAGAAATTTAATACTACTGTAAGAACAAGGTTTGAATAGTGGTAATATATAAGGCTTAAGGTTATACACTGAACAATTAAAATGAACTAAAACATCAAATAGTTTGTCATCATGGTGGCACAGTCTAATTTGTGGACTCAAAATGACTGAGGGAGAGGTCACAGGCAGAAAATGCAATCAGTGACAATAACACAATGTATATGCATACAGACCTTTAATTCTGACACTAGAAATATTTTTGATAACTATATTTGATTTTCTTAGACTAATGATCATTATCATAAGAGGAGAATAAATACAGAAAAGCAGCATTGTTTCACATGAAAAATGAAAGAACACTGAAAATGCACCTGTAGGCACACAGTGATATTCGGAGGGCAGTGAAGATTCAAGTTTAATGGAGATGGCAACACACTGTTAAATTCTTTTTGCTAGAAGCCTTTAATTCCCCAATGAATGTTTATACTAACTGAGGAATATAGGAACATGAGTTTCATTTGTTCCAGACCTCTTTCCCTTGGCACATTTCTGTTCACAATACAGAAGATCACTATTCCAACTTCCTTGGGAACACATTTTGTTTAATTTCATGGCATAGTAAAATACACAATATACACACATTTCATTCCCCTGTTCACTTCTCTGTGGTCTTTGCCTACATGAAGAGTAAAGGTAGAGATTTCAGTATTTGCTCTAACACCATGATGGAGCAAATTCTGCTCCCATATAAATGGGACAATACAGCATGGCTGAAACCTTCTCATTCATAAAATGTATGGAATAGTCAGAATGTAAATGATAGCAATAATTAAATTAATTTAGTCACATGTATTTACACATAATGAGTGCCTTTGCCATGAGCTATTATTAGTATTTATAGGTTAATTCATAATGAGATAGCAGAACTAAGTCTGATGATGCCAGCAAAATACTTGAATTTTAGAACTTCTAGAGCGCAAGCACATTCTGTTCGTATTCTGGCAACTGGTTCAATGAATGTCAAAAAATGCAGCCCTTCCTCAGGTAAAACTCCCAGTTCAAACAAATGTTTTCGCCCAAGGAAACAGTCAGAAGCCAAATAAAAGCACTGCTACTTTTTAAACAAAACAAATTGTGGCTGGGCTTTGCCACCAGAGCTGACTGGACGGAGCTGCTCAGATGCGCTGTGATCGCCAGCTCGCAGAACACACTGCTCTTGGAGATCGCTGCAGTCACATTCACTCACTGTGCTTTTAAAACAAAACCAGACTGACATATAACTTGAATTCTGGACCTTGTTAAAAAAATTCTAGGCCAAGGGTCATTGTTTCCTATGCCTTAATGTTGATAGGGCAGTCATGAATTGTAACGTTCCAGAGTGAGATAATAAAATGCCTTCATACATTCCTCTGCCTCACTAGATGCAGCAGTCACAAAAGAAGAGTAGCACACAACTGCAACAGATAATGGAAGGGAAAGCAGCCTCTTACACACTCCAAATGCTTTTGTAAATGTATTTAAAAACACTGATCTATTGCAGTAAAGTTAATATACTGTTTTATATTCAAATTTGAGTCCAATTTCTCTGCTTCTCAATGAACAATGACAGCACCTGATTTACATTTGTTTCAAAGCAATTTAACTTTTTCCAATAGTCTCAAAATAGTCACATTCCAGCCCATGGATAAGAAAATCACTGTTAGTTCTATTCTAAAGAGACAGTCTGCAAGGTTTAGACAAGCAGAATTCTCTTCACATTAATTTTTAGTTAAGGACTGTCTCAAAGCTTGTGCAGGACTTTGCGCTTGGTCAAATTTCATGAGGTTTGTGCAGACTCACCTCTCCAGCCTATCCAGGTCCCTCTGGATGGCATCCCTTCCCTCCACCATCGCCCACACCCCACAGCTCAGTGTCACTGGCAAACTGCTGAGGGTGCCCTTGATCCCACTCAGATCACGTGTGGATTCCATGTGGGTCCACGTCACAACAAAGATGTTAAACTGCACTGGTTCCATTTCTGACCCGAGGAATGTCACTCACTCCTCACTGGCCTTCACTTGGGCACTGAGATGTTGGCCACAACTCTTTGAGCCCAACCATCCACCCAAGTGGTCTGTCTATCAAATCCATGGCTCTCCAGTGTAGACACAAGGATGCTGTGAGGACAATGTCAAATGCTTTGCACAATTCCAGGCAGATGATGTCAATTGCTCCTCCCTTATTCACCAACACCGTAACCCTGTCATGAAAGGCCATCAAATTTGTCAGGCATGATTTGCCATTGGTGAAGTGATGTTGGCTATCACCCATCACCTCATTTTCCACGTGCCTCAGCACAGTTTCCAGGAGGATCTGCTCCCTGATCTTGCCCAGCATCAAAGGGAAACTGACCAGCCTGTATCTCCCCAGGTCTTACTTCAATTTCCATGTCAAGCATTTGGCAAGACATACAGACAATGCTCAAGAGGTACATCACAACCCCAGTTCAAAATTTTCCAAAGGCAGCATTCAACAAAGCCTGCTTCTAACAGAGGACATGAAATATAATTACAGGTGAGACATACTGCACTGACAGAGACTTTGCAGATCAGCCACTCAAAATGCAAAGTGGATTAATTAGCAGTGTCCACCCTTAATCAAGAGGTCTAGGAACCAAAAAATTAGAACTGTCTGGACCCATCAAAAGACTACAAACTCCAACTGAGGCAGAAAAGCCAACGCACTGGAATAGATGAAAAACTTTAAAAGAAACAGACCCTGCTACACCTGGAATCTGAAGTGTGAAGTATGCAGGAGACAAAGAAGCTGTGATTAACACCTTGTCAGGGAGGGCAGCAATGCAGTAGGATAATAAAGGGAAGGTTCTCATTTAATCTTGGCACAGTTTGATTAGATGTAGATTTCTTCGATTTCTTCACTTAAATCTTTTATTAAACATTTGTCTGTTTGGGTTACCATAAATAAATATCTTGACCTGTACTCTACCAAGAATCCCCTTTATGAATGCCTAACTGATTATTGCACAAGTCCTTCTGTGATGTGTAGGCATTATTACTTTACAAATGGATTCCACCAGCTTCTTCCCAGATGTATCATCTTCAGATTCAATAAGCTTTCTGCATAAACAAGAAATTGAATGGCCTTTGCCCTTATTAGCTTATACAAAATTATTTTTTTACTGTTAGGTTTTGGGCTTGGGCCAGTTGCCAAATATTTAGGGCAGCTGCTACATCTATAGACAATACACACAAGTCAGAGATGGAAAGATCTATTGGGTTATTTCCTTTGACTACAAACTGACGAAGAACAGCAATCAATAATCACATGCTTGTCACGTCCTCCGTAGTATATACTCAAATGTGTTGGCTGGTTTTAAACAATTGCAGCCACAAAACCTCTACCACTTAATTTATTGCTTCATACTACTCTAAAGCAGACAAGTTGGAAAAATTTAATAGTCAGTAGAAAAACAAGAGATTTACAGAAGCAAAGAAGGAGACAATGCACACATCGAGTCTGATCACCTTCACAGTCAGAGCAAGTTTCAACCAGTGACCCTCACATTAACCCTCAAAGCACAAGGGCTCCAAGTACTAAGGACTCACAGTCCCTCGGCGAATTATTGCCATGTTAAACGACTATGCTGTTTAGGAACTGTCTCTGATTTCGTATTTAAATCCCTCAGACTGCCTGTTAGAGCTCCTGAACCAGCCCTGCTGGGTGTGTCTGGCAGCAGACAGCTCTGCTGTATATTCTGCACTGTGCTCCTGGTGATGACAGCATCACCCAGGATGTTAGAGACCTACAGAGCCCCTCCCTCCCTGCACCCCATACTTGTTTCAATTATATGAGTAACAGCTTAGACTTTCTCTACAGATTCAGGCCTTTTAAAAAAACATTTCCTTGAATACCAAGTCCCAAAGGCACAACTGCATTTTGCTCTACTCATATTCTTTGATTTTAAACATCCCTGGTGTTGAAATGCTCAGAAGTGACTCATCAGAGAAGTTTTAGTGACAGCTGCTTTACTTCATAGTTCCTTGACAAGACACATGTACACATGCAGCCCAAAGTAGCATTTGACTTGTTGGCTCCATCTATCTAATTTACTGGCCCTTAAGGCCTCTTTCAGCATTACTGCTTCCCAAAGTAGCTCCTATTAAATATTTTATATTTGGTTACTATCCTCCACACCGAATTTCATTCAATTTGCTGTGTATCCGTCTGGATCTCTAAAATGTTCAGTATCGACTTGTATGTCAGGGATGATGTTTTAATGTCTGCAGTTTAAATATCAGGTAAGAATCACATTTCTGACACCTTTCATGACCATTTCTCATAAAGACTGTTATGTCCCTGATACTGTGTCGTGACATCAATCCCCACATTTCAGATATTAAAAGCCCAACCAGCTAAATTCTAATACTGTAATAAACACCTACATCTTTTATAATTTAAAAATTGAAAACACTGTATTTAAGTATATTTAGTAATGAATGTTTCAAAACACAGGCAACAGAAATAAAGGCAGCAAGTACCCCTTTTAATGGTCTGTGCCACTTCCCTGTTTCAACTGCTACTATTTCTATGCTACAAAATACTATGTGGGAAATAAAGGTTTCAGTAAATTAAAAATATAAAAAACAATTATCCTTAACACAATAAAAGCTTCCTTCTGCAGAAACTAAACAGTTGTGCAAAGTCTGACCTGACACCACCTGAAAAAACAGGTAAGAATAATAAAGAAGTTCTTCCCAGTTAATAACTTATTGAAGAGCTTTATGCATATTACATGAGGCTTAGAATGAACCTGTGGAAGATAAGAGATAAAATAATCAATATATATATAAATATATCTATATAATTTGGGCTCTTCAGAGGACTGGCTCATCTTTTAACTGTATCTGTATAATGCGAAGTAACATTAGTCTTGATTTTGATGAGAATCTATCAGCTTTCTCTATGCAAATAATAAAAATCACTGCCAGGAAGCAGTTTGGGAGATCAGAAAACTGCCAGCTGATAGGGTTAACATAGTTAACTGAGTCTTTGCTTATGACCTCTCTCTGATTGTGTTATTCTTATTAGGCTTATATTTTTGCATTTTTTCTACTATTTCATTAACTGATAAAACTTCATTGCATATACTCAACATAGGTAAGCACTTCTAGTAATACTAAACAACCTGCAAAGAAGAGGCAATCTGGTGTCATGAACACAGAGTATTTCCAAATGCTTTAAATTCCACACAGCAGAATGTGAGTAACTATGGCTTTCTCTATACTTTCACTACAGTTTGTTGTGTTTCAGCCTCTGAAATAAGAGCTCAATGAAACGAGGTTTTCTACTTCTTGGATATTTTCTTTTAGGATGACTATAAATTTCAGTCACAGTTACCAGTTTATCACAGAACTGAGGTGACCCAGAAGAATGCCAGAAGCCTGTTTCTAACTAATCCCCAGGGTGCCCTCATGTTAGCAGAACAAGCTACATGCAAGAGGAAATTCAAGAAACTAATGCGAAGATGATGAGTTAAGAAATGCCACTGAATTTGGTAGGTATTTAAAATCAACCAGATTAGACGAGTGGAAGGCTATTTCTGGTTCTGCTAGTCTCAAGGGAATAAAATAGCCAATAAGAAAAAGCCCCAAACCAACACTAAAATATTTGTCATCTGTTTTCAGATCACTACCTCTAAAACACATGTACAGAAAATATTTTTAGAAGTAATTAAATCAACCAAACAGTGAACCCCTAAGAAAGACCTACTTGTAGTACAGAATTGTCCCTGTTTGTTTTCCTGTTCTGGTGACTCACTGGAAGCATCCAAAGAAGGGCCCACATGTGAAATTACCAACACAAGCTGCTGGGCAGAAGACAGATGAAGAACTCCTTCAAATACAATTCTTATTCATATGAAAAGGAGGAAACACTGTCCAATCAGCTGCTTTTTGGGATGTTTGCTTTTCTTGTATTTGCACATCATCAATACAAGAAACCAAGAGAAGGAATTCTCTAATCTGAGGAATTTTGCAACACTTTTCAAATTAACTCAAATTTTGACATATTGGTTGGACAAATCAATCCAAAAGCCAACAACAATTTTACAGAGAAACAAATTCCACGTTTTGTACCTGCTTACCTTTTTAATTTGTGTAGAGGTGGATTTCAGCACAATCACTCACACTTATCAGGTATAAAGATATCACCAGGCCTCAAACTGTTTAAACTGCTACAAGAAGCAGCTGCAGCAAGACAGAGCAGGTGTGCATTTGCCACCTACCAGAATAAGCAATGCAGCCACCTCCAAACTCGCATCCTAGAACAGCTTGACACATCTTTAAAAGATCTTTCTCTGCATCTCAGGAATATTAGAAAGTCCTCTAGTTCTCTAGGAATAATTGCTCTGAAAAATTATACATGTATTTTAAAATTTATTTGATACCTCAGGTTTCCACTTCTTAACTTGACTAACCTTGGGTTTTCAGCTTTATCAGTACACTGATATTCAGGATTCCAGCTTCAGAATATTACCAGTCAAGGACTTTATTAATACCATCACGAAAATATGTTGGTGTCCTCAAAGGACATAAGGAGTCTTTAAGACAGGCAAGCAACCAGAGAACATTACAGCAGGAAGGAGGGAAAGCAGCAGGATGGAAAGCTTCTGCCATGTGTTTTTTGGCTGCTATGCTGTATACCTGAGCTAGACAACTACACTCCAAAGAGTACTCATCTGATCTGCTCCTTTCCTTTCTCTTCCATGGGCACATAAAACTTCAAATTCCATCATTACTTACTGAAGGGGCAGCAACAAGAGGGACAGTGGAGCAGGAGGCTGTGGGTGGGTTTTCTGTGATACAGAAACCTTCTGTCAAAGATTACCACCCAAACACGATCTGAGCTGGCAAAGCCAATGATCAAACATCTCCACTTGTGGACTGCCCTTCCTTCTGCCAGGATGGCTGAGGGTCTACTTCCACATTCTGACTCCTAATGCAAATTTCCCCAGCAGGAACCTACAGCCCTGACAGCCATCCAGAGCCCAGATCCACCCACATGCATCCACAGTCAGGAACTATCAGGAACTACNTACTTTTTTTTTTTTTTTTTTTCATGACTGCACAAATCTGAAGCTTTGGAAGAAAATAATCTGAAACCATTTGAAAATGGCAACTCACTGCCATTTCTCTTAGCAGAGGCTTCTTGCTCTAAGAGTGGCCACGATTCAGTATCTCAAGAGCTCTAATTGAGCCCAAAAGAGAAACTCAACTGAAACTGCAGGATTTGACGTAGCTTTTGGCAAAACCTGAAGGGAGAAGTGTTGGTTGTTTTTTTTTTTTTTTCTTTATCCCAAACAGAAGGTAGCTAATCCAATCTAAACTGTTATAGAAGCAATGAATGAACAAGTAATTCTACACAGATTCTTGCAAAAACTCAGTTTATTTAGACTCTACTTATTATGGCTATTTAACATTAATAAGCACTGTTTGAGCTGCAAAGCAATTACAAATAAATTGTTTATCTTATTGCATGTATAGCTCTAGTATTGTTTTTTCCCATTTTTAGCCACCATGCAATGTATAAGATAGCTAGAAGAAAGCTCAAAAAATTCCATTAGAGCTGGCTGGTGAAGTGCAGAAAATGTTTTCTAGTTGGTTTTGTATTAAAAAGAAATTGGATATCACAAGTCTAAAATGGTGATGCCAGAAAGACATTTTGAGAGAAATTGCAGAAGACTGCCTTTAGAGAAAAGATGTCAACAAAAATGAGTGACTCAAATAATGTGGAGTACTTCAGACATGGACAAGAGGTACCAGGGATCAGAAATGAATTATTACACTCTAAAATGATCCAATAAAAATCGAACTGTAGTGCAGTAATCAGAAAATGTATTGAAAAAGAGATAGGTTATAAAAAGAAAAAGGAGCTTTCAAGTACTGTAAGCTATTAGCTACTACTGAGAATTTTGGATTCAGGAGATTATAGTTCTAAAAAAATATGCACACAACCAAACACAGCTGAATTTGCCGATCAATAGGTAGTGAACTATAAAAATTAAAAAAATAGACTGGAGACAGAACTACAGGCTAAAATAAAAATAATCAATGCAACCATCAATAGGAATGTTGAAATGAACACTGTGCTGGATGAACACACAACCATGTAGGCTTCAGGAAGAATGACTCGATTATGTTTTTCCCCACAGGCAAAGACATAAAAGATAGTGGTAGACACATTGAGCACATCACAGAAAAGCATTTGGGCAGTGCCCCTTGTTACAGAGGAAGAACTGCAGTTCTAAACGGTGAATAATTACAGATGCTCTGTAAGAAATACATTTGGGCTCTGGTGCCTTTGGCAGAGCAGCCCTGGCCCCTGCAGCCACTGTGCCCACCTTCACAAATGCTCACCAGCACATGCTGCTCACAAACCCAACAAAATGGGAGGGAAGGCCTTCCTTTATCGAAGCAATGGAGAAGCACTGGAACAACTTCTGAGCTGGGAGAGAGAAGAGCTGAGGATTTTTGAAAAAGGCACAAAATGTGAAGCGTCATTTCTAGTCATGTCGCTTCCTTATAAATATATATCACTATCATCTTCCTTATAAAAGGAAACTATGTAATATTCTGGGACACTTTTTGGCCTCAACAAAAAATTTACAAGTACATAAAAACAAGTTTGGAGATTCTTCCCTTCACCAGGAGCTTTATTGCTTTACAGCAGAAGTTCCACTCCTATCTGTGATCAGCAGCACAACCTAAACCTTTCCAGGGTAATCAAATGCTGCAAACATCCACGAGTTGTTTTGTTATAAAGAAAATAACTGAGAAGTCTCTAGTGCTGAGCTGTAAATCCTGTGTCACTCATCAGGTCCCACGGACAGTGCACAGCTCGCAAGCAGCTCTCTTACTTAACAATTTAAGCAGATTCAGGTAAAATTCAATTCAAGCAAATTACATCAGATACTTTCTGATTGTGCAACTGGAGGTATGTTTATATCAAATTATGCAGAAAAACATAAATTCCAAGCAGCCATTATGATCCTGCCACTTCTGCCACAGCAAAACTACTTGCTCTAAAAGAACTTAGCATGACTGGGCAATAATAAAGTTTGCTGTCTCCAAAGCACTGTTTGGGGAAAAAATTAATCAAATAGGATGTTCTCAAACCTGAAGTGTCACTTGACATTGATATTGAAAAAAAGCAATGAAAAGGGCAGAGAACTCTGAACAACACTTACTGTGACTTTGGTATGTATAAAAGGCATGCAGTAGTTCATAAAATACATTTGTTCAAAAATAATTGTAGGCAGAGATGGAAAAAGTTTAAAAGCTACATTGAAAGATGTGAGTAAAACCCTTTCAATTAAATGGAAGGGAGGAGTGTAATGCACCATAATTAACAGACTACACAGTCTAGAAATACCCTTAACTTTTGTCACTTTATTACCTCCTTTTGAGATCTTTTAACAAAGTTTCCAGCAACACAGCTAAATAACCCCAACCTGATGTCCAAAGCCATTTGTCACCTGCAGGTATTTCCTCCCACATAGATATCTTTTAGGATATGTGGTTTCATGGTATCAAAGACCATCCCCAGCTCCCTTTCTGGATCACCCAAGGCAAAGGAACACAGTTCCTTTACAACATGTGGTTTGTGATGCCCCAAGGGCTGTCCCTCTGTGCTGCCAGAACAGCTCCTGGCCAGCAGCTCATGATCAGAAGCTGACATGTGCTGCTCAGCTGAAAGTCAGTGCTCGGAACATGGTATAAAACCTACACTGCAGATCATCTGGAGGAGAAATTTAAGACAAAGAAAAAAACACTGGCAATATAATTAGTCATCAGAATATGTGAATCTGATTACAATATTACTCAAAAACATCTGTTAGGGAAACGAAGCAGCCTGCAGGAATTATTCAGTGCTCCTGGACCTATATTCTAGAAGAGCTAATTACACACGATTCCTCTTATGCTCATGTTGCAAAGTGAGGGCACAGAGCTAGATATGATTACATAAACAAAATTAATATAGAAAATGCTGAATTCCATTTTGTAAGCCCTGTATATAAAAGCAAGTTGAAAAAAGCAGCATTCAAATCTGATTTTGAAAAAATGAACTCCAATTTTATATACAACTTCTCAGTCTTAACCTCTTTTCTACTGCAGAAATTAGAAATAGGCTAACACATTTAGTTTAGCTTTCACTTATAGAAGACTATGAAGACTGCAGCCATGGGAAGCAGTCACTATGTTTCTTCTAGATGAAAGGTACTTGCTACTATCAATAGTCCCCTTTTATAAGATGAGGATATGCTAATATTTGTAACCCTGAATAATACAGAATTATGGTGATCTTCATCTTCCTCCCAAGCCCAAGAGGAAATGAAATACTAACAAATTTGAAAATGTAAAATAATACTTTCTCATGTAATTTAACACACATCTAATTAAATGGGCAAAAATTAAAAAAGATTGGAAAGGAAGAATGAACAACCTTTCTCATCCATAGGACAACAATAAATTCTTAGATCTCACATCATCCAGAAGAAATAATATTTAGCTTAAACCTTGCTAGTCCCTAAAATGATAATTTGTCAGTATTTCTCACTTCTGTATCCACCCTGTACTCATTTGCTAGATCTCTTCTTTTCATTTTTCTTATAGTGTTACAGTTTGGGCAAGTCCAGAAGAGGCCATGAAGATGCTCAGAGAGATGAAGCTAATGAGACAGGCTTGGGCTGGAGAAGGCTCTGGGGAGACCTCAGAGAACCTCCCAGCACCTATCAGGGCTACAAGACAGATGGAGAGGGACTTTTGACAAGGGCATGGAATGATAGGACAAGGGGGAATTGCTTTAAATTGACAGAGGGTGGGTTTAGAGGAGATTTGGGAAGAATTATTTCCCTGTGAGGGTGGGCAGGCCCTGGCACAGGGTGCCCAGAGAAGCTGTGGCTGCCCCTGGATCCCTGGCAGTGTCCAAGGCTAGGCTGGATAGGGCTTGGAGCAGCCTGGGATAGTGGAAGGTGTCCCTGCCAATGGCAGAGGGGTGGAATAAGATGATCTTCAAGGTCGCCTCCAACACAAACAATTCTGTGATGTGGCAGCTGTAAACCATTTTGCTATGGGGATGAAAAAAAGCTCCAGTTCTCTCTGTGTTTAAAACCATGCTACCTGACAGGGAAAGGAACCAAATGACAATAACTTGATCTCATTTATCTAGCAGCCTTAAATATAATCTTCCATGATCAGAGTTCACAAGTTTTCCCTTAGCCTTATTTTGCACTAATGATATTCAACATTTAGCTTTAAGCAGAACATCCAAAACTTTGATGAAACACAAGTTACAACTGGTAGAAACATCTACATTTTAAGACATATAAAGAAAATTGATTGTATTTCAAAATAACTATGAAACTAAACAAAGTAATTCCAAAGGACATACATACAAAATATGACTATAGATTGTTTCTGTAAATCAGACTGCTGATCTTCTAAAACATTTCAAAATTTAACCAAAAGAGATGAGAAATAAAGAATACTGTAAACTTAATAAAACAACATGAATAAAACAGCAGGATAGACATGCTGAGAAGATAATCCTCACCCTTCTGCACTGCAGCACCTGACAAAAAGCAGACACTTATTTGACTATCCCATTTCACTTTTCCCCCTGTGGCAGCCTAGATAAACTGAGGTCCCAAAAATTTCAGAACCACTGCAATATATTTTTGGACTGTAAAATATTTCTGGAGATGATTTTCCTTTATGTTCGTATCCAGAATAGTGAGAAACTAAAAAGGATTTAAATGAAAGAAGTGATAATTTATATTGCTGCTGGCTCCCTAAGCCACCTCCACTAGACTTGCTCTATTACACAGGGGAGGAAAGCTAAGAGATTTTTTCTGAGCTCTAATGCCAATTTACTGATTTCTGGAATAAAAATTAGACCTGTCTTCTCCTCCAGCTTTCCTTGCGCCTCCTCCCCCATGAAAGAAAAAAAACTGCAGGGATAGAAATATTGCATAACCTTGTGCAAATCCACTGACAATTTACTATGCTGTGGGCAAAGGTAATTTAGATTCTGGAATATATAAAGTATTTCTGCTACATTCTAAACATTGTTTCATTATCTTTAATGTAAGATACTAAATATTGATATTTATCTTTAAATTAGTGTTCATTGTGCTTAAAAGAGAAGCACAAAAAAGGAAACATTTTAATACTGTGTACTGATTTTAATACACCACACGAAAAGTGTAAAGATTAAAATAGCAGACATGCAGATGCAATGCCCTTGTTAGTCAGAAAAAAGTAATAAAGATGGTAATTTTAAAAGGCAGAATTTCCCCCACAATACTGACAAAAAAGTCATTAGCTGACTTTCCATACATAAACAATTTCATAAATGGCTTAAATACTGGGGGCAGAAGCTCCAGACTTGCATGGTATTACAGCTGAGGTGCCGCTACAGTGCTTACAGAAGCATCTCACACTTACCCAAAGCCATTCAGATAACTTACATGCTGCCTTTGAGACAGTAACATTTCCAAAGGAACCACTCTAAGGTCAACAAAAGCATCTTACACTCTTAACAACTCCAGCAGAGCAGTTACCATGTCAGTGAATATGCCAATGCTCCCCAAAAGGCATTGCTATGTTACTGCAGGGATTCGCACACTTCCTTTCACACTGAGGAGCCTTCTTTGAAACAACAGCAGAAGCAACCAACATAAATACCATCTAAACACTAAAAGATAAAAAAAATCTCCACAACAGAAGCAAAAAAGAGGTCTTTTATTAAGGGAAGGTAAGTGGCCCTTTTTTGTCAAATACCTAAAAGTATCATAAATCAGCTGAGAAGCTACAGTAAACTACAGAAGTTGAGGGAATTTCACCATGGGGGCTTTTACATTTTATTGATGAGGTTGCCTTAATCTATTAGGTGCCTTAAATGATCTGATAGGTAGGAGTGTACAAACAGAATGCAATCCATGCCACAACAAAAAGGCAAAATAAAGCATACAAGGAACAAAGAGAAAAATATTAAATGACACATAGGGAATGGGATTAAGACTAATATTTACGTTCATATTTTCAAGGCTACTTACACATATTTGACCTAATGGGTCTACTTGCAAATTACTAATTCAATTTCTTAATTGCACCATGGTAAATAGAGAGTGACAGGACAGGAGCTAAGGGATATACTTCAGCCATCTTTATTACATACACAATCCTGCCCAGAGGGGCAGTCACATGCCCACTTCTCAGAGCATGTATTGTTATTGTAATGTAGCTGTTGGTAATAATTTCCTGGAGAAAGGAGAAAGCCAGAGATCAGCTTAATGCCTGACTTGTTTACAAAATAACAGTAAATAACAGCAACATTAATCACAATGCTCTCACTTCCTTACATTAAACACAAGACTTTTATGAAGTGCCAGATTCAAGTCTCATTTAAACAGGTGTGAATTCACAGTAGGTCTATTGACACACACCATAAATTAAATCAGAGCCTTGTCTTTAGCTAAATCCTCTCCATGTCTGCATAACTACAGCATTCACAAAGCTGTGCTTCTCACAGAGCATCAGCCATCCCAGTATTTATTCTACTAACTATCTTTATCCCTTTAACAGATACTGTTAATATACTGAATCTGAAGTGGAAAAAATAAGGTGACTTGTCCAAAACTCACCCATCTGTCCAGCAAGCAAAATGAAAAATCCCCAGATATTTAGGGATAGTCAAAAGCTCTGTTGAATGGATCATTGCCCCCAGGCTATAAACCAAATACTTAGATGAATTACACAAGAATAATCTTACATGTTTCTATCTCATTAAACTCAGCTTTGATCTGTAAGCTACTAATTTCTCTACTACATCTATTTATTAATATATGGCTAATATTATTATCCCATCTTTGCAGTCTGCTGTTTAAAATGTTTATTATTAAAAGTATAGTTTCAAATAGAATCTGATCCCAGACACTGATATTAAGAAAGAATTTTACCAACAATTTATGTAGGAAAAAAGGAAAAACTAAATTTTTCCACAGCTGTTTTTTTTCCCCTCTTGCTTTGTTTTTCAAAAATCCCCTGACCAGATCTCAAGTACTCTAATGCTACATTGCATGACCAATGGTATTTCAGCCTGTACTAACACCTTAATTTCTACCTACAAATCTCAAAGAAGTCACTGTGAGCTACAGCTAACACCCAGTTGTCATAAAATAATTCAGGCAAAGAAATTGAGGAGGAATCTGGCTCCAAGACGAGTGGGCATTTCACAGTACACTCCTCTAGCACTGGGAACCCTGTACTCTCCAACTGTTTGTCATTACGGTGTAGAGAAAGTAACTAATTACATAAAAACATCTTAGTAGATGTCAGGAATGAGCCAAACAAGTCAGACCTAAAGTTCATCAAAGCGTTCTGACAAAATAAAAAAGGTTAAAAATTGTGTTATTGTAGGAATGGCTGAAGTTCCACAGTCACTCTCAGCTGAGATGTAGCAGCTAAAGGTAGAAGAGGTGATGGCTGTGCAGACGTGTCAAATGTGGCTCAAAAATTGATTATGCCATGGCATAAATGCATAGTCACAGCTGCACAGACATCCTGTAAAGGAAAACATAAGAACTGAATGAACAACAATGGAGAAGGTTATATGGACACAAAATGGACTGTGGGCTGCTTTTCAGTACACTGCCTAGAGTGGGAGGTAAATCCATGTCAAGCCATGTAATTTGAGGGATATATCTGGAGATCACCCTTTCTGTAGATGAGGTTTGTATCCTCTTCTGGACCACATACTCTAGAAAAGTAAACAAATATATAAATAAGTAAATTTGCCAGCTCAGTAATCTGGCAGATGAAATCATTGAACTTGATGTTGTGACATGCTGCATTGACAGATACCACTGTAGCAGTGAAGTGAGGGTAAGTGCAGTCTTCTTCAATGCCATAAAGGAACTATTTTTGATATGGTTATTCTGTGGTGTTGCTGTCAGAAATTTACATTCACATACTGTAGAGTAACAATGTTTGTGTTTAAATGTAGCTATTTATATTACAACAGAGATAAGCAATGATCCCCAAGAAATTGGTCATTCATTTTGTGCAGTTAATATATATTTTGCTTAGCCTCAGGCAAAGCTGAAGGCAGTCTGTGCACTAATAGGCTATTATTAGTTGCCATTAACGTTGACAACACTAAATGGGAATGTTGGTGTTTCATACAATCTGTTCAATGCTGCCAAAACAACCAGAGTGTGTTTAAACAGTGATTATGACAGACTTGGTGCGTCTATGAAGGAAAACAATCCTCAAATAAATTCTCAAATTGGACTATCCAATATAACAGAGAAGTATATATCCTGTGCCAGGAAACTTCAACCTAGAGCTTAGAATGAAGAGGAGAATGTAAAGAAATAGCTAAAAAGAAGAAAAATTTAAGAAGTATATTAGCTTCACATCAATGTAAAGCAAAAACCTGCCTTGAAAGCATGTCTGCTGGAGTCCACATAATTAATTGTCCCAATGTTACCACAAAAAGAACCACAAATGCTGTTTTCCACTTGTAGCAAAAACTGTGCTCATAGAGGAAGAAAAAAAATAAACCCAAAAGCAAAACCTTACTGACCCTTTCAAAACACGGACAACAATAACAATTTTTTCTCAAACCATGCAACTGTACCTTTCTCATTAATTTTAGTCCACTTATGAATAGCTTAATTCACATACAGTTTGGTCCATCCCTTGAAATCCGGAACTGCTAAATATTTTTACATGAACTAGTATTTCATGTACTTCCACCAACAGATCCTATGCACTCTCCCACTTTTACACCAGAGAAGTTACTGGATGGCACAAAAAAAATACATTTCCATGGCAGGAACTGAGAAGGATAAATGCAAGACTTGTGGCTCTCTGATAAAGCCCCTGGCACACAGGACTGCATAGGAACAGGAAGATGTGTCATCTGTGAGATAATTTAAACAGAGATTTATGAACTCCTGTATTCAAAGAGTCCTTTGTTGCTGAGTGCCAACCCAGGTGAAAAACACACTGCTCTCTGGATAAGAAATCTTGGCTATGAACTTGCCTGTGAAGTAACAGATAATGTAGACCAATATAGTTTGAATCACGGCGTTCAAATTTTATTCAGACGTTCACTTACAAGACTGTAATTATTATAATGGCACACCACCACAGGAAGCACTGATACCTGTTTATTTGGCCCTGCCTGGAGACATCTAAAGAGTTCAAGTGAACTTGTGCACTCAGTTTCTCTCTCTTCCAACTTGCTCTTGTCCTTGCTTTCCTCTCCCAACAATTTAGTTAAAATTGGTACTCAAGCACCTCAAACATGAATTCCTGATTAAAAAATTGCTACAAGGCTTACAAGGAATGAAATATTAAAGCCATATGCAAAAAGACTACTCTGACTACACCAATTTAAATTGATTAAAATCATTATCAGAGACAAACCTTTAGAAGAAACCACTCCATCTTTAGGTGTCGAGGCACAATGATTATGTGTCCCTATCTTAATGACACTTAACCCATGGTTCTTGCTACATTGGTGCAAGATGATGAAGGTGCATTACTTACAGTAATTTTCGTCTACAGAAGAGTACTTGTTTAGTGCAACATGTACAACAAGCAAAATATCATCAACACCCAGCTGCACCACTGCACTCCAGACTGAAATACAGAGCTCGTTTATATGCTTGATTGGCTTTCAATACATCTGCTTCCCAGCACCCTACAACTGAAATTTTTTAGTCTGAATGGCACACATATGCACATTCCTTTCCATGTAGCATTCCCTTTCCACCACTTTCATACTTAAGGGCCAACCAATAGCAGGCAGACCACATTCAATTCCTTCAGCCACCATCTAAAACCCAATGTCTTAGGAAAACACACAAACACACACCCTCCCTCAAGCCCAAACAGAACACCCTATGCAACAAACACTTTACAGAGGATGGGTCCCACAGAAGCAGGAAGCTGAAAGACAGGCAGCCATTACAAGGTGGAAATGGGGTGGCATCTAAAAATTAACTGATTCCAGCAACACAATAAAATGTGATAGTGCAGAATGCTTAATCTTCAAAGGAGTATTTAATTAGAAACAAGCCATGCACTAAAATCTCTTTCTTAACCTCAAGCAGATAATGTAATGTTTTTGAGGCTATATTGGTACTGGCAGACACCCAGATGAAATTATATAATTACAAGATTCATATTTGACAAATTCAAACATGTAAGGATAGAAATGTCATTTTTGACTGAAATCTCTCTCACCTTATGACTACAGAGGCACTAAAACGTGTCACTGTCAACAGCGAAGTGTCAATATTTAATAACATCTAGACCTGCCATAACATGCAGCTATTAAACACAAAAACTAAAATATCAGCTAAGCTTGTTGATCTTAAGCATGATAAATTTGTTTACTTACTATACTCTGTAAGGAAATGGAGTAGATTTTAATCAATTTTAATGCAGAGATAAAAAAATACTAATTCCCCACGTTACTTAATTAAATACACATTTTTCCCTTCCATGACACACTAAATCGTAAGAAAAGCAAATGACTAAAAAAATCCTGAATGAGAATGAATATTTAAAAAACACACACAAAAACCAAACCCATGTGACTCACAAGCCCACTCTCCATATGCAGAGAAATACAGAACTGAGATATGACCAAGATCAGTTCAATCTGTCCTACTGATAAAGACAGGTCTTCAGGTGTAGCATAAGATTAGGGGTTAATAGAGCATTTAGGACTCCAGGTTGTCTTTCTCAAGTCACCTGGCTGAAGAACCTTAAAGCTACACCCAGAAGCCACAGGAACAACTGTATGCAAAATGTGATACAAATGTACATATATAGATTTATTTTAGAACCTAATTTATAGGCCAGCAAATTGAAATGACAAATGTCCTATGACATAAAAATGAAGAATGTGGGAAAGCTATTAGTCCCCAGAGAGAAATCACCTTACATACAGTACAGAGATCTAGGGAGGAAGGGGAAAAAAAGAAAGAAACAAAAAGAAAAAAAAAGAAAAAAGTAAAGTAAGAGAAGCAGAAAAAGAAAGTTTTGAATAAATTACTACTACTATTGAGTACATTAGATGTGTTTCTTTATTACCATTCTCCCCATCAGACTTCCTTTCATGGTCAGTGTCAGTGAGGGACAATGCTGAGTTTGCCCGGCTTGACAAACAGGAGCTGTGTTCCGATTTGATGCCCCTCATCCACATCCTCAGGGCGTGGTCCGGGGATGCAGCACCTTCTGTTTCGGTGTCCACATCTGAGCCCACCTCCAGCGGGTAACTGTGCTCAGCTACCCCGTGTAAATCAGTCTGATAGCCAGAGCACAGGATATGGGGAGTCTCGCAAAATTCCATGTCTGGAAAAAACAAAAGTTCAGAAAACAATGTAGCAGTGAAAAGCAATATAACTTTGATCTCCTTTTGGAGAATATGTTTTGAGAATTAATACTGTTCATACTATCAAAAGACTTTTTTTCGTCAGTGACTCACTGCTATCTAATCTACTCTAAGTGTAATATAACTAGAAGAATATACTGTAAAATATATAGTGCTGCACTGTAATTGTGCCTTTTTTTTGTGATAGAAATACATATTATAGCTCAAACGTGTACACACCCACACACTGATAGTTGCACATCAATTTACAACTGAAGTGAGCATCTGCAAACACAGATACTTTCTCACATTTTGCCAGTAAGAAAACAGCTCTAAATTAATCTCTGTATGTTTTTATCGAAAGGAAAGTGAAGCAAATTTGCCAATAGGGAAATTACAAAATAACAGTTAAAATATATGGTTTCTCACAGAAGACAAAGAAAGGGTACTTACCATTGGCTTGCTCTTTGAGAGTGCTGTCCTTGCATATTCACACCAGTGGGTTTGGGTTCTCCAGTGCTCGTGGCCTACAGGAACTTCCCAGAAGAGCAGTGACTACTAGGACTGTACAAGGGCCATCTCATGACACCAAGCCATCTGAGATTTGAGAGTTGTACAGTGCTACAACTTATTCTTACTAAACACTGCAGCTGTTGGGCAGTAGAAATCCGAGGACAAACAGAAGGTGGACAGGACCCATAACGTGAATATGCAGAGGAAACATTCTCGAAGAACTACAGGTAAGTAACACACATCAGCAAATTGCAACTTCCCTTTGAGGTAGCCTCTGCATATTCTCACTTCTGAGAATCCAATTACAAATGCAACTCACAGGGACTATGACAGGGAGTTCTAATTAAATAAGGATTACAGAACTGCACTCCCTAATTGAACATCAGACCTGGGATGCCATCTTGAGAGACTAAATACAGTATCAAATATGCATAAAGTATTCTTTCAGTTTCTAGAAAAGAAACATTAGAGACAAGAGTCATTGATCGAGACTAAGGACAAATAATCTTTTCCACTATTATCCTAACTAAAGCTTTAATTTGCCAAACTAATCCACTTACCAGCTAGTGAGAGGAGTGATTCTGATTTTAAGCACTCTCTGAAATAACAAAAAGCCCTAGTATTTTCTTGAAGGTATCAACCAAAACCTACAAACCAAAGGCTAAGATAAAATTTCCTCAGGTCGTTCAATTTATAAGTCATCTGCCCCTATATATTTTTCTTTTGCCATCCAAAAATTCCTGAGGGTCTTGGTTGTAGTCTTGGCTTTGAGCTCAGGGAATGGTAACCTTATTTGTGGCAGGCAAGGGGAGAAGGTGGGCAGCAAACAGGAAAGCGTGGCCATGGCCTCACTTTCCTATGCAGGAGTCACGGAAGGTCACCCTGCCTGCCTGGTGTTGTCACTGCACTGGGTGGCCTCTCCCAGCAGCACCAGCCATCACTGCTCCTGCTCCTTTTGGAGCAGCAAGATGGATGCTGGGATGATCCCCAGTGCTCCATCACCGCTCTGCTCATCTTGCTCGTAGGAGGACGTGATCTCAGCCCTTCCTTTGAGAAGCTGAGATGTGCCACCTTCATGAGCCCTGTCCTCCAAGTCTCTCAAATGCACTGAGATTAACTCCGAGGTTTGACAGAGGTGGCTAAGAGAAAACAGCCAAAATATCTGGAAGCAGTTGTGTAGGGAATATTTGGCATTTGAACTTTGCCTACCTTACAACAGGTGTGATTTCAAGAAACATCATCTGATCCTTCTTCAGGTTTAAAACAGATCTTTGCTTATTTTCACCATCTGAGGAGCTTCCCCATAATTAAAAATCTTCCCATAATTTCAAGAATCAGATCAGCTGATGTCAGGCCCTCAGGGGCAGGGATGCAGGCATTTCTTGACATGGCTGTCGCTCCAGGCAGATGTCTGCCATTAGGAGCCTGGGGCCCACGTTCTCCCTGTTTGCATTTGCATATGCCAAGGGGAAAATTCATCCCAGTAAATCTACAAAATGCTAATTAGATTACATATGTTTAAGAAGGACAGAATTTACCCTTCAGTCTATATGTTAATTCCTTTTTTTTTTGTGGAGTGAAAGAAAGTGATTTTTTATACCATAACTCATGTTCAACTCAAGTTTAATACAATCTATTGCCTTAATAGTCTATTTGTTAAGTATACAAGCCTTTGCAGTATTTTAACTCCCATGGGATGCATTTTCTGAAAAGCTTTTACAATGGCAGAAGTGGCTGCTTTTAGTCTGCATATCTAACCTTTTTACCTAAAATGCTACTTACTTCTACAAGGAGATAAAGTTCAAGTAGATTTATGGTAGATTTCAGTATTACCACAAAGACATAGTCACAAGAGAAGAAAGAGCACATTAATACAAAATTCAAGTTTTTGCATGAACAGAGGACAGAGAAAAAAAGTGGCAGTTATGAAGATGATGAAAGGATTTTCACCTCTGGACCCTCATGGAGCCTGCTGTAACACAACCCTTACAAAAACAAGTACTTTATCTCACGTTGATACTAATTTGTTTTTTCAAAAAGTAATGTATGAAGAAATATAAAATATCTAATGATCAAGAAAATGAAAGAAGGCATTGTCAAAAAAATAAAATAAATCAGCTAACCAATCTTTTTCTTTCTATTTCTAAATACGATTTTCTATTAAAAAAAAAAATCTTCATCACAGATAAGCATTTAAAGAGAAGTTTGACCTGACTGGGCAGTGGTGCCTCTGCCATTGAAGGCTAATATGAGAATTGGGCAGCTGACCAGGCAGCTCTAACACAGCCCCAGCTTTGCTCACACACAAAGCTGCTGAAAACTCCAGACAACTCGCCAAGGATTTATATACTATGGCATCAATTCAGCCCCCAGTAAAGTTAAAAACAGACAGTTAGGATTTTCATGCAGATATGAAACACTTATCCCAGTGCATTTTCAGGACTATTTTCTTGTCCTTAGTATGGTCAGGAATAACTGTGTGCCTGCTACTCTTTCTGGAACTCTTTTAGGTTGTCTGGCTCAGGCAAAAATAAATAAAATTACCCAAGTGAAAGACCATGGAGGACCCTCTCTCCAACCTAATAATCCTGCAAACTTGGACTTGCAGGACTTGTGGAATCTCCTCACTGTTGCCATTTGCCAAGAATTCTGCTAATTTCTACTCAGTAACCAGGAGTGTAAGTAAATACTTATTTCAATAAAATAAACATTTAAAATACAGAAAAGACTATCCAAAAAAAGAAGATAAAAGAAACATAAAGTAGTTTATAAATACGGATGAGCTTGAAGAACCTTCCTTTCCAGTCTTCCTATTCCCTCATGGAAAAATGTTATTTTGTATTAATAACAGGGTGATGAATAATATTAATTTTAATTACTTAATCAATCTATATGTTCAACTAGAGAAAGAGCTTACAAAAAATATAATTTATTTATAAACTGGAATAGTTCAACATGTTGCTATTAGGTGCCTTTTATGAATCCCATCATATAATTAAGCAATTTCAACTTATTGATTCTAAAAGTCTTTAAACATCACTGATTCACAATTTATTTTTATTCTTGATTCTTGGTATGAGGTGGTTCTTCCTCTGAGGATGCTCCCTGCCCAAACACACACAAAATCAATTCTCTGGATGAAAAAACACAAATTGCTCTTTCTGCAAATACGAAATTATAAAAGAGCCTAACTAGCTCAAAGGCAAGGAGAAAACATCAGTCTTAGAATTTTAAATCCATGATACTTATTTTGGCCTAGTCTCCTCTTTCAGACTGGAGTGTTTTTGAGAACACTGGAAAAACCAGAGTCTGGGGAAGAGAACAGCAATGAAGGAACTCCAGAAAGGCAAATAATACATATTAACCTAAAAAGTGTCATGTTTATGCTTGTGTCTGAGGGAGTATAATGGGAATGCAAGGGAGAAAATATCCCAAACATGCACTTTTGTTTATGAGTTGGGATTTTAGTGTTACACCACAACTTGGTGTATATTTTTTCACGCTGAACTTACTTCAGTGCTTTAATCTGCAGGTGTATTGTATGTGCTGCCAATAAAGCAGAAGGGCAGACCAGCTACTCATGGTGTAAGAGACACAAGGAGGGAGGGAGGGAAGGAGAGAGGAAGAAATGTAAATCAAACGGGGAAAGCGAAGTTTGCCTTCATTTTTGGAAGCAATACGTATGCATTCTCCTAAATGAGAAATTTTGAGGGCTATTGAGCACTCTGCTAAATTTCATGTGTTCAACGGCCCTTAAAATTTCTCATTTCTCACCTGAGGACTGTGGTTTACTGGCTGATGCTGGACTTGAGAATTAAATGTGCAGAGATCTTAAGCTGCTTCGTAAAGGCATTCGTGAAACACAACCTGCTACACACATTTTTGAATGCTTTTGTGTATATGCTTTTAGTTTAGTCAAAGATCTTGTTTCCATGTTGAGAACATACCATATCTTTCCTAGGACAATGTAATTCAAAGATATTAAGTTCCAGTAACCATCTGTACAAAAATCACTGAGGAAGAAGCCAAAAATAAATTAATTACACTGACTATTAATTTGTTTTAGAAATGTCATGTTTGGCATCAATTACATTACTGCCACAGCCCAAAACTGATTCTCAGCTGCATATATTTTAACAAATAAAAATTGATATACATATATCACACATAAATAACAACCACAGAAAATATACCATTTGAATTTTTATACTTATATAGCAAAGGCATTTTACAGTATGTTTTTACTGTATTTCAACTTTTCCTTGCATTCCCTTATTTTTGTAGCTTACTTTCTTACATTAACCTCAGCAGGGATGATAGAAAGTTAAAAATATCAGTAATAACAATTAAAGGAGGAATAAAAGAGGAATCAGAGTCTGCTACAATACTAAGGAGTGAAATTTGCAGGTAAGGCAGCTAAGGGATTAGAAAAGGAGGCTGCACTTTCAGGAAACTCTTTGACTCATGAAATTTATAAGGAAGAAGTCTTTATTCTTCAGGTCCTTCCCTAGAGGTACCAGTGTGGTTCCAACCCATGCCTCATGGCAAATATCTTTCTACTCTCTTCTTCAGACTAATGCTTCAAGCTTAGAGAAAGCGCACAGAAGTAGATTGAACCTATTTTTAAATATTCTCCTGGAGTTCTCAGATATTAACTTTTATTTTTACTGCTACTGAAATCAACATAAATAAATTTTTGCACAGAAATCATCCTGATCCTATGAGAAAACAGATGAACCGTCTCAGCCCCCAGAAGCAGAATATTCTTTTGGAGATCACTTGAAATTTTTGATGTTAGAGATTTTGTTTTTCAAGAGTTTCTCAACTAATAAGATGCCAGAGGAGGCATCTTTGGAGCTACAGTGTGGGTGCAGCAAGTCTCCTTTTAATTTAGGAAGAAACACTCTCCATACAAGACTGATTAGAAATTTAATCCTTGAACTTCAAATACATCTGAATTATTGCTGGCTATGGCCTTTCTACTCCAAAGTGTGGCTTTATGAGGTAAAATACTTCCATTCACAGGATTCTGTTAAAGAGAAATTTCTACTGCAGGTACTCATAAATATCTCTCCTTTAATGAATTTTAAGAGTTATAAAGCCATAGCAAATGCCAGGAATTAGCATTTAACCTAAATTTCAGATAAAGGAAACCAACTTAATCTCAAATAATGACCACACTAACTCTACCGTATTAAAGACAAAAGGGTAAAAAATATAATTATCACAGATGAGAAAGAACCTCAGTATCATTTGTGGGGATAAAATAAATTCTTCTAATTATACAGTTGAAATAAAGTTTGGAAAAACTTGTCTTACAATAGATTCACTCTTAATTTCATTTTTCATATGCAAAAATGTATTAAGAAGTTAAGAATTTTCAAGAAAAAAATATTTTCTGTTTCCAAAACCTCTATCGTAAGAGAAAAGCATTCCGATTTTCTTTCAAGTATTTTAATGTTTCCTTGGCTCTAAAATAATTTTTCTATTACAAGTTTTGGCATTTGTGTATGTGTTTGAGGGAAGCAATAGATAATGAATCCTTTCTTCTTGTGATTAAATTTTCAATTTTTAAGTTAGCCGTAACTAAGAATTTCACGAAGGGCACTGAAACTATGAAACAAACTATCTCTTAAGCAGGTAACTAGCTTTTCTCTTTGAAGGAGTTTCACATGAACAAACAGTTTTCCTCAAGATTAGCCAGGGGGTGTGAAACAGTGTGGTACCTCTAGTCCAGAGCATTCACAGTTCTCAAAGTTAATGCTGAAATTCTATTGTATTGTTTCTACGTGTGTATGGCACTTCAGAGAAGAAAGGCTGACAAAATTATTACAGAGCAATCAGAGTACCAACATTCTTCAAAGTGAAATTACCCTCAGATTGTTGCTCTATTCCTACAAACTCGAATTCAGCTCTGCCATGCTTTCCTGGTTGTAGTTTCTGAATGCAGTTCAATTTAAAACAAAATCCCTTTCATTCAAAGCCCAGTCTTAGATGGGATATGACGTCTAAGCATGATAGCTATCACCTTCTAATGAAACTTGAGACAAAGATATGAAAATAACTTCTATCAATGGTTTTGATTCTGGTTTATGAAATATGTTTAAAATACACCTATTTTTCTCAAAATACTGAAATTTCTTCTTTTTTAAAATTCTGGTTGAACTAATGACTTCAGATACATGAGCACCAAATCTCTTTTAAATAAAAGATGTGCAAAGTAGGTCTCTTTATAAATTTCACTGACTTAGTTTTAAAAGAGCCACACATGCAAAAATCGAGAAGTATAAAATCAGATTTCATTTTCAGTGCTGTAAATCCAGAAGTTAATTCTAAGCAGCCAGTGGGCTGGGGTAGCACTTAGGCTTTAGGTCATTGTGACTGTCCCAGAGTAGGCACCTGGCAAGAGCATAAGTTTGTGATGGTGAAAAGACTATTGGAGAGCTGCTATCAACACAGATTTACCAGAAATCTTCTCCTTTATTAATGGGATCTTCAGCAGACCTGAGACACTCAGATCACAGACAATGCTCAAAAAGAATCATCAGAGTAACTCAGCCCCTCACCTTAGCTTTCACCAGAACTTACAAAGCTCTATATATAATTTTATAACATAATTTTAAAGTAGCTTAAGAGACTATCAAGGGTACTACTAGCCATCTTCCTTTGAAGTGACATGAATGGAAGGCAGACAGCAGACTGGATCAGAGGAAGGTGGTTTTGATCCCCTTGTGCCACTTCCAGTGAGTGATCAGTGCGTGAATTATTTCAGCACAAGTGAAAGGCTTCAGCAAGACTGCACTGACCAAGTCCCCTTTCTGCACATTCCAACTACCTGTTAAAAATGCTGCAAAATTAGGAAGAAGTATTGGCAAGGGAGCAGGTATCACAGAGAGGTCTAAGCATCTAGAAGCAAAGTCCCTTAAAGGAAGGATGATGCACAGGCAGCCACCAGCAACAGCTTGTGTATGCAGCGAGAACGAGAACAGAACAGTACTTGTGCTCCAGAGCACAAGGAGCAGTAGCTTCTGTCCCTGTGCTGCCATCCCAGAAGCAAGGAAAGCAAAAGCAACACCCCACCCAGCCTGGGGCACAAGGAGATGTGCCCAGCAGGAGGCTCTTGCCCTTCATGTCCAATTCAAGCTTGGCGAATCCCAGTCTGCAAGCTTCTGGAGTCGCCAGGTCTGCTGGCACAGCAATCAGACACACACATCCTGCCAGCCAACCTCTTCAGGTCCTGGGGATCAACCCCACAAATACTGTCCATCCTGAAAGTCCATCTGATACCCCTCCCAAGCATCCAGCTAAAAAGATTGCCTCATGAAGCCAAAATCTGGAATTTTTATCCACTGAATTATTGGTGGGATGTCTAACACCTGCAGAATACTGCACCTCATGTTACATTTTTTTTCTCTTTAAATAATTGAAATTGGAACAAGTTTTGGCAGTCGATAGCACATCCCCAGCTCAAAGAAGGGCCAGACTAGATTGGGGTGCCCAGGGCTCCTAGTGAAGAGAATCAGAATCCTACAGAGCACTGACTGCTGCCCAGACTACGAAGCATTCTTTTAAATGCTAAACTATCTTTTAGTTTTAAAAAACCTAAACTTTTAAATGTAAAACTATCTTTTAGGTGAGGTTTTCAAGAGACACTGGGTTATGCCCCAACAATAAAACTGGAAATCCAGCTTTGTTCTGTGATTTTGAAAATCCAATCCATGAATTGATTTTTCGCTGTTAAAATATTCGATTTTCCCCATAAATTTACTAACAGCTTTTTTGTGCATAATCACCTTTTCCACTGGAAAAAACCCTCAAGTCAGACTGCAAGATGCCCCCTAACAGAACTTGGGGCAGCAAAACAGTTTGACTCTGTCTTATTTTTGATAAGGGGTGCAGGTATGTGCACTTCTTTTTCCTCTTTTTGTCTTATTTTTGATAAGGGGTGCAGGTATGTGCACTTCTTTTTCCTCTTATTTTTTTCCAGATCATGCAAAAATTTACACGAGGGGCATGAAAATAAATTAACATCTCCTATGAAAGCAGTGTATTTTAAAATTTATATTGAACTGCTAAATAACATTTAGACCAACTAATTCACCCTTCAGATTAATCTTGGAAGAAGAAGGAGAAAGCATGAGCATGTGCAAAAGCTCTTCAGTGCCTCCATTCACATCCAATTACGTCCTGCTGTCAATGTGACATCAGTGAGAGCACATGGAAGACAACTTGGCACGTCCGCTCCATTTGATCAGCCAGCTGGGACAGGGCTTGTCAGTCAAACAGCCCCTCTTCCCCCCAGTCTCTTGAGGGGTTTGTCATCCAATGTTCCATCAAGAGATGGGAGATTTAACTGCCTTCACATAATTCTGACCACTTCTGCTCCCTCCCTTCCTTAAGTGTTCAGTTTACCAAAGAAATTTCAGTAACAGCAGTTCAAACTTAAAGGTCAGCTCTGCTGCAGTTTAATATTGAAACAACTGAATGGAAATCATTGGGTTTGCATATCGTATTTTTACACATACAATCACAGTAACTTTTTTCAACTGCTTAACTAACTTTCTTACAAGACCTTTATTAGATATTTCTGATATTTCCATACATTAGTTCTTCTACTCTGTATTTCTAAAGGTAATTACATAAGTTATAAAGACTACTACATTCTGTATCAGCAACTCCAAAACATAAAAATTTTGGGGGTTTATACCACCAAAATGCATCCAAGAAACTCAGCTGAAAGGGGTGGTGTAGAAAGGAGCCAGCCCTGGGGTCCTGGGGCCTTTCCACAAACCACACGTCCATGCTTTTCTCAGAAGGCTTATTTATTAATATCAAGAAGACAGAACAAATCTTTCTCCCTCCAGCAGGTTCAGCTGGAGGGAACGTCTGTGTGTGTGTGTCTGTCCCCAGTCAGGAATTCACAACAAGACAGAGGAAGACATTTCATTGGTCAAGGCAACCCCCTTACCATCAACAATTCTCTTATTTACATTCTTCATCAAAGCTCTCTCCTGGGAAACTACAAAAAGTTCCCTTAGAAAATGGATTTCAGGACAGCTTAACAAAAGCTTGCATTTGTCCAGCCTTTCTCTGAGATTTCTCAAAAACCCACTACAAAGTCACCAGCACAGGGTGGCACCATTCCAGGTGTGTATCCCCACAAAATAATTCTGTGGTAATCATACACCACTATCACACAACATCATTAAGTTAAATAAATACTTCTTAATACATATAGTATCCTAAACTATACCAGATCTATACTATCCATGCACATCATGATTACCAAGGAAAGATGAAAATCTGAGAATAAAGTTTATATAAATAATAATAAAGTTTCTAAGCATACAATATGGTGCTGGTATCAACAAGATTTTCTACCTCGAGATTTGATATAGAGCTCCCAAAGAGGGAAGTGCCATCATCATTCCTGTGCTGCACCAAAACTAAGCATGAGGAGAATTCCAAAGCTGACCAAGTCAAAAGACCTCTGTACATTGTCATGAAGTTTAAACAAGTGTGAGATCCCATGATCTGGCATCAAAACTTATGCAAATTTTGGGAACACAGTCAGGACACAATGAAATTACTCCATGGAGCACTTGGTTACAATTTTTACAGCCCTAGACCTCTTAAATTTCCTTGTCCTTTTTATTGAGAGCTGTAATTGTTTTAAAACACTAAATTGCTTCTTTGGACATATGACACTCATTTTAGCATCTCTTCTAGTCTCTGACTTTGACACCTCCAGCCTGAGATTTAACCACAGTGTTTTAATCTTTCACAAAGACACAACCATATAATTGATACTTGGGAAATTACAAGTCACTGACTGATACTGTAATGTGACTTCTCACTGTTGACAATTAGCAGGTAGGCACCTGCTCTTTCTAATGCAAATTATAGGTAGTGTTGACTATCCACAAGTAAAACCAAATCCCCTCCATCATCAAATAAATGGATACATATGTATTGCTAATGCATAGAAAGATGGTTGGGAGGCTGACTACCTAACATGAGAGAGCTCGAAAATTTTACCAACTTTGCGAGACAAAGTCTGAAAATCAGAAAATGAAATCATTTGATTGGGTCTTAACAAACTGAAAGACACTGGAGGAATTACCCATAGTACTACACTGCCCGTAAAAACTGCTTTTGAAGTTTTCCAGCATCTTCCTTTCAGACATTTTATTTGTGGAACAGACGCTGCACACTGGTGTCTTTGTTCATAGCTAATGTACCTTGGGCTCTGTGGCTGAGGGCAACTGAGAGCCTGTGAGCTCCCCAGAATTCTTGGTTCTGCAAAGGTGCTCGATCAACAAGGCTCAGGAAGAGTCAAAGTTAAGAGCCTGCACAGCAGCTGAGACTAACCCAAGGAAAATAAATCAAACCCAAATGGCACTAACATATTAACCTACAGTGCCTCCCTGACTCTGCCATGCCCTGAAGGAAAGCTTGCCATAGGCTGATAAGCAGAGCTCACATTCTCTATTGCCAGAAATACTTTGTGCCTCGTTATTAAAAAATTCACACAGTTGGAGCTGAACTAATTGAGGCAGTGGAGAAAGTAACACAGAAGGCACTTAAAATGTAATTAAGTCATGATCAGAAAAGGGACACATAAGGGAGAAAGCACTGAAAACAGAGATTCCAGTGAAAACACCAGATTCAAACAAAAATGAGAGCAGTTGTGTATTAAACCATGTTCAGCAACATTTATATGTACTACTAAAAGAATCTGTGCAGAATTCAAACACTAAGGCCACAGATAACCAGGAAAAACCGCAATATATTTGTATTTATATTTAGATAACCTTCATGTACTTTAATGCACACCAAGGGGACAGGTGTTTTGAGAGGAAGAGGGCCCTACCCTCACCTGAGCAATTCTCAGTCATGCTGGAGATCTAAGAACACGAATGCTATAGGACCATTCAGTACCTCAATTCCTTTGGTTTTCTTCTGTAAAAACACTTTGGCTCTACTGTTGGCTGTTCTGCAAGGACTGCAGCAGCAACTGTTTCATCTACTGAAAAGCCCAGCTCACAGCCCAGTGTATTAATGCACTCATCATAGCAAGGAGGGGAAAGAAATCCCCAAACTAAAAGACTTAAAACATGTAACTATAACCTTCAAAATCTTAACATATATAGGATATTCTCATTGTAATAAACACTGCATTCTAGAGATACTTAGTAACAGCCTATAGAATTAAGTGTCTATCTTTCCCTCAGTTTAAGTATTTTACAGGAAAAAAATGTATCAGAAAAAAACCCGAGCAAATATCCAGTTATGCAAGGAATTTTTTTTTTCAGTTTAAAAAAAATTAGGAATCTTTGTAAAAAGGCTTCTTCTAGCAGAGAGCTCTATGTGTTAACCAGACCTTAAAACCATTTTCCATTGTTTTTTCCTATTAAATTTGTTTCATGCAAATATGCTGAGTGCAGAGTCTTCACAAAAACTAGTTCCCCATAGAATGTACAAGCCACATGTGGATTTCACCCTTTTTCACATTTTCTCCATTTAGTATTGTCTCATTTCCCTACCAGCTGCTTTGCCACTTCCTGAGCTGCACCATCTCGTGCTGTGTCCAATATTAGACACAGCAGTGACAGAGCAAATGGGAAATAAACAGGACAGCTGATCAGGACAACTGGCAAAGCATGCAAGCAGCACATCCAGAAGCGGTTATGAGTGAAAAACCCTGAAAACATTTGGTTGTAGGAGCTTAAACCACTGATCTTTAAAAACACAGCAAGATCCTTGCTGACTTGACTCTAATCAGACAGAGCTCTGGGAAAGCAGCCCGAGTTGTGTTCCAGAGAGCACACGAACTGAGCACTGGATTAGGAGCAGACATTTTTCAGTGCTGGAACTCCCAGTGGAGGGAGAAGGAGGGAAGGATGGGCTTGAACTCAGGGGGTCTGAACATGAGGATAATTCAAACCCAAGCAGGATGAACAGCGACCTGCCGTGTAGCAATGGAGAAAGTGAACACAGGACAAAGAGCTACTTTTAACAGGCTAATAAAAAGCATTTATTCGAACTATTTTGTCAACAACATACTCACTCAGAAGAGAATGTACACTGCTCACTGCTGTCCCCTTCCCACATCTCCCTGCTTTTCTTCAATTTAAAATGAGGAATCACTGGACAGACACTGGGACAGACAACTAAACACTGAGTGAGAAGCAGCCTGTTGATGCTCTGCTACTGAAAAACTGAAGAGACACTGGCAAGAAAATGCAACAAGTCAGTATTCTCCTGTTTAATACAGCTGTCTTCATCCTTAGACAAGCTTGCTGAAATTATAATGGACATATTTGTTGAGCATGTTTTGAGGCTAATTTAAAAAAATTATACAAACATTGTAAAATTGTGCTGAATGTTGTCAGCGACATCAAGTTTGTAAATGCCTCATTTGCAAACAATCTGGTACTGAACGCTAACCAGTTCAGACACCAATCTCTTACCACTATTATTGTAGCTACTGAGCTCTTTTATTCATTTTAATAATAACAATAACAATAATAATATTACTTAGAGAATCAAAAAAACCCCAGTATTTCTTTTAGGACTTCTTAGCCATTAAAATATATTTTATGCATAAAATTCTTCCAAAAAGATCATAAAATTAAACTGAAATATAGGTACTTGCTAGCAACATTATTCCACTCAATTGACAGTTGAGATAAAGCCATTACTACATTCAATTTAAGGACTGAGATTTCTTTTAGTAACTACAATCTTGGAGAAAAACTTGAAAATACTGCAGTATAATGTCTGAACACTCACTTGATCTCACAAGGTATCTAAATTTGAGCACCATGTTACAGCAAACAAGCTCCTTGTTTGTGGCCACTGTGCTGTTAGCTCACGTGAGGGATTTAGGGCCCTACAAGAAAAGGTGAGTGGCAGGTGCCTCTTTATTTTCTTAAAGCATTGTATAAAGGAGGAGTTTTCTAACTGTTATGATGGTCATTTGACCCAAATCTGATAGCACAGATGATGGAGCATTATTAAAGCATGAGGAATCATAAGCTCCGTGCTGCCAAAGCAGTGACAGCAATGATGGCTTGCGTGAGAAGTTTGGTTTGTGTGAGTGGAGCTTTTGGGGGATGACGATAATTACCTGTGAAATGAATATTCATCACATGGGTGAATTCAAGGCTGAATAATATTTCACTGGAGAGCTGGAATAATGTTAGGGAGAAGCTGGCCAAAGCTGACACAGCTCACTTTGCACTGAGGTCTAGTGCAGCTGTATGACACACAGATGGGTGCCAGGAACTCATGAACTGGAGATGCAGCCTGCAGCAGGCAGAGCTATCCCCTGCGAGACTTTGTAAATACAAGCTGAAAATTAGCTAAATAGCTTTTTTATTCCTGAATATATGCCCACCCCTACTCCAAGAAATACATTACTGCTATTATTTCTGCAAGCAGTAAATAGCATTGAGGTACCCAATGCCAGCCCTTCCTTTTCTCCACAACTCCAAAATCTCTGTCAGAGAACACCTTCCTTCTTTAGAGTACTAACATTTTTCAGAGACAACCATTTCTAAAGGTACAGTCTGTCTCTGCCAACTTCTTTGGGAGTGGCACAAGCCTCCAGCCAGCTGAACACCTGGCCCAAAAGCACAACAGCCACCACAGTGGGACTGAAGTACGACAGTTTCACTTTATTTGTGAAATTAATTTTTTATTATTTTCTTCTTTTTTTAATAGATGTTATCAGACTGGGAGAAAACAAACCAGCCAACCAAATCCAAAAAA